>CM066606.1:60201446-60543946 GCA_033816785.1 Picus viridis
TGACCAGCTTTGGTGCTGCATGCTACCATTCACTTGGAGTTAAAAAGCTCATCTACAGGGTTAAGGTCAGAGCAAGATCCATCCTTTTGTCAGCAGGCTGTTAGTGGCCATGGAATCTGCTCTGCTTCTTATTTATTTTACAAGGATAAAGTTACTTGGTACCTACTGACATGCTGTGCTCCACAAATATCAATAATGTAAGCTTTGTGACAGTTCTGTGAAAGATCTTGTGCAGATGAGCCTGAGGGACAGCTACAGGACTGGTTCAGCAGGAACGCAGTTGCCATGTTAAGCTATCCTGGTTGTTTACCCACTTCTTGCTGCCTCACTGTGCCATGGAGCCCTCAGCACTATTTTTTCTGTTTGCACTTTTGAATGCAGAAGGTGGTTCTGTATGAGTGATCCCTGGGAGCTCTGTCTGAGGGAGAAAGCCCTGGGGCTAAAAAAGAAATGGTCTTTAGCATAAGCACCCAAATCTTCCCAAACACCATGAGGCTTGTCAGACTAGAGCATCTCTGTGTTTCAGGGACCCCAGGGCAGTGAAGGAGAAAGGGTTGAACTTCTCCCATGCCAACTCAAATGACACTTTCTAACTGAGCTCTTAGCTTTGTCTAGATTTGAGTTTCAAGCTTTTTAAGGAAATGTTGGTATGAGTATTTGATATGCAGGTTTTGGTGTGCTTTCCCCATTGGCTCAAATTCAGGCTAAATTCTTCAATAAAATCAGGTTTTTTTATACGTCTGTGCTAAATGTTGGGGCCTAGGTTCTATATTTGGATCGTACATAGTAGCATCTTGCTTACTTGCTCTTATGTGCCTACCTGCAGGATGTTTCAGTGAATGTGTTTGGGTTTTGCTTTCCGTCCCTGCATAACTGTGAGCTGTAACTCTTGTCAGAGCAGCACCTTGTGAAAGGCACACCTGGCAGCTGCCTGGGTGTAGCTAGCTGCTGTGGTTCTGCTTTTCACTCTGGGTATAAATGAAGCTACAGACTTTCTTCCCAGGCTTCAATTTTGGACAGGGATATAATATTTGTTTAGCTTTGTGTTAGCAGCTGAGGAAGTACTTAATTATCACTTGGCTAATTAGTTTCAATCTTACTTTTGAAGAGTTTACAAATCTTTTAGTCTATTGCTTTAACAAAAAGCATTTATAATGTACATGTGTCCATGATAGGTAAGCAACTATGTATCTGCTGGTGTAGGGGAAGTATGTAACATTCTGTATGAGTTGTATAATCTGGAAAGGGATCATCTCAAGTGAAAAAGCTTCAAAAAGAAATGCTTGTAAAGATACAAGATAGATGCTCCTCAGAAACTAGAAGTACAATGATATAACTGGGCAGAGTTATTGGCAGAGTTAACTCTTACTATTTATTGTTATTTTACAGCCATTTAAATAATTATTAATTGTTATTGATTATTGCAATTGTATTATTACATTTATAATTATGTATTATTGCAGTTATTAACACTGATGGCAGTAGTAAAAAGCAATCATGAAATCTTTACCTATTTTTTTATGGATTCCAGTGGGACTTTTTTCAGACTTGGGGGTTAGCATTTGCGTTGGAGAGTTGTCATCTGGCTAAGTGCAGTTGGTAGTAAATAGTTTAAAGCAGACCTACACAAAAACCTTGCTGGGTCAGAGTCCTCTGATCCAGCTCCTGCTTCTAGAGAAGGCTCTGGTAGTTGTGTTTCACTCCTGACAGATGTACGTCTTGCATGTTTTTAAAGCCCTGCAAAAATAGAGACTCCAGGCCTTTTTCTGCAACAGCATGACAGTGCTGACTCCAGTTTTCCTCCTGGTATTTAAGCTTATTTTGGGGAAGTTAACAGTATGTTAAGGATGATACTTTAATTGTATGATTTGAACAAGAACCAAGAGTGTATCTTTGCAAGTTTAAATCACATAGTTTTATTATTGATTAAACAAGCTGAATGCTTACAGTGTACTTATCTAACCTACAAAGAGGTTTTCAAGGACACTTTAGCAGAAGTGAAAACTTCAGTTGCAGCTGTTCTGTGAGGCAGAAGCAGTTGCAGGATTATGCAAAAATTCTTTTTACAAATTGATCTGAATGTGTCTAGGCAAAAATATCACAGAAGGAGTCAAAGGATCTGAGTCCTGTGAACAAAATGCTCAGTGTACACACCGCTGACCAGGCCACTTGAACATAAACAGTCATGGTGTGGGTGGGTGATGAAATCTAACCTCTGCTAGCCATAGGGCAGAAGGCAGAGTGGGATGACAGCCAGCAGCTTGCTCCCTTTCCAGATGCTCAGGCAATGAGGCCCATCTCCACACTGTTCCCACTCCAGCCTCCAACTCTGCTCAGGGGAATGAGCTGGACTCCTCCAAGGCCATGCCCTCTGTCTGTTCCCAAGGCAGAGATTTCCATAAATTATACTTTCAGACTTGCAGGTTACAGAGCAATAACAAACTCAAATGACAGCCTCTCCTGTACTAGGGACCTCTACAAGCTCTAGATTGTTATTTTCAAGCTGTTGATCTATGCATATGGTGCCAGATGTAATCCTGTACTGCAGTTCCCCACCGCATCAGGTCATGGGGCAGAGAGCTGGCACAATATACAAGTATCTCTCTTCTCAGTACCACTTATGCCAGGTAGTATCTCCAGCAAGTTCATGTGGGAAAGCAAGATATCTGCTATTGAAATGTGAGCATCTCAACCTGTCTGCAGTGGCAGTGTGGTAATGACCAAATTCACTATTGCATAACTGCCTTCTCTGTTCTGTTTTCCAGTGGTGAGCTTCATACCTCCAATTTGAAAGGCCAGACTGGGTAGGGTTTTTATAGAGTTTGCCTCACCAGAGAGATGCCTAAGACGTTGTCCTTAGTATTAGTGTAAAAATGAAATACTTACCTGAGTTCTTACTGGTTTAAAGTGTATTGTTTCTTGAAGTTCATATTGCTTAGATGGCTTGACATAAAGGTATAACATTCTTCCACTTAAATTTCCTGATTTGAATTGTTATCAGCAGCAGAATTGCACAGGAAGGTACCTGGTAGGAAAACAATAGCTCCATTATGACCTACTAACACTGTAATCTAGTTTGAGTTAAAAATAAAAGAAGATCTATGTTCTAACATCCAGAGCAGTATCATAGCTGAATGAATTTCTGTAGTACAGAAACAGTGATCTGTGACAGTTTTAAAGAGAATTTGTGTTTCAGTATTATTTAGATTCCCACTTCTAACTGGTACAGCATTTTAATATTTTAATGAATTAATGTTTCTTGCCTATACTGGTTAGCCCAGCTGTGGTGGTTTGTTGTGTGTGGGTTTTTTTGTTGTTGTTGTTTTTGGTTTGATTTGGTTTGGTTGGTTGGTTTGCTTTGTTTTATTCCCTTCCATCATTATTATTTAAATGTAAGAAAGTTTGAAAAGCATATAATGTTGAAAACAGATTGTTAATTGAACAATAGTTCTCCATTCTTGTTTCTTGAAACTGAAGACACAGAAGAGCCTTAATTTATACAAAATGGCCTAGGTTAAGGATAACAGTGTAAACTGCTGTGGTCAGTCATGGCCTATATCACAAACTGAGCAGCTCACAGTCTCTAATATATTTCCAGCAATGGGAGGTGGAATGTTCTGTTACCTTAGTTTTACAGGATGAAGAATCTCAAGACACAAAGATTAAACAACTTTCCCAATGTCATGGCAGGACCTCTGCAACAGAGTGAAAAGTTTGACTAGCAGAAGTTAGGATTGTTTCTCTCCAAGTGATAAAGCTAGAACCCTAGAACCCTATAAAGAGCTAGTGCACATTCCCATATGGACCAGATTAGTTGCACTATGTATTAAAAAATAGGACCTCAAGCGATGTTTTTCTAATGTAGTATGCCACACTGGTATAGCTACAGTTCTATTATTGTTGATTTCTTACCATTACATGCAGCAAAACTGTGCAAATCTTGCAAGAGTAATGGTGGGTTACCTGTACCTTTAAGCCAAGCTCCTACTCTCCTTGAAGGTGGTGGGAGTCCCTGCATATATGTATATACTGGGCTCTTCATTGTTCTCAGAATTTACTCAGTTCCTGATGAATATATCTTCTATAAGCAAATTTAAATGGGTTGCAGTAGTAGTACCCAGAAGAAGTTCAAGGGATCACATTTAGGATGCTTGTTTAATTCTCACTGCATGCACTTACGCTCCTGAGTCACATAGCCAATTTAAAACACTCCTTTCTTCTTGTAATGACAATCTAAATAGTGGTCCTTGAGACAGGTCTGGGTTGCATTACAGTGTTGCAGTTGGTACTTGCTGTGTAACTGAGCTGTTTCCTTTACTGCAGGTAAACTGTATTCAGCCATTAACTTCAGTTGCTTAATGAAATAAAGAATTTGAATGTATATGATTTCACTGGGACAGTTTATATGCTTAAATGGCTTGCTTTTGCCTTTTTTTTTTTTTTTTTTTTTTTTTTAAATGTGTGAGTACAGTTTCTCCATCTGTTTAAAGACACATCAGTACTGGTACCTTTTAATAGTGTTCTGCTTTCACAATGTACAGCTTATGAATCGTACTTCCTAATTAGATTTTAAATAAACTATTATGAATGCTGAGGATGCTGCAAAATATGCAATGAAAAATAATATAGGCAATTTCAAAACTAAAGAAATATCTGGGGAGATGTCAAGAGGATTGGGTCAAACTCCTTTCAGTAGCACCCACTGATAGGACAAGGGGTATTGTGCACAAAATAGGACACAGGAAGTTCCACCTAAACATGAGAAAAAGCTTTGTTGCTCTGAGGGTAATGGAGCACTGGAACAGGCTGCCCAGAGGGGTTGTGGAGTCTCCTTCCCTGGAGACTTTCAAAACCCAACTGCATGTGTTCCTGTGCAACCTCCTCTAGGTGAATCTCCAGAGGTCCCTTCCAATCTCTACCATTCTGTGATTCAGTGAACTGCTTGTGACTACATATGAATGAGATTAAATAGGCCCTGGAATCACATACCACAGCTGGCCTCTCAACATCAAGTAAATGTTACACAGTAAAGGCATAGAATTATTTCATAACTTAGTCAGAAAATCTTTGGATTTCTTTCTAAGATATTACCTGCATTAGTTGTACATGCTTACTTCTCAAAAGAAAATTCAACATTCATGAATGATATTCAGATATTTGCCAGACACACCTGGGCCGCACCTCGAGTACTGTGTCCAGTTCTGGGCCCCTCAGTTTAGGAAGGATGTTGTCTTGCTGGAACGTGTCCAGAGAAGGGCAACAAAGTTGGTGAGGGGTTTGGAACACAACCCTATGAGGAGAGGCTGAGGGAGCTGGGGTTGCTTAGCCTGGAGAAGAGGAGACTGAGAGGTGACCTTATTGCTCTCTCCAACTACCTGAAGGGAGGTTGTAGCCAGGCAGAGGTTGGTCTCTTTTCCCAGGCAGCCAGTACCAGAACAAGAGGACACAGTCTCAGGCTGTGCCAGGGCAGGTTTAGGCTGGATGTTAGGAAGAAGTTCTATACAGAGAGAGTGATTGCCCATTGGAATGGGCTGCCCGTGGAGGTGATGGAGTCACCTTCATTGGAGGTGTTCAGGAAGAGGCTTGATGGGGTGCTTGGTGCCATGGTTTAGTTGTTGGGTGGGTTGGCTTGGTTGATGGGTTGGTCGTGATGATCTTGAAGGTCTCTTTCAACCTGCTGTATTGTATTGTATTGTATTAAATTGTCAGAATGCCTGCTTAATGCTACATGGTATGCCTATACCCCACTTGAAATATCACCTTTTGATTTCCACCTGACTTACACAATAGTGAGTTGAATTCTCACTCCCTCTTCTGTGTTGATTTTTAGATTTCTCTTTCATGCTATAAATACTCTCAAACATCCAATAACGGCTTGCTTTATGCTGTGCTCTTTGTATAGTCTATTATATGTAGAGAAAGCATGGTTTTACTTTTCAGTTTGTTTTTCCGTGCCTACTTGTTTTGTCAATTGCCTTAGAAGGGAGAGAAAAATGGGGAGAGAGAGAGAAAGAGCCAAGTTAAGTTCCAATTGTATGCATAAAAAATGCAAGTAATAGTGGTAGTGTAATGGTGTCATAATGGTGGTGTAGTAAATAATTGCAACAGCCCAGCTGAGTACCCAGTAAGAACTGGGTAAAACCAACAATGGCCAAGTTAGAAAATATATTAGCTGTTGTTTGTGCTGAACCATGAGTGAACCAAATGTTAACTATGCTAGGTGGCAAAAATATTTTTAGGTTTATTGATGTGGAGGGCACCAATCTCTTCTTGGTGGTATGCAATAATAAGACAAGGAAAAATGTGTGCAAGCTTGAGCACTGAAAATTTCACCTCAACATGAGGAGAAACTTCTTTACAGTGAGGGTGATAGAGCACTGGAACAGGCTGCCCAGAGCAGTTGTGGAGTCTCCTTCTCTGCACACACACTCAAAACCTACCTGGATGGATTCCTGTGTGGACTACCCTAGGTGATCCTGCTTTGGCAGGGGGTTGGACCTGATGAACTCTGGAGGTCCCTTCCAACCTCTAATGTACCGTGATACTGTGATGTCGTATGAAGACAAGCTTAAATGAACAGGACTTCCAGAGTGCAGAGGTTTCTTGAACAAGAAACATAACCAAACTTTAGCTTTGTCTGACGTGGTAGTTACAAAAGTGGAAGACACAATGGTGTCTCATGTGCCTTGCAAAAATAAGATTATTACAGGAATATTTGTCAAGTTATATGTAAATGGGTGGTTAAATGGATGGTTCCAGCATCAAGGGACAGTAAAATCTTTCCTAGGGTTCACTAGGAATGAAAAAATGCCACTGCATAACTCATATAATGCAAAAGGTTTCATTGCTTTAGAAAGAAAGGTTAAGTGAAATACAGTGCATATATGTTGAAATCTAGAATACAGGCTTTGCAGATACTCAGGTCTTCAAGAGAAAAGCTGTAGCCTTCAGTCTGATGATACTATGAATATGTCTGCATTGTTGCTTAGATTTGGGCATGAATTCTCTGTGCAAGTGCATTCAGCTGCCTGGATATAAGCCAGCTACAGCTTAAAGCATGTTTGCAAAGCCCAGCCCAAATTGCTCTGCTTCTGAACATGGCTTATTAGCTCAGGCACGCTGTCACCCTAACAAGGTCACAAGGCATTTTGGTTTGGAGCTGGCTGGAGACTCATTAGGTTGGTGTGCAGGCTCACATATGCTTGCTGTAGCTCTTTTCTGTGCATCCTCCAAGAGAGTCCCAGGACTGGATAAGCACCCATTGTGACACCAAGGTTAAGGAGAGAGAACAGCATGCTCTAGAGTTCTTTTAAACCAAACTGCTTTAAGTGATCTTGTAAATTAATTGTGGATGGGTGTAACAGACTATATCTTGTCTCTCTTGATGTGACTCAACAGATAAAATCACATTTGCTGCTTGCCCAGACAATAGCTGATGTGCATTGGGCAGATGCCACTGGATAACGACTCTCTGGAATGTGCATAGACAAGATTATCTCTACCCATCAGCTACTCTGGAAAGGGAGGATGGTGAAAAGGACAATGGTTTCACCACCTGGACACATACCTACAAACTATAAAATACCGGAGCAATACTGGCTCAGAAGAAGGAAAAGACCTGGACAATGCCACTCTGAAGAAAAACACAGAAAATAGGATAGGATGGAATGGAATGGAATGGATTTGGAATGGAATGGAATGGAATGGAATGGAATGGAATGGAATGGAATGGAATGGAATGGAATGGAATGAACCAGGTTGGAAAAGACCTTTGAGATCATTGAGTCCAACCTATCATCCAACACTATCTGATCAACTAAACCATGGCACCAAGCACCCCATCCAGTCTCTTCCTAAACAGCTCCAGTGATGGTGGCATGTTCCAGCAGCTCAACATCCTTCCTAAACTGAGAGGCCCAGAACTGGACACAGTACTCGAGGTGTGGCCTACCTGATGCTGAGTACAGGGACAGAATGACTTCCCTGCTCCTGCTGGACACACTGTTCCTGATGCAGGCCAGGATGCTATTGGCCTTCTTGGCCACCTGGGCACACTGCTGGCTCATGTTCAGCTTACCATCAACCAGTACCCCCAGATCCCTCTCTGCCTGGCTGCTCTCCAGCCACTGCAACCCCATCCTGTAGCACTGCATGGGGTTGCTGTGGCCAATGTGTAGAACCCGGCACTTAGATGTGTTAAATCTCATGCCCTTGGACTCTGCCCATCTGTCCAGCCTGTCAAGGTCCCTCTGCAGAGCTCTTCTACCCTCTAACAAGTCAACTCCTGCCCCCAGCTTGGTGTCATCTGCAAATTTAGCCCCACTGTTGATATTTTGGCCTCATTTGTGCCTCTAATTTAATAAAATGGGAATATTCAAAAGGACTGAGTCTCTTTCCCTCTTTGGACAGAGACAACTGGGTCATTCAAATAGTCTTGAAGGCCATGAAAGGGAAGGTCAAAGGCTTTTACTTAAGCACGTGTCAACACTTACTTGTGGTACTACTATGTCAGCCTTGTCCAGTCGAGGGCTTGGAGGCACACCTGCCCAGCAGGACTGTTTTACCAACTTGCAGCTCTCTGACTGCTGCATCAGGTGCTGTCCAGTCCGCTCCAAAAGCAATGACCCTGTGTTTGCCACCGTGCTTCCCTTATGCTTCCCATTGCAAGTATGGGAGTCTTGTGAAGCTGCAGAAAGAACTGGGCTGGTGGATCAGCCTGGCCAAAACTCAGCCATTTCACTTGCTAGTTTTCAGCTCAGCAAGTTCCTGGATCCAGCCTGCTGTGTGGCCACATTGATGACTGTGCTGGCAAAAGAAGGCAAGTGTCTGTGGGTGGAGAGAAGGAGTGAGACCATCCCTTTCAACACAGAATAGATTTTCACTGTGCTGCCTCTGCAACCATCCCTACACCCTTTGTGTATGCCTCAAATTACTAAGCCTCATCTAGGGCTCATATGTTGTGACCACTGCTTTTGAATCACAGTCTGGCTCACACTGGATCTAGGCACTGATTTGAGACAAATAAGAGAAACCAAAATCTAAGCTTAAGCACTGCCATAGTTTATTGCTCAGGTTTGTGTGAGAACAGAATGAATTCTGTTCAGTGATTTTACTTTCCAGGTCAGTATCTTCTAAGTCACTGCACTTCACTGCAAGTTAACAGCTTATTTCCACAGAAATGGCCAGAGACTACTCTGCTTCTAGTAGTGATAATGCTCATGACAGTGGCTAGTTGCCATCAGGGGCTTGAGTTTGATCTTGGCTTTGCATGTATTTGTATACATTTAATTTTATTGTTATTTTCATTAAAGGAGCTTTAGTTTTCTTTTGCAATGTATAGATTTCTTTCCCTTAATCCCTTTCCCTTCCCCTTTGACGGGGAGAGCCCAGCCCTAAACTTTGACATTTATCTTTACAATATGTGTGTTAGTTTGGTTGTGGTTTTTTTTTTTTTTAAATATATACACATCATTATATGAAACAGATGTGTTGGGGTTATTTTTTTTGCCTCATGTTATTTTCCCTGTGCTGAAGTTGTGAAGGCAGTGTTAGTCCCATCACAGAAACTGAATCTTGAGTAACATGGTATCAGAGAGTGAAATCCTTTGAATGGAAATGACCTTGATATTTCCCAGATGTGTTAGCAGGAAAGGCTTTTCTTCAGGGAAAAAGAAAAAGAAAAAGAGAAAAAGAGAAAAAGAGAAAAAGAGAAAAAGAGAAAAAAAGAAAAAAAGAAAAAGAGAAAAAGAAAAAAGTGGAGTGTATCCAAGAATCAGCTTTTAACTTATGGCATTGCAGAAGTTGGAAGACTGAGTAATAGGAAGCAGCTCCATGTTTTCCAGATTTTGTGCCTCATTGCTGCCTTTTCTGATAGCTTTAACCTTTGACCAGTACTGACTGGTGAAGGTCAGAGGTGAAGTATAAAATAATTTGATTTTGTTTTGAGGGATACTCTGTTCCAACCAGGCACAGCATTAATGACTAACAGTGATTATGATATCTTAGTAGCTAGGAAAAAAGATAAATCTGTTCTCCAATTTGGTTAATCTGGTAAACATACTATGACAAGGATTTTAGGCTCAATGTATGGTTACTTTTACAGTTATTACTGTGGAATAGCATTAAGTTCTTCAGTAAGGAGTGTCCCTTGAGGAGTAGAAGGTGAAGCAGGACTAGAATTCACATAGTTTTAAGTTACACATTTTTCTATAAATAGAATGCCTATTAAAAGGAAAAAAATAGAACACCTATTTAATCTGCCACGGATTTCAGTGGGAACAGAAGTGGGTCATAGGTCTACACAGAAACTCAAAATCTAATGAAGTTTTATGCATGGCAGTGCCAGCATAATGCCCCAGATTCTCCATCAGGTTTTGTACTGTTCTTTTTCCACATAGATTTGAGTTCCTGCAGTGACTCTTGATCTAATAGTGTTTGCATTTTCAATATGCTTCAACAGAAAGGCATTATTAGTCTTGTGTTCTGGATATTAGCTTGTCTCTGTGGGCAACATTTTTCAGCTCTTATTATTTATGCCTTACACAGAAGCATAGAAGTTGCATAGTAATCAACTCTCACTGACAAGAAGGTTACCTTATATTACTGCAAGATAGTAAAGGTGGAAAAAGATGCATTTATGTCCTGTCAAAGTACGTTTACATCTTTTACATTGTCAAGGTGCTTTATGTTGCCAGCACAGTGTAGAAAGACCATGAAGAGATGGAAGACTCGTGCCTACGCCTGCATTAGTGGTGGAGAAGCAGGTTAGCAGCTGACCATGGTAACAAAATATTGAATGTATGAAGAGACAGACGTTAGGCCAACACACATCAAATCTAGGCAGAATCTATCCCATAGTGAGCCAGGTTCCAACATTTTCCATATGCCTTACTCTGGCAAAGGTATCTTTTATAAAGCAAAACTCAGTGCCTTGTTCTGCACAGTGTTCAGTTTTGCAGCTGACTTAGGTCATTTTTTATCATTGCATTTCGATCAATAAATCATGAATAAATATTTTGTGTTGCAATCAGAAGCAGAGGTTCAGTTTCTTATACATACCGCTGACAAACAAAATAAATGGATTTAAGGCTGAACCAATTACATATTCTCCACTAACTAGGAATGTTCAATTTTGGTTAAGCCTATTGAAAGTTATGAAAGTCTATTATGGAATCTGAAAATATTCTAGTTTATATATATGTATATATGATTATTTTCTTTAAATTTACATCATTCTGTAATGTAAATACAAAGCATTAAAAAATTGTTATGCCTTGGAAATATAAAACTGGCTTAAACTGGCTTAAAAAATTGGCACCTTAGATCATGTTAGTGAATCCAGTTAGTGATTCCAGTCATTAGCAGTTATAATCAGTATTTTAGTTTTAAAACACAGCTGCCCTTGTCTGCATCACAGAGCCCATTTCGTACAGGAGCCATTAATCCATTCATGCCAGTAGAGGAGATTTTATTCTCCTTATCTTGCTTCTTGTGTGAAAAATTTAAACTTTTCAATTTTACTCCTTCTCAATAGCGGAGATATTCTGGCTGAAACAAATTCATAGGATAAATATGAGTGAGAACCAACCTATCTTGAGTGCTCTTTAATGTCTAGTTGTGAATGGAAACACCTTCTGACAAATGTGTGTGTCCTATTTGGATTATATATAATGCCACTGGAAGAATTTTCATCAATATGTGAAATCTCCAACTCAGCCTCTGAGCATTAGGATGTATTGAGCAGAGGAGTCAAGAAGTTAGCAGGGCACTGACCACCTCCACAGCCTGTATAAGCAGTCATGGAGATAGGAATATATTTAAAAAATAAATTAAAAAAATTTCCAATCAAACGCTGAACCGTGGTTGTCACTCGGACGAAGGCTAGAAAAATAGTATCTACCCAGACAGAGTTGCTGCATCAGCATGCAGGAGTCCAGGCTGCCGGCTGCAGAGAGTGCTGGAGCCTGGCACTTGCAATGGAGGGGGAAGGAGAGAACACCTGTGTCAGGTGTGACCAGGTGAACTTTCTCCTCAGTCTGGTGGCCGAGCTGAAGGAGGAGGTTATCTAGTCTCAGGGCAATAAGGGAAAGTGAAAGGGAGTTAGATATGTGGGAGCAGGCTCTGCAGATCTCCCCTGCTGGGGGAAGTGTCCCTGGAAACAGGGAGACATGGATACAGGTCCCTGTGAGGGGTGGCAAGGGACATCCATCCTGGCCTTCTCCTCCTCGTCCTCTGCCCTTGCATAATAAGTATGAGGCCCTGCAGGCCGAGGGCAATGGGGATGAGAGGGCCAAGGAGCAGCCATCTGGGGAGATGCCAAAGGCCAAGCAGTGCCCACCAGCTATAATGACCAGCTCCACAAAGGAAAGGAGAAGGGTTATAGTTGTTGGGGACTCTCACCTGAGGGGGACTGAGGGACCCATATGTCGTCCCGACCCATCCCACAGGGAGGTCTGCTCCCTACCTGGGGCACGGGTAAGGGACATCACAAGGAGACTCCCAAAGCTGATCCAGCCCTCTGACTATTACCCTTTGCTGGTAATACAAGCTGGAAGCGATGAAATTGACAAGAAGGGCATCAGGGCAATTAAAAATTCATTCAAGGCCCTGGGACAATTGATTGATGGGGCAGGAGCTCTAGTGGTGTTCTGCTCAGTTCCCTCAATGTCAGGGGTGTACACTGAGAGGAACAGGAGAACCCATGCCATCAACAATTGGCTCAAGGGATGGTGCCAGCAGCAGAATTTTGGGTTCTTTGATCATGGGGAAACTTTTACTGCACCCGAGCTGCTGGATCCTGATGGGGTGCAGTTATCTAGAAAGGGCAAGAGTCCTAGCACTAGAGTTGGCAGGGCTCATTAAGAGGGCTTTAAACTTGGTCTGAAGGGGGTGGGTGAGGAAATCAGTCCCTCTGAGGAGGAGAGAGTGGGACATAAATTAGGGTTAATTGAGAAGTCTAGAGCCCAGCTGCAGTGCATGTACACCAATGCACGCAGCATGGGCAATAAGCAAGAGGAGCTGGAAGTCCTGGTCCACCAGGGTGACTATGATATAGTCACCATCTCAGAAACATGGTGGATAGCATACATGATTGGAGTGCTACACTGGGGGTTACAGTCTCTAAAGGAGAGACAGGTGAGGGAGAAGAAGAAGAGGGGTGGCTCTGTATATTAGGGAGTCGCTCTTTGCCACAGAACTTGAGGTGGAGAATGAAGGGATTGAGAGCCTGTGGGTTAAAATCAGAGGGAGGCCTAACAAATCTGACATCCTGGTTGGAGTCTGTTATAGACCACCCAAACAGGATGAGGAGGCAGATGAAACATTCTATAAGCAACTGGAGGCTGTCTCAAGATCATAAGATCTTGTCCTAGTAGGTGACTTTAACCTGCCAGATATCTGCTGGGAACTTAACTCAGCAGAGAGGAGGCAGTCCAGAAGATTCCTGGAGCACATAGAGGACAGCTTCCTGATGCAGCTGTTAAGCGAGCCTACCAGGGGGTCAGGCTCTGCTTGACCTGCTGTTCTCCAATAGAGAAGGGCTGGTGGGAGATGTGACCGTGAGAGGCTGCCTGGGGTGCAGCGACCATGAGATGGTGAAGTTTTCACTATGCAGGGAGATAGGGAGGAGCACCAACAGAACCTTCACCTTGGACTTCCAGAGGGCAAATTTCAGCCTGTTTAAGAAACTTATTTGCAAAGTTCCCTGGGTAGCAGCCCTCAAGAACCGAGGGGTCCAGGAGGGTTGGACCTGCTTCAAACAGGAGCTCTTGAAGGCACAGGAACTGGCGGTTCCCATCTGCCGAAAGATGAGCCGGCGGGGAAGACGACCGGCCTGGATGAGCAAGCAGCTCCTGGAGGAACTAAGGGAAAAAAAGAGGCTGTATCGCCTTTGGAAGGAGGGGAAGGCTTCTCGAGGTATGTTTAAGGATGTTGTTAGATTATGTAGGAG
This sequence comes from Picus viridis, assembly GCA_033816785.1. Taxonomy (NCBI): domain Eukaryota; kingdom Metazoa; phylum Chordata; class Aves; order Piciformes; family Picidae; genus Picus; species Picus viridis. The sequence goes on from CM066606.1 coordinate 60,215,395, forward strand.
AAGAATTAGAGAGGCAAAGGCCCAGTTGGAACTGAAGCTGGCCACCCTTGTGAAAGATAATAAAAAGCATTTTTACAAATATATTAACACTAAAAAGAGGAGCAAGAAGAACCTTCCCTCCTTATTGGACCTGGAGGGGAACACTGTAACTGAAGATGAGGAAAAGGCTGATGTCCTGAGCACCTTCTTTGCCTCAATTTTTAACAGCAAGGCAGGAGGAGTTCAGGACGAGTGGCCTCCTGAGCTGGGTGATGGGGTCAGGGAGCAGTGCAGTACCCCTGAAATCCATGAGGAAGTAGTTAAGGACTTGCTGAGCCACTTGGATACTCACAAGTCTGTGGGACCGGATGGGATCCATCCTAGGGTGCTGAGAGAGCTGGCAGGTGAGCTGGCCAAGCTGCTCTCCATCATTTTCCTCCAGTCCTGGCTCACCGGTGAGGTCCCAGATGACTGGAAACTGGCTAATGTGGTCCCCGTCCACAAGAAGGGACGGATGGAGGAACCCGGAAACTCCAGGCCAGTCAGCCTGACCTCAGTGCCAGGAAAGATGATGGAGCAGATTATCCTGGCGGCAATAACTGTGCACCTGCAGGATGGCCAAGGGCTCAGGTCCAGCCAACATGGATTCAGGAAGGGCAGGTCCTGCCTCTCCAACCTGATCTCCTTCTATGATCAGGTGACCCGCCTGGTGGATGTGGGGAGGCCTGTGGATGTGGTCTACCTGGACTTCAGCAAGGCCTTTGACACCGTCCCCCACAGCAAACTCCTGGCTAAGCTGTCAGCTCGTGGCTTGGACAGCAGCACTCTGTGGTGGGTTAGGAACTGTCTGGAGTTTAGCCTGGAGAAGAGGAGGCTCAGGGGAGACCTCATTGCTCTCTACAACTACCTGAAGGGTGGTTGTAGCCAGGAAGGGGTTGGTCTCTTCTCTGTAGCAACCAGCACCAGAACAAGAGGACACAGTCTCAAGCTGTGCCAGGGGAAGTTTAGGCTCGAGGTGAGGAGAAAGTTCTTCATGGAGAGAGTCATTCGCCATTGGAATGGGCTGCCCAGGGAGGTGGTGGAGTAACCATGGAGGTGTTCAAGAGGGGACTGGACGTGGCACTTGGTGCCATGGTCTAGTCATGAGGTCTGTGGTGATGGGTTGGACTTGATGATCTTTGAGGTCTTTTCCAGCCTTGTTGATTCTATGATTCTATCTGGAAGCCAAGGCAAATTAACCAGAACTGCTGTACGTAAGACTGTATTTCAAGATGTGAGCAACCTGAGCAGTCTAAATGAGCTTGTTGGTACACTTAGTTGTACAAAGCTGAGATCATCAAGGTAGTGAGGCATTAGCTTATCTTTTGTTCCCTCAGATAATCAATACAGGACTAGGGTTTTCTTAATGCCCTTCTACATAGAATGCATTTACAAATAAATGCTTTACAAATAAATGTTTTTCAGTAGCTAGTGATATATGGTTTGCAAAATTAATGATTATGAGAGTTTTACATCTATTTAAGACAGTATCATTATCCAGGGCTTTGTTTTTCTCTTCCACAGATCATCTTTTCACAGTTACTTAATGGTGCAGAAGCTGCTAATGCAGTTAATAATCAGGAGGGTTGCTCACTCTGCTACCAGCAGATGAGATTATGTCAATATAAAACACAGCTTCAGGTTGTGTTTCCTGTAAAGGATTAGAGGTAGAGAACTGTGAAAGTCCACATGAGAAGAGAATAGGGAACCATGCAGAAGGAAAAATTAATTTGAGGAAGGAAGAGTTTCTCTCATTTGTTGCAGGGAGGACAATATATGAGAAAGCAAGGTAAAATATTAGTGGATGTGTCCAGACAGACGGGTTTTAAACAGTACAGTCCTGATTCACTCAACCATATAAAACTATAATTAGTCATGTCCCACACTCAGCACTGGCTTGCTGATTAGGCTGTTTATAAAAGATTGCTGTAGCAGACTTTGGAATTGTGGCATAGAAAATGAATGCTAGTACGAAAGATCAGACAGCTTCTGCAAAAAGGAGCTGCAGTCTTGAGGCCCTAACCAGATGTATGTAGATGGAAGAGTCATACAGTTATTTTGAGCTAGAACTTAAATAATTTCTGCAGGTAAGTATTTGCATCAGTGAACCCTGTACAAAAGCTGTCATGCTGACCAAAAATGCAGCATGAAGTCATAGCCTCATATGTGTCGAAGCCTTGCAGTGCATTTGGTAGTATCATAAACTTTATCACTTCGGCTAGTAGAAGCTGGTGGAGCAAGGGAGTGGAATAAAGGACAGCTGAAATGGTAGGCATGTAAGGAAGCTGCCCGAGCAGCAAGAGACCAGGTTAGAAAAGCTCAGGCTCAGTTGGAATTAAATCTAGCCAGGGAGATCAAGAGGAACAGTAAAAATTTCTATAGGTGTAGTAATGGCAAAAAGAAGACTAGAGAAGGTGTGGGGCCCCTCAGAAAGGAAACAGGTGAGCTGGTGACAAGTGACATGGAGAAGGCTGAGGTTCTCAAGGACTTCTTTACCTCAGTCTTCACTGGCAAGGGTTCCAGCCACACTCCCAGAATAATGGAAAACAATGGCAGGGACTGGAAGAAGGAACTGCCCATTGTGAGTGAAGATCAGGTTTGTGACTATCAGAAGAACTTGAAAATGGGACCTGATGGGGTACACCCACAGATGCTGAGGGAACTGGGGCATGAGGTTGCTAAACCACTCTCTATTACATTCCAAAAGTCCTGGCAGTCTGGGGGGGTCCCCATTGACTGGAAAAGGGGAAACATAACCCCCATTTTCAAAAAGGGAAAGAGGCATGACCCAGGGAACTATAGGCCAGTCGGTCTCACCTCTGTGCTTGGTAAGGTCATGGAGCAGATCCTCCTGGAGGTACTACTGAAGCAGAAGAATAATGAAGTGATTTGGCACAATCAACACAGCTTCACCAAGGGTAAATCCTGCCTGACAAACCTGGTGGCCTCTATGACAAGGTCACAACATTAATAGATGAAAGCTGAGCAACTGACACCATTTACCTGGACCTGAGCAAAGCCTTCGGCACTGTCCTGCACAACATCCTGGTCTCCCAGTTGGTGCAGTATGGCTTTGATGGATGGACTGTTCAGTGGATAAAGAACTGGCTTGACAGCTGCACCCAGAGTGGCTGTCAATGGATCCATGTCCAAGTGGAGGCCAGTGACAGGTGGAGTCCCTCAGGGATCAGTCCTGGGACCAGTCTAATTTAACATCTTTGTTGGCACAGTGGCCAACAGTGGCATTTGACAGTGGACAGTGGCATTGAGTGCACCCTCAGCAGATCTGCTGACAACACCAAGCTGTGTGGTGCAGCAGACACACTGGAGGGAAGGGAGGCCATCCAGAGGGACCTTGACAGGCTGGAGAGCTGGGCCCATGACAACCTCATGAGGTTCAACAAGACCAAATGCAAGGTCCTGCATCTGGGTCGGGGCAATCCCGGGCACCAATATAGGTTGGGCAGGGACTGGCTTGAAAGCAGCCCTGAAGAAAAGGGTGCTGGTGGATGAGGAGCTCAACATGAGCCACCAGTGTGCTCTTGCAGCCCAGAAAGCCAATCAGATCCTGGGCTGCATCAAGAGAAGCACAGCCAGCAGATCGGAAGAGCTGATTCTTGCTCTCTGCTCTGCTCTCGTGAGACCCCACCTGGAGTACTGCATCCAGTTCTGGAGCCCCTGTTACAAGAAGAATCTGGATGTGCTGGAATGTGTCCAGAGAAGGGCCATGAGGAAGATCAGAGGACTGGAGCACCTCTCCAATGAGGACAGAGTGAGAGAGTTTGGGCTGTTCAGTCTGGAGAATAGAAGGCTCCAAGGAATCCTTCTTGTGGCCTTCCAGTATCTGAAGGGGGCCTGCAAGAAAGTTGGGGAGGGACTTTAGAGGGTGTCAGGTAGTGATAGGACTAGGGGGAATTGAACAAAACTAGAAATGGGTAGATTCAGATTGGATGCTAGGAAGAAGTTCTTCACCACGAGGGCGGTGAGGCACTGGAACAGGTTGCACAGCAAGGAGGTGGCAGAAGCCTCATCTCTGGAGGTTTTTAAGGCCAGGCTGGATGTGGCTCTGAGCAACCTGATCTAGTGTGAGATGTCCCTGCCCATGGCAGGGGCATTTGAACTGGATGATCCTTGAGGTCCCTTTCCAACCCTAACATTTCTGTGATTCTATGATCACTTTGAGATGACCCCACAGTTTGTGATTACACATCCAACAAACTTTTGCAGGGTGCCACAGTGACGTGCAGTTGCTTCTTATAAAATGGCAGCAAACAATATCCTGCTTCACAGTGAACAGGCGGTCAGGTACGTAGCTCAAAGTTTGTGAGTTTCGAAATTGGAGCATGAAAATATTGCATGTAAAAGATATATTTTGGAGCTTTTCCCCGGAGCCCAGTCAGTATCAGAGCTGGATATTTAGCTGAAAACAGCCTTCTTTAATTATAAGCATTATTTGACATTTCTTGAGGAAACTTGTGCTAGGGACATTTAAAAACCAAAGCATTCAAGTGAGTGACTTAACTTTTGTTCTGACTGAATGGGTAATTCAAGCATGCAAAGCCATGCTCATGTCTACAGTCATGAATCATCCTGTTCTACTTTATAAAGCACCTTAAAGTGGGAACCATGTGCAGGACTAGAGCTGATATGTGTTATGATAATACAAACAGTAAATACAGGAATAATCCGCAGCAACAGACGGGATCTTCACGCAAATTTTGCTGAGAAGTCTATAGGAACATTACTCCAGTGGAGCAGGGCACACAACAAGGGACAAGGGAACAGTCAGGATTCTTATAATTGAAATAACTGTATGTTGTTTCAATTAATTGTTCCAATTAGTCTCTCTTTCTTTCCAGTTATGCCTTTCTATAACAGTGTCATCTGGGATGCTGTGAGAAATTGAAAATGCCCTAATGGTCAGATGCTCATCAATTAAAGAACTTTCTATTTCTAATTAGCTCCCACAGAAGTGTTCCTTGTAAGAATGAAAAAAATTTATAGGTGGAGTGAGAGAGGAGTTGTTTTTATTACAAGACTAATTTTCCTTCTGGTGATTTGTTGCCAAAAATAATTTTTAAAAGGCTTTTAAAGAAAAGGAAAGCAACTGGTTTGTTTTTATCTAAAACCTTGCTCTTGTGAACTGTCTTTCATAATGATTTAGTAGCTAGGGTGCACACAACACAGAAGCTTTAATTTTTTTGTTTTCTAGGAACAGAAATTCAAGAATAATAATCCAAATTAAAACTACCAAACCTACTTTATATGAAGCCAGATCAAGAGGTACTGTTTAAGTTTTTTGGCCAATAACACATTCCCTGACAAACACACACACAAAAATGGTCAAGTTCTAGATTTGGTTGAAATATTTCTGAGTTTATATTGTTTTGTTGTTTTGCTTTAAAAAAGGAAATCTGGTGGAAGATACAGTTTCAGAAGTTTTATTTTCTCCCAATTTGATTTGCAGTAGAAGTTCACAAAGTACTGAGAACAGTTGCTAGCACTTGTTTCCCCTGAGGCTGTAAATGCAAAAGGACAGAAAGCTCTGCCTAAAAGCATGGCCTAACAGATGCTTTCTGACACAGCCTGTAACCATCTCCAAATCCAGGTGTAAATATCATACCACTGCCATGGTATGCTAAGATTCAAGGAGACCAGTTTTTCAGATTTTTGAGCATGGTATGTAGCCTGCGCCTTAAAGTAGACCTCCAAAGGATAAGCACTAAGCAATGGGCTCCAGTTTATGAGCTTGTCCACACACCAAGATATTTGTGATAATGTCTAGGGTTAGGCAGTGTGTGCATCCATGTGAATAGGTGCACCCTCATGACTTTCAGACAGCAGATTTGCCCTATGGTCTGTGCTTCCCTTCCATTAGGAATGCTGAGGTGGATCTCCAATGTTGTTTAATTGTGGCGTTGCTTCCGCTGCAGCGATCCAAGAACATTATGTCACATGCAGGTGACAAAAGTTCAGGAAATGAACCTTCTTATATAATGTTGGCCATATTGTATGGCACAAACAGGTGGAGCATGACATTTTCATCTATTTCTTTTGTCATCACCAAAGATATTTTGGTAACATGACTTAACTCTAATCCTTAGTCTTCCTGTCTCATTGCTGGTCTCTGCCTAAGAGAATAATTTTACAGTAGTAACTGCAGATTGTGCACTGGATGAAATTCTCTCTCTCTGCATATATATGTACCTATAAACATGTGTATAAATATATTTTATACATATACATATGCATGTACTCATCTATGTGTTTTAGCTACATTTTAAGACAACCTTTTTGAAGTCTTTGCTTATGATTTTTGCATAAAAACTCTGCAGTTAAAAATGCTGAAGGAAGCTCGTAACTTCTTCATCCTTAACCTTGTTTGTCAAAGGTTTCTGATACTTTTGGAATGTCTTAGTTAAAAATAGATTAAACAGCACCTGAAATAGTCTAGTTTTGCATCTAAACATGCCTCTGTACTGAAAATATAATCCATTTTAATAAGTATCACAGACATAGCAGGTGCATCAAACCCAGCTTTTTATCTAGATTCTCCACTAGAAGTACATTTATGGATAACTTTTCTACTTCTGACATAAAGTGTTGTTCGAACTCCTGTGCCATCTTACCCATTTGGGTGAGAAGACAGCAGAACATTTTACTCACAAAGTGCTCAAAAGCTGTTATATGAATTTCCTCCAATTTATTTCCTACCAGTGAAGAGATTTATGGAACTGATAATACAGAAATAAGCCCCATCTCCTTCTCTTACAATTTACATCACTTCCATGTGTTCTTGTGGGACAAGGAGGAAGACTGCATTAGAATGAATCAGCATTTAGCAAATGATAAATCTTGGCTTCTCAAAGGCCAGTCATAAATTTCTGGGAAGTCATTGTGCCCCTGTACTCTGCTTTGGTTAGGCCCCACCTTGAGTACTGTGTCCAGTTCTGGGCCCCTCCGTTTAGGAAGGACATCGAGGCACTTGAACGTGTCCAGAGAAGGGCAACAAGGCTGGTGAGAGGCCTTGAGCACAAGCCCTGTAAGGAGAGGCTGAGGGAGCTGGGATTGTTTATCCTGGAGAAGAGGAGGCTCAGGGGTGACCTCATTGCTCTCTACAGCTACCTGAAAGGTGGTTGTAGCCAGGAAGGGGTTGGTCTCTTCTCTGTAGCAACCAGCATCAGAACAAGGGGACACAGTCTCAAGCTGTGCTAGGGGAAGTTTAGGCTCGAGGTGAGGAGGAAGTTCTTCATGGAGAGAGTCATTCGTCATTGGAATGTGCTGCCCAGAGAGGTGGTGGAGTCACCATCCCTGGAGGTATTCAAGAGGGGGCTGGACGTGGCACTTGGTGCCATGGTCTAGTCATGAGGTCTGTGGTGACAGGTTGGACTCGATGATCTTTGAGGTCTCTTCCAACCTTGGTGATACTGTGATACTGTGATATTCCTGTAGCGACAGTACAGTGGCTTTGTCCATGAGCAGTGTGCAAGTTCAAAATAGCCTTAATTCCCAGACCATGCATTCCTGCCACCTCTTTTGTGCTGGCTTTAGCAGATGCATGGTTGTGTTGTGAAAATTAAGCTTTTATATTTTTGTGGGATAAATGTCCTGCAACATTAGTGAGCATTCCACATTGCTTTGGATTATACTAATTATGGTGGTTGAGAGAGCATGAAAGAGACGTGTTTATCAGTTTGGTAAGCCCATATTTGCAATGCTTTCCATCCTCTCTTCTGCATGGTGAAAGAGGGCCAGCCAAAAGCAAATCAGCCAACAAGGTGCATGAATTGCCTAGGTTATCAATGTGTGCTGTTGATCTCTTCAATTTCCAGCACCTTCTCTTGTGATTGAATTGCCAGTGATATGTGTGTTTCCTGCTAGCACTTCTCAACTGTCCCTTCTCCACATTCATTCTCTAACTTCTTCCTCATTAATATTAAGCTCCTTAAGTTCCTGTTCAGCTTGCATTTCTAGCTGATTCTGTGGCATAAAATAAGATTGAACAACAGCCCTTTCAGGGATGAAGGAACTCCACCATTTGATAACTAGTTTCTGGTACCATGTAAGTTTCTTGTACTGAACTTCAAATCTTTGACGTACTGGGATTTGCAGAGAGGTGATGCTTACTGCTTACTTCAACGTTTCTTCCTGCAGCTGAATGAAGATGCTCTTACAGTGCTGTGCTTCTTTATCTATGCCACACAGTTAAAGATAGAATAGATTAAAAAAAAAAAAAAAAGCAGCAAGGCACACCCAGTGAGTGGCACACACTCCCCTTTGTGCCAGCAAATTGAACAGGAGCTGTTCAGGGAACTGGGCTGTTCACTCTCTGCAAGCTATAGCCCATTAAGTTACTTACTAACGATGTAAGTAATAGCACTGGTTAGTTCTAAATGTTCTTAATTTCCTTTGGGAATGGGATAACAACATATCTGAGGTTTAAAGGAACTTGTAGAGGGACTACAACTCAGCTACATCTTGCAGGATATGATTTGCTTCTAGTTTAGCTAAATTTATTTGCTTTATTTGCTGTATTTATTTTATTTGTTGTGTCAAAATTATCTATTGTATTCATGACTGTACAGAAGGAGGTGCACCTGAAAGTCCACTTCCTCTTTAATTAAACAGAAGGATTAAAATTATTTATATTCATTATTAGTACTAAATTCCAAAGCATGTGTCAGTGGAAGTAGTTATCTCCAGTGCATTTCACACTTTTCTTTCTTGTTGTAATACAACAACACAACTACCTTTTTATAACATCCTTTAACAATTTAAAACATCAATAATCAGAGTCTTCTGTGATCTCTCTCTTTCTCCTAAATCAGCAGACCTCTGTTATTCACAATCTCTGGGCATTGTGCCCCTTCGTTAAAGCCCTTCCACTGAGGTCCTCCACATAGGCCAAGGAAGAGCCTGAGTAAAGGAAAATGCTTTGTTGATTGCTAGTAGTCTGTCATTATGCTGTGGAATAGGTATCTTCATTTAGTGATTCTATTCTATGATTCTAAAGTACTCCGGTAAATTAAAAAAGAAGGGAAGGGAAGGTTTGGGAAGGGAAGGTTTGGGAAGGGAGGGCAGGGGAGGGGAAGGGGGACGGGAGACGGGAGGGGAGGGAAGGAGAGGGAGAGGAGAGGAGAGGAGAGGAGAGGAGAGGAGAGGAGAGGAGAGGAGAGGAGAGGAGAGGAGAGGAGAGGAGAGGAGAGGAGAGGAGAGGAGAGGAGAGGAGAGGAGAGGAGAGGAGAGGAGAGGAGAGGAGAGGAGAGGAGAGGAGAGGAGAGGAGAGGAGAGGAGAGGAGAGGAGAGGAGAGGAGAGGAGAGGAGAGGAGATGATAAATGATTGATAAATGATATTTATAATGATATAAATGATATTTATAATCACTTCTGTGGGAAGGGAAGGGAAGGGAAGGGAAGGGAAGGGAAGGGAAGGAAGGGAAGGGAAGGGAAGGGAAGGGAAGGGAAGGGAAGGGAAGGGAAGGGAAGGGAAGGGAAGGGAAGGGAAGGGAAGGGAAGGGAAGGGAAGGGAAGGGAAGGGAAGGGAAGGGAAGGGAAGGGAAGGGAAGGAAAATGGGAGAAATATGCTCAGGTAGCAGACACTACACTGTTGGAAGTGCTGCCCTAGGACCTTGCTATGTGAGTGATATGTTTTGCAAGAACAAGGTTGCTGCATACGTGCTTTTGTAATTTCCTAATTTCATCTCTGCAAAAGGTGACATTTGAAACCATGCTGGTCTTCTGGACTTGGGGAGAGATAGAGATTATCTTCCTGTGAATTACCCACAACAACTTTAAAGGTTTTATTTCCAGCTCATGTGTTACTTTGCCTCATACTCTTATAATGTAGTGTGATACAAACAAGAAGATGTCCTTTGTATCCAGGGGGTATATTTTTATGGATACATTTTTGACCTGGTTATAAATCATGCAGTTAATAGAGCTTGTTCCAAAGAAACCAGTGAATCTATTGCATGGGCCCAGCAGCTCAGGTCTAGTCACATGCAAGTCCTGTCAGATGCAGGTCCCGTCAGAAGCAGATCACAGCACCCATCAACTAGTACTGGGTTATGTGGAAGAAGACCTGTGGCCACACATCAGACTGCTACATTCCTACCTGTGAAAATCTGCTTTGGAGTTTCAAAAAGCAAGGTTTTCTTTCTTAAAAAAAAACCCTTCTTCTGTTACTAGCACAAAAATAATTCCCTTTTCATGTTCGGAAGTGTCTGCTGTTGTGTGGGCAAACCCACACAAACTTTGGAAAAGGCTATGAAAGCTGTGAGGATAACGTACCACTCACTTATGCAAAATGTCCCTCACTCCACCATAGCAAAAATGTTTGTTGGGGAGTTTTTTTGTACAAATGTCTAAAAATTTCCTAAAAACTGTAAGACTCTGTACTTAACTGCATTTTTTTTGTAGTGCCTTGTGCTAAACCTGGGTCATCTCATTCAACCCTTTCTTGGTTTTGGCTGTTATAGATCTGCATTGCCCCAGGGAAGTCTCTTGGCAGACAGTAGGCTGAAAACTGTTTTTGTAGGCATATTGGCTGTTTACAAATTGCTTGGTCCACACATTAGCTGTGTGGAGTATAAGGAGCAAAGCTGTGAGATGTATTCTGAAAACGACTGGGGTTCAGTGGATAAAATAAGCAGGGCCTTAACTCACTGAGAAACAGAATTTTGGCACTTCCTGCATTCAGCCTTCGATAGAGTGAATTACAGTAATCTAGCTCATGCCTGGGTCATTGTGACCATTGCTTATCTGGGAAGAAGGGATGACTCCTGCTCAGCTGGAGGTGATAAAAGGCCTCTTCCATGCTTAGTACAAATATCCTGAGGGCTTGACTTGATGCACTTTAAAAGATGCTATGTAGAGGATAAAACCAGTCATTCAGCTAGTTCTTCAAAGGATTTCTACTTCCTAATCAGCACTGACTCAGCCATTCTGACTCCTCTTGAGATCTGTCTCAGAGACATGTTGATGTCCTGAGGGACATCACTGGTGGTGAACAGCCTTTTAGTGTTCACTGCCAATGTCCCTGGGTTGTGTTGTGCTTTATTATTGAAACCTGAAGCAATCCTGGCTGTGCCCTCTCTGGGACCATCTCTTGGTCTTTGCACACAAGGATAGTATCTGCCTACATGACAGTTACACTGCTCAAAATCTGGGTTATGTTCACAGGCAAGCTGTTGGTCACCTTCATAGAGCTAAGATAGTCACAGCCAACAGCAAACTGATGTTCCCAGGAGGAAAGGAGAATCTAAGGCTACTAATGCCTAGCTCCTGTTGCGGTAGATCTAGGGACTGAACATTTCTATTCCTACCCTGACTCTGCTTGTTGAAAGCCACTAGTAAATTTAGTATTACAGTCTCTAAGATAATTTTCTATGCTATCAAGCTGGGACTTCCTCCAAACTCCTCTAAAGTGTACTTCTTCATAAATGGTTGGCACTCACCATTCGTCTTTTAGACCCCCAGTAGCTGCTTTCCTTGGTCACCTTGCAGAGTTCCAGCGAGTGTCCTGTGTATATCCAGTCCACTGTTACTCTGCTACTGCTGCAATGAGCATTATGTGCATTGCTATCAGCCCCTGTCACAGCATGTTGTTTTGCTGCATGGACAGTCATTTCCTTTGCTCTGAAAGACACCATTTTCTGTCCTTAATCGAAGCTCAGGGAATGAAAACGGCTGCTCTCTTGTGTACCAGATCCCTTTCTCCGTAGAGGGCTTGGGAGTGCAGAGCCAGAGTTAGCTTACCTTATTTCTGGAGAATAATAGCTTTATTAGCCAGTCTTAGCACATGGACAAAGAACAGGGTGGTACACACAGGCTTAATCATACAAATCAAGCTATTCCTGTTAAAAAGTGAGTTGCTAAAGGTTTGCACAGCAAAACTTATCATTAGATCTTTTCAATGGAATACACCAAATCCTTTCTCAAACATTTAACAAATCCGTTTATTTTGAAGAAATGCTGTCTGTTCTTCTTGCTGAGAGTGCAGCATTTGTGCATCTTATTCTAACTGCAAACAGGGAGCTGAAGATATGAAGAAAACAGTGAGTTGAAGATAATTATAGCAGTGAAATTCCAGTATGCTCGGAAAAGAGACATTGTTTTATTTTATGTACAGGATGCTTCCTATAGCAAGAAGAAGAAAGATCTTAAGTGTGCAGCACTTAATTTTCTAGCAGGAAAATCTCTCAGGGTTCTAAAACCAGGCCTTTGTTATTAGCAAATACAGGAAAAATGAGTCAGTTATCACCTTAGATGTGATGGGAAGAGAAGAGGAGGAAATTAGACAAAGAGTTTTCCCTTATAGTCAGGTGAAAGTATATACTTCATGTAGAATCTTTCCAGTTAAGTTCCACAGAAATTATGAGAGCTCTCTCTCTATAGGAGGTAATGCATGGTCTGTAAGAGTTACTATGCATACAAAGGAAAATAGTGTCAGCATAAATCAGTTGGAGTGACAGATGAGTACATATAGGTGAATCTGATCTGGCAAGGGGCCAGAATAGATGATGTCCAGAGATCCCTTCCAACACCTATCATTCTGTGATACAGCAAACATGCAAACTGCTGAGTTTTTTACATTCTTCCTTTACTTCCACTTGCTTTAATTTGTAGAGCAGATTAGTTATTTTTAATTCTGTGTAATATCTTAACAGCAATGGTTCTCCCAGTGAACAGAGTATGATCAACACAAAAGAACTTGTATGGATAATCAAGAAAAAAAGCATGCAGATACTGCTAAAGACTGTCACATTTATTTTAAGCATCTGGAATGGCTCTGAATATGTTCAGAGGGACTTACGTTCCAACCCACAGCATGGTCTGGCTGGACTCTTGTGGATGTCAGTTAAGGGACAGTTTACCTTCTTTAACTGATTCTTGTGTAAGATACTATCTGTCTGGAAATCTTTGATAAACATTAATAAGCATAACTAATGCCTGAGTTCTTTATGGTATTTGCAATTGCTCAATTCTTGAGACAGAGACAGGCATCAATGGTAATTTTAACCACTGTAACTCAAGGAATGGGTTATATTTCCTTAGCACAGGTGGATAAATTGAGTTTTTGCTTGTAGCCAGCACGTTAATGAATTACACATGTTTGAAAAGAAAGAAATTTACAAATATAGTGGTTATTTTTATCCTATTCAGGGCCTAATTACTCTTAATAACACTGAGGGGGTTTTGGACTGATGATCAAAGAATATGGCATGCTTTCTAAACTGGAAAGGGGGAGGTGGATAAAACCCAGATGGGACTGGGAAATATTTGGAAATATGTAGATAGGCATGCCACCTTTGAGAGAAAAAGAAACTGCCAGTTGTTCTTGTAGAGGTTGTTCTCTGTTCAAGAATATTTATGTAAGTGTATATATTTATTCTTGGCAGGGTAGGACATGGCAAACCACAAATAATAAAGCAAAATTCTATGGAAGCAAAACATTGTAAAGTATGTGAAGCTGGTAATATGCTACTGGATGGCATTGCTTGGACTGAATGAACTTTATGCACTCAATAAGAAGTTTGACTTCAATTCTTTTGCATGCTGATATTTTTTCTTACTTGGTTGACAGTATGGTTTCAAAATGGAATTTTCAGTGATTTTGATGCCATTCTTGAAAGACTGATAAGATAGAATAGTTAATTAGTCACAGAGGCTCTTGGCATTTTGAGATAGGTCTGACCTGCTTAACAAGGAAGGCTTGATGGAGGAACTATAGACTTGATTAAAGAAAGAGTTTTGTCTATCAGGGATTAATAGGTTATTTGGTGGTTATGTAACTGTTGCTTACAGAAGTTCTGTGTGAGTGGCATCAGAGTGATGCTTTCTCCCAGAAATTTGGGGCAAGGGAGGGGGTGTCATCTGTGTAAAACAAATGACTACTCTGAAAGAATGACCAAGGACATAAGCTGAATTATGTAAGTTTAGTTGTGTCTACCAAAAAGATGCTTAGGATAGAGTACATTGACCTCAATTCCCCCTTCTGTAACAGTAGGGAAAGTAAAAACTGAGTGTTAGTGCGCTGAGTTTTTTAGGGCAATTTCCTGCCTCACTACTTCCCTGTGAAGTCACAGTTTTTTTTTTTTTTTTTTAAATCCGCACTGCAAAGTGCCACAGACCTCCCCAGGCTTCAAAGATACTCTAGCTGCCCTCATGCAGTTCACCCTGACCTAGTAAGCCAAACAGAATCTCTTATCACTGCACCAATAGTGCTGCTGAGCCTGCATGAGGATGAACAGGGTACTCTGCCATGAGATAGTGCAGCTCGGTGCATTAGTTTTTTTCCGTGGGGCCTCTCTGTGACACAGGAGGAAAACTGCACACCCACTTCCAGACTGTGATCCACTTCTTTTTCCTAGCCACAGTCTTTATTCCTTCTAGAGATACAGGCATCATGTGATTCATCTGGTAAATCAGGCTACTGCATTGACCAATTCACTCCCTAAAGTAATTTCTTTTCAGGAAAGCTACAGAAAATCAACTAAGGGTGTGAAGATGAAGTGCTGAATTAAACTATGTTATACTGATGTGGAAGCTTCCATTCAGGTGTAACATTATTAGATTGCAGCACTTTCTTGGACTCAAGGGAAGGATAATTTACTGTTATTGAAGAATAACTGCACAGGAGTGAATGGAAGTCTTCACATAGGGTGAAGATTTAATAATGATAGAATCACAGAATGGTCTCGTCTGGAAGGGACCTCCGAAGGTCATCTAATCCAACCCCCTGCAGTCAACAGGGACATTCTCAGCTAGACCAGGCTGCCCAGAGCCCTGATAAGCCTCGCTTCTAATATCTCCAAGGACAGGGCCTCAACCACCTCCCCGGGCAGCTTGCTTCAGTGTTCCACAATCCTCACAGCAAAGAACCTGTTCCTAACATCCAATCTTAATCTGCCCTTCTCCAGTTTGAAGCCATTACCCCTTGTACTATCACCACAGGCCTTTGTAAACAGACTCTCTCTATCCTTTTTGTAGGCCCCATTCAGGTATTGGAAGGTTGCTATTTGGTCTCTGCAGAGCCTCCTCTTCTCCAGGCTGACCAGCCCCAGCTCCCTCAGCCTGTCCTCGTAGCAGAGGTGCTCCCTGATCATTTTCATGGCCCTCCTCTGGACCTGCTCCATAATCTTTTAATCAATAGTCTAACTTTGTACTGTGAATTGGTGTACTTTTACCGCCCTTGTGTGGCAAAGCCACACTAAGTGCCACAAAGTAAGTCTGGTTGAGTTTTTTGATCATTACTTCTAGTAGTGATGCACTTTTAAAAGGAAAACCAGAACCCCTGTGCCATCTGATTTATTTGGGTGCCTGCATCAGGTACTTGGTTGCATCTTAGTTTCTGTCCTGTCCCCACATGAAATAATTCTGCAGGAGTTTAGAGATAAGTCAATCTTGAGCCGATATAGGGATCTTTTTGACATGAAAACACACATTTTGAATGATAGAATTTTGTATGACTTTCTCATCTGGTTCATTTTCCTGTTCTGCGTAGCTGCTGTTACATGTAATGTCATATAACTCAGGCCTGCAATTGCATCCTTTCTACATGAGTGATTATTCTGTTTTGGTGACGTGAGCCATCAAACACGAGATTTCCCACACTTGTTTTTGTGTATTCTGTAAGTTTAGAAATTACATCCACATGGTCCACAGAATGTAGCTAAGTAAAGAGAGCCTGCTGACAGAAGGATCCATCTTGCTGTGCAACGTGTCCAGCTTCCCTTCCATTTAGGTGTTTGCAGATTGAAAACCACTGCAGAAAATGCAGTGGCACAGCAAATGCCTCAGGATCTCCTTTGGTGCCTGTTTCATTTGATAAGAGATTTTTGTTTACATGGTTTAATGTCTTTAATTAGTCTGCATTGTTGATAAACTGCTGCCATAGTTTGCATTACAATTGTTCTTTGAGACTGGTAACTGAATGTATTTTCTTCAAGTATTTACTACTCTTTATGTTGTATTTTGTGTCCACCTTTCATGGGTCCCCATGAAAAAACACTGGCTTTTGCCTGGGCTCAGCAGGCATTCCTGTGACCAGTCTGACCAGCTGTCTTCCTTCTCTTTCGAGTTCACAGTTCAAATTTATCTCGCAGAAACAAATACTGCCAAGTGGCTTGTGTTACTAATGCCTTGAAAGCTGCAACAACATTTGATGTTTTCTATTGCTCTTGATGTAAAGGATTATAGTAAATTTTGAGTGTTCCTTTTGTTTCTCCAGTTGGACTTAACTTGAGGGCTCTTGAGGTACTTGATGAAGGCTCACAGGAATGTAAGTGGGCTTTTCTGTATGAAAAAAAATTTCCTGCTTTTTCAGTTAGTTCCAAAGGAGCATGTCTCCTGTTATGGAGTAGTCCTGCTAAGATATAAAATATCTGGAATGATATGCTACTTAGTGGATTAAAAATGGTTGCCACTTTCAGTTAAATTAACCAGCATGTTCCAGGATTGTTTCCCCTCATGTGTTTTTTATTGTTACATTTTCCCTGGAAGGAGTTAAGAGAGGGAGATTTTTTTCATGTCATCACTATGGCAGAGGTCAGCTAGGCTCTGAACAAGCTTTGTTGCTCTCTGAATTTCATTCCCCCTTTGAATATCTGTGCCATTGAGGCTAAACATCTAAGCTTCTCTACTGGGGTTGCAGGGAACCTTGTACTGATCTGAGGTCCTGTGGTTTGGGGCCAGGAGCAAAGTGCCCATGCTGCCTGTCTGTGCTTGGGATCTTGATGAGTAGTGATTCTGTGATTCTGTGAATACTCAACTTGGGTCTGCACAGAGGCAGCAAATAGGCATACTTGAGTCATTTGAAATTCTATCCCATCTTTAGTGGATGGCCTATCAGCCTGCACAGCAAATAAAGGACCAAAGTATTTGTCCTGGGATCTTTTCCCAATGTCATAACTGCTTTTCATAACACACTGTGTGACACAGTAAGTTAACAACAGGAAATGTTGAGGGTATCTTGTCTCTCACTCATACTGGAACAAACCTGTTTGCATTCTCTTGTGGCAGCTGGAATATGTCGTTGTGAACTGGTACCAAGAAGAATTTTGATTTAACTCACTGGAAATGCTGTGCTAAGAGGCAATGTGTCTCCAAGCTGCACAGTATCTTTTTTGCATTTCCTCTGGCAGTAAAGCCATCATGGTCAGCCTCAGCATGTTAATCTGAATGATTCTGAGCTAATTCCTCATTGACACGTTTCTCGACATGCTATTTAATAAATAAATCAATCAGCTCATGTTACTTTCTACTTTAGTTTCTGTCTTTTCTTTCATCATTCTCTATTTCCCTCTCTCACACTGAATTAATAGATGTGATGAATGCTAGTATCAGCTGTGCATGTCCTTTCATTTCTTTTCCAGCCTATAATACAAGTGTTACATGAGGTGCTAGGTCTAATGTGCTTATTTGTATATCTTTCTCTACAGGTCCTCACAAAACAAATGTGCTTACATAGGCAATTATCTTTGGTTTGCATTTCTTTTTCTAATTTTCAATCCATTTGACAGTACTCACTTCCAAACCTATCTCTTGTAGAGCATTGTGTAATGTCTGACACAGTAGGAATAGAAACCTAAATAAGATCTGTTACAGCCAGTGGAATTCCATCCTAGAAGGCAGGAAACATGCCAACAGGCACTGTGGTAGTTAGTTGGGTTTGATGGTTAGATGTTTCCACACTTTCACTTCTGACATTTCATGCAGACCCTGCAGAAACTGATAAGGCTTGAAATCCATGTCAAAGGAGGGAATGAACCGTTTGCTGGTTTTATAAATCAAACATCAGCATCTCAGAAATGTGTACGTCTACATTCTGGAGAGACCTGCAAAAGGGAACTGTACTTTCCATGGAAGGGAAAACTGTAATCAGTGACTGAAAGGTCAGTAAATTCTTTTGAAGTAAATGAGTTGTTATATTCAATGTGTTACACTGGTGCATTTGTGGACTGGTGTTTGACTAGGACAGTGGTCTCAGGCATGATTTGTTGGGTAACAGAATATCAGTCAAAAGAAATGTCAGCTATGTGTTTAGTGGAATTATTTATTTTCTTGTTTTAATGGTGCCTAGCACACACCTACTGCACGCAGTTTCTCACATAAGCATTGACTAAAAATTACTCTTGAGTCTCTAAGTTTAACTACAGATCCCAGAAGGAAGTTTTCTGACACGGTTGGAATATTTCACACATATTTTACAGTATATCTCCCCTAGGAATGAGGCCATTTACAACTGTGCATGTGACATTTCTGTGTGTTTGTGTGTGCTGTATGCACACCTTCAGAGTGTCTTACAGAAGGATAAAGGTAACCTGAGGGTGACAGGTGTAAATGGATAGGTGGCATCCTTTGTCTGGGAGTCACATGCTGGCACGATGAACTAGTAGGAAGATGAAAGGGGAGAAGCAACCTGATCTGCTGATGGAAGGAAAAATGAACTGTGAGACTGGAACATGTGTAGAAAGAATAACAACTTTAAGAGAGATAGGAAAAGAAAATGAGATTGTGAGCAGATTTACAGTGGTTAGCTTGGGGAGTAGAAAATTGAACTTGAAGAAAAAAATTAGGAGAATCTAGAAAGCTCAGAGAAAAGGGAGTTCTAATGTTGAGGGTAGGTGGTTTCAGAAAAGTAAATGAGTTTTGGCATGTTGGAGAATAAAGGAATGTATGTGCTGATGTGGTTGCACTGTCAAATGACATTTCTTCAAGTCTAGGAACATCAGCCGAAAATCTATTGCTGGGGATTTAAGTGAAAGTACTGTTCTGCCAGGAGGTGTTCTGTTAGTTCCTCACTGCACCCCACTGCTGTGATGAAGAAATGTGATTTTTGCAAAAAGAACACGCATCCTATTATGACAACACAATTTTAGGGATCACAAACAGTTTGCCAAAGGGAGATTTTAAAGGAAACGCTTTGAATTTCATGAGAAGGTGAAAGAGAGAAGGAGATGACTCTCAGACCATCATTTTGCTACACTGTTTCGTGTTTACCATACTCTGCAGAGAGAGACTCCAAGTCTCTCAAGTCTCTTTGAAGATTTGACTTGCTTGTGAACTTTGTGCTGGGTTTTTGCACACAGGTGTGTTTTGGAATTAAGGCATAGCTTGTGATCAAGTGAAGCATGAATACTAAAGCTGGATTTTGGCACAGGGGTGTGTCTGACTTTACAGAATCACAGAATTTCAGGGGCTGGAAGGGACCTTGAAAGATTGTCCAGTCCAAACCCCCTGCCAGAGCAGGATCACCTATACCCGATCGCACAGGAATGGATCCAGGTGGGTTTTGAATGTCTCTAGAGGAGGCTCTACATCCCCTGGGCAGCCTGTTCTAGTGTTCTGTTACCCTTGCTGTGAAATTTTTTTTTCTCATGTTTATGTGGAACTTCCTATGCCTCAGCTTCCACCCCTTGGTCCTTGTCCTGTCATTGGGCATCACTGAGAAGAGCCTGGCTCCATCCCCTTGGCACATACCCTTTACATATTCATAAACATTAATGAAGTCACCCTGCAGTCTCCTTCCCTCCAAGCTAAAGAGAACCAGCTAGCTCACTGTCCTCATAAGGGAGGTGCTCCACTCCCTTAATAATTTTTGTAACTTCTGATCTAAGTGATTGGGGTTGCCAGGATTAGGTGTATGGAGTTTACTTCTTTGGTCAGGCTTTTGCTTACGTATTGGATACTTTTTTTTTTTTTTTTTTTTTTTGTAGCAAGACAAGGATACTTTACTTCTGAGGGAATTAATGCAACCACCGAATTTTACAATGATGCAGGTTAAGTATCAAGCCAAGGAGCATCACTTATGTTCATGTAAACTGATAGAAAGTATAACCTTATTAAATTATCTTCAGGAATGCAAAGCTTAATGAGGATATTCGGTTTCTTTTTACACTTACTCTAAAATAGCCATAAGGCTGATTATGCAAATCAGTGGCAAAAATACTGGACAAAATACGGTGTTACATTTTTTATCTGGTGCCCATTATGGTGTCTGATGAAAGAGGCTCTAAGGCCTTCCACAGGAGAGTTCCCCTGAAATGGAAAACTGGATCCAATAAGGAAACTCTTGACTGAAAAATATATTAAGACGTGTCTCCTTCTGTAATACTTGTTTTAAAAAAGCTGGACACATTAACAGTAACAAAAGCAATATAGAGAGAAAGCCAAAATCTTGAAAATGGCCAAGGGTGAAAATTTAAGATAAAAAAGGAAAAGGAGCAATTAATGTTTGTTGTGCTAATGCTGTGTGATACTGCTTTCCTGTTTATAACTGAGGGCAGGTGTAAGTGCAGTGCCTCATCAAATCATAGTGAAAGTACTGAACTCAAATATGGAGGCATATATGTATGTGTGTGTTGTGAAGGTCTAGTACTGAAGAGCATGGATTACAATGTTTGTATTTTGAAACCATGCTGAGAAGTCTTTTGCTATTAAAGCTGTATTCCAGTGAGCAGCTTGTCAGAGGACGATTACATGATCCAGGGGTTTATAATTCAGTTTATCAGTGTTCTGATCTGTAAAATCACAGAATCAACAAGGTTGGAAAGGACCTCAGAGATCATCAAGTCCAACCTATCACCCAACACCTCATGACTAACTAAGCCATGGCTTCAGGTGCCATGTCCAATCCTTTTTTGAGCACCTCTAGGGACAGTGACTCCACCACTTCCCTGGGCAGCACATTCCAATGGCCAACAACTCTTTCTGTGAAGAAGTTTCACCTCACCTCGAGCCTAAACTTCCCCTGCTGCATCTTGAAACTGTGTCCTCTTGTTCTGTCACAGGTTGCCTGGGAGAAGAGACCAACCCCCACCTGGCTACAACCTCCCTTCAGGTAGTTGTAGAGAGCAATAAGGTCTCCCTGAGCCTCCTCTTCTCCAGGCTAAACAACCCCAGCTCCCTCAGCCTCTCCTCACAGCACTGTGCTCAAGACCTCTCACCAGCCTCATTGCCCTTCTCTGATCACGTTCAAGTGTCTTGATGTCCTTCTTAAATTGAGGGGCCCAGAACTGGACACAGGACTCAAGGTGCGGCCTAACCAGTGCTGAGTACAGGGACACAATGACTTCACTGCTTCTGCTGGCCACGCTGTTCCTGACACAGGCCAGGATGCCATTGGCCTTCTTGGCCTGGGCACACTGCTGGCTCATGTTAAGCCTACTGTCAACCAGTATCTCCAGGTCCCTTTCTGCCTGGCTGCTCTCCAGCCACTCTGACCCCAGCCTGTAGCACTGCATGGGGTTGCTGTGGCCAATGTGCAGAACCCGGCACTTGGATGTGTTGAGTCTCAAGCCCTTGGACTCCAACCATCTGTTCAGTCTGTCAAGGTCCCTCTGCAGAGCTCTCCTTCCCTCTAACAGATCAACTCCTGTCCCTGCTTGGTCTCATCTGCAAATTTACTGATGATGGACTCAATCCCCTCATCCAGATCATCAAGATATTGAATAGGACAGGGCCCAGCACTGATCCCTGGGGGACACCACTATTGACTGGCTGCCAGCTGGATGTGGCACCATTCACCACCACTCTCTGGGCTCAGCCCTCCAGACAGTTCCTAACCCAGCACAGAGTGTTGCTGTCCAAGCCATGGGCAGACAGCTTGGCCAGGAGTTTGCTGTGGGGGATGGTGTCAAAGGCCTTGCTGAAGTCCAGGTAGACTACGTCCACAGCCTGGTCCACATCCACCAGGCGGGTCACCTGATCATAGAAGGAGTTCAGGTTGGTCAGGCAGGACCTGCCCTTCCTAAATCTCTGCTGGCTGGGCCTGATCCCTTGGCCATCCTGCAGGTTCTCTGATTGTCCCCTAGATGATCTACTCCATAATTTTCCCTGGCACTGAGGTCAGGCTGACAGGCCTGTAGTTTCCAGGTTGCTCCATCTGGCCCTTCTTGTGGATGGGCATCACGTTGTCCATCTTCCAGTCATCTGGGACCTCTCCAGTGAGCCAGGACTGGTGGAAAATGGTGGAGAGCGGCTTGGCCAGCTCATCTGCCAGCTCTCTCAGCAGCCTAGGATGGATCCCATCCGGTCCCACAGACTTGTGAGTATCCAAGTGGCTCAGCAAGTCCTTAACTACTTCCTCATGGATTTCAGGGGTGCTGCACTGCTCCCTGACCCCTGCATTCCCTTATGGTCCTGAGTCTTGATACTTCATCTTTTAGCTCAGCCACCAGACTGAGAAGATAATTCACTTGGTCACACCTCACACAGGTGCTGTCTCCTTCACCCTCCATTCTAGGTGCTAGCCTCCAGCACTCTGCAGCTAGCAGCCTGGACACCTGTATGCGTGTGCACCAGCTCTGTCCGGGTACCTACCGTTTTTCCTGTAGCCTTTGGCTGAGTTGTTACCACGGCTGCATCTCTTCAGGGAGGTGAAATTAAGTTTAGGGGGGTTTATTGTTTGTTATTAAACATATATATATTCCACCTGACTACTATATTTTGCCCAAGCTACCGCAGAGGCCTCTGCACCCTGTTGGCTGACCCAGCACACGCCCCTAGCTGCAATCCAGCCAGGAGGCTCTCTTGCCAAATGGCAGTCGCGCGGCTTTGCTCTGCCTCGTTTAAATTTCCCACGGCTGATGTCACCCTCTCGAGCAGGCATGTGAGAAGACAACCCTGCCGGTCCTCACTGTCTGCTGAGGTCCTCCCGCCCTGAAAAGCCCCCCAAAACCCCCAAAATAGAGCGTCTCTCCGCTTGAGTATGCCAGTCCCGGTGCCAGTCCTGAGTAGCTCTCTTGCCAAGTGGTGGTCCAAAAGTCATGTTTCAGGAGATTAATGCATTTCTGACACAATTGATAAGATTGATCTGGACCTAGCATTGTACTGCTTGTGTGCCTATTTATTGAGAAAGGTCAATTATGTGAAATACCTCACTGATTCTTGGGAAGAAAAGTTGACATTAATTTGACCAGAAGTACTGGAAAATGCATCACCAGCAGCTGAAACTGTGCAAGTGAATTTTTAGATTCTGTAGATGATTGCTGCAAAACTGGCTGAATCCAGTCCTCCCTGGTAAAAGGTATCCAAAGTTATTAGCAGAGTAAGCAATAATGAAAACTATCACTTAGAACATTTTTTTTTTCTTCTCTTTCAATGTGTAGCAAATGCATGGAGGAACTTGCTCTGCTTCAGCTACACTGTTGGATCACTCGTCACAGCATGAAACACCCAAATATACCAAGCTGGAAATCCATCATTCTGTACTGATAGGGCTGGAAAAAAGAAAATAAACTTGGACCTAATTCCCAGTGTTTCTGCAGGACTCCTAAATTGTTCCAGACAGTTAAAGTGCACCTTAGTATTCATGGGTAATTGTTTCTGGAATACTTGTGAAAACACAGTTGTTTTTATTAAGAACTATTGTATTGTGCATTGCTTTTATACATCTTAAATAAACAGACCAATCACAGCTCTACACAACAGTTTATGCTAAAAAAAAAAAAAAAAGAGAGAGAAAATCTTATGTGGACCAGCTGAATTTTCCCTAAGATAATGTAGATTTAATGAAATATAGAAAAAATGAAAAAATTTCGACAGCAATAACAGTATAGAAACCACTGTGAGTGTAGGACAGCATGACAGAGTTTTCTTCATCAGCTGTGATTTTTGCACATTTTTCTATGCAAATATTGTCAACACATCAACATCATGATTACAATCCAACACAGAAGGAAGATTTTTGATAGCTCTGTACAGGACGTTCTATATGAACTCTGCTTTGCATGTGAAACTACCTTTGTACGATAACTTTGCAAACACATTTAACTCTCACTTTAAGAATAATGCATGCACCTTTACAAGTCTGTGAAGGATGTTCTGCAATTTAGAATAACTAAATGAGCTACACACAATCTCCATATCTTATACACCTTGGATATGCTGTATGTGCATAACTGGCATCAGCTTCCTTTCAGATCTTCCAGTAGTTAATTGTCATAGTCTCCCAATGGATGTGCTTCTAGATGTCAAAAAGAGGTGGAGCAATCCATGTCAATGTTTTAGTGCAGTATTTGTCACTATTTCAAAGTATCGCAGTATCACTAAGGCTGGAAGAGACCTCGAAGATCATCGAGTCCAACCTGTCACCACAGACCCCATGACTAGACCGTGGCACCAAGTGCCACGTCCAATTCCCTCTTGAACACCTCCAGGGACGGTGACTCCACCGCCTCCCCGGGCAGCCCATTCCAATGGCGAACGACTCTCTCTGTGAAGAACCTTCTCCTCACCTCAAGCCTAAACTTCCCCTGGCGCAGCTTGAGACTGTGTCCCCTTGTTCTGGTGCTGGTTGTTAGAGTGAAGCAGCCAACCCCTTCCTGGCTACAACCACCCTTCAGGTAGTTGTAGAGAGTAATGAGGTCTCCCTTGAGCCTCCTCTTCTCCAGGCTAAACAATCCCAGCTCCCTCAGCCTCTCCTCACAGGGCTTGTGCTCAAGCCCTCTCACCAGCCTTGTTGCCCTTCTCTGGTCACGTTCAAGTACCTTGATGTCCTTCCTAAACGGAGGGGCCCAGAACTGGACACAGGACTCAAGGTGCAGCATAACCACTGCTGAGTACAGGGGCACAATGACCTCCCTGCTCCTGCTGGCCATACTGTTCCTAATGCAGGCCAGGATGCCATTGGCCTTCTTGGCCACCTGGGCACACTGCTGGCTCATGTTTAGGCAGCTGTCAATCAGCACCCCCAGGTCCCTCTCTGTTTGGCAGCTCTCCAGCCACTCTGACCCCAGCCTGTAGCTCTGCATGGGGTTGCTGTGGCCAAAGTGCAGCACCCGGCACTTGGACTTGTTGAATGCCATCCTGTTGGACTCTGCCCATCTGTCCAGTCGGTCGCAGTCCCTCTGCAGGGCCCTTCAACCCTCTAACTGATCAACACCTGCTCCCAACTTGATGTCATCTGCAAATTTGCTGATGACTGACCCAATGCCCTCATCCAGATCATCAGTGAAGATATTGAACAGGATGGGGCCCAGCACTGATCCCTGGGGGACGCCACTGGTGACTGGCCTCCAGCTGGAAAAAAAAAACAAACAACACCCCACACCATCAAAATGACTGGAGGTCTCCCATTGACATTTGCTTCTTGACTGCCACAGCATTGCAACACTATTTCTTGCAATTCAAGACAGTGTGTTAATCTTCATGTAACCTTGTAAAGTGTATGCTTTTGCTAGAGGTCATCAGTGAAAAGTGGTCCTCTAAGCCATGGACCAGTTAGACAACTGACAGGCTTGGATACCTATGTTTTTCAGCAACTCTAGAAAGCTGCATGCTGGTTTTGTGTGAAGCATTTGAAATCCTATCATCCCTGGAGGCATCCTCTTGGAGTCAAATCTGGAGGGTTATGCTTGCTACTAGACTTTGTCTAGTCTAGTGGGTTTATTCCAAAGCAATGGACTATTAATTTGAAAAGTTTAATTACTAAAATGGCTGGAGATAATTCATCTCTTTGTCTCCCTGGATAGTGCTTTAAAAACAAAACAACTTCTTATCAGATAATTTGCTCCCTAGATGAAGGCAGCTGCTTGTTCACTGTGGCTTCTTTGAATTTTGTGGAGGAAAACATTACATTGTAAGAAGTGATCTGATTTTCAGAGCCAGAACTGGTCTTCTAGGGGTGAAAGTGCTCTTGCTGCCTTGTCCCACAGGCAAACCAAATACTGCACTCATTGCAGGAAAAAGTTTCTCTGCAGCTGAACCAAGAGCAATCTTTGCTGTAATAAACTTTGCCAAAGTGATAAAAATAATGTATAGAATATTATGTCTACTCTAGGGGTGTTCTTGGGAGTCTGCTGTGGTAGGTAAACTGTAGTAGAAAAACAACCATTGACAATACGCTCTCATCTTGTCTGTAAAAAGATTTATAGATGAATGTCTTTTGTTCCCATCTTTACCACCCACTCTCCACACACATGCTTTGCATTTATATTGTGTCTTTTTATGTTCAGCCTTGTTATTTCAGGTCTGACAAAGGCCCTTCAGTGGGCACTGAGTTGTATGAACATGCTGAGCTGACCTGTAGGTTCACTGACCCATGTCATTTATGCAGTAAAGCAGAAGGTCTGTGGAAAAGCAGGTATCCAAGTTCAAACAGGATGCTGTTGTGAGTGTCACCTCCAGCTTTGAAAGCATGTGGCTAGTTTTGGTGCCTCTCATGAATTTATATGTTTACCTATGTCTATATGTTTATAAGTTTCCAAATCACTTTGCAGCTACAGGAAATACTGTGTGGACTGCTGTAAGATCTGTCTTGTACAGTTGCCTGATCCAAATTCAGGCACCCCAGCTGAAAAGCCAAACACGGACTGCCCTTGCTGGTTCAGAGGTCAGGAGTCTAGGCCATTGATTTAGAATATGGGATTTAGTATTTGGTCCCATCCCTGATGCAACCTTTTCCCTTTGGTTATGTAATCTGTTAGTGATGATTTGTACTTCTGAAAACTGGTGTTGCTTCTCCCTCAGTTGAAATGTGGCACAGAGCACAAGGCTTTCCTGTTTAATCTGTTCTTTGACTGCCTCTGTACACTGATAATAATGAGGGGTATCAGAAAGACATGCGTCTTTACCCTCCAGTCCATAGTATTCACTTCTGTCAAGGTGTTTATTGGATTTGGGCTGAGCTGGAGTTAATTATCTCAAAGCATCTTTTTAGTCCTGTGTTTTGCAGTGCTTTAGGTGGTGTGATGACAACACACCAGTGTTTTGGCTACTGTTGACCCAAGCACCCCAGCTCTGCTTTTCCAACATTTCTCCCCGCTGCGAGTATGCTGAGGGGACACAGCTCAGCCAGCTGACCCAAACTGTCCAAAGGGGTATTATGTGCCATATGTTGTCATCTCAGATATAAGAACTAAGTGAAAGAAGGAAGTTGGGGAGATTTATCCGTGGTGTCCGTCCTCCAGAGGAACCATTACACAGAGAGCTCTGCTTCCTGAGACCAGCCATTGTCTGATGATGAGAAGTAGAGATTAACATCTCTCTCTGCTTTCGCTTCCACACAGACTGCCACTTGTTGTTGTATTTATTGTCGTCATTGCTACTATTAAATTCCTTCTATCTTATTACTGGTTTTGTTATATTTTCCCCTCTCCCCTGTCCATCTAAGAAGGGGAGTGATAGACTTTGGAGGACATTTGACCCCCAGCCACAGTCAAAGTACCACAAGGTGCAATTTGTCTAACATTGTTCTGAAAAATTGTGGTACTTATATAGTCCAGGCCTGGAAATACAGCTGCCAGGAGAAAAGCAAATACCTCCTCTTGCCTGTCTTTATAACTGCCAGGACAATGCTGTGCTCAGAGGTAATTTCTAGAATGTCATTATGGTTATACTGCTTTATAAGTTCTTTTATGTGAGGTAAATCTTGGAAATTTTTTTTTTTTTAATAGAAGTCAGTCTTTAGCATTTTATTCTAGTGCTCAAAATAAAGGCTTGTAGTACAAACAGTCTTTATTTGTAGACATGTCAGCCATGGTCTTATAGACCCAGCCAGCATTCTTTATGTATTCCTTTTGCACAAAAACCACACTAAAATCTGCCAGAACTAGTTGCTACAGGTCTTCCCTCATCTTCTCATTATAGCTTGTCATATTTAATCAGTTTAGCCAAAGATTTTCAGATTGATCTGTAGGATTATACATGCCCACAGTAAGAGAGAAGCTTTCATGCTTCGCTGCAAAGCGTGCAAGAATTTATTCTTTGGGTTGTTTGTTAAGATAAAAGGAATCTACTATGCCTCATACAAATACTTTGTCCTGCAGCACTCCTCTTGCTTTTAAAATATCATCTTAGCTTCTGAACTCTAAAACTCCCTGCTCTAGGCAAAACCAAAAACTGCTCTTACAGAGTTGTCCTCTGGCCAGCCTCCTATAGCAAGAGTCAAAGGACAGTTCACTGTCATTCGTTTGAGAGTTAAAAAAAGAAATACAATCAAAAGTCTGAACAGATAATGCAGACTCTTCTTTTGGATTGTACTCAACATAGAGGTAGTGAAAGGTGGTAAGCTTAAAAATCTTTGCCCCCCCCCCCACCCTACTGCATTGATGGAGATCTTACAAGTTCCTTTATTCTTCTTGACCTATATTTTTTTGGCTGTATAACAAACAGTAGTGTACAGGCCTAGAAGGAGAAATTTAATGGGAAGGAAAAACATGTAAAAAAACTCTGCAAAAATAGCTAATCTTTTATGGAACTGGAGACAGCCCTAAAACCAGTTGTATTCTTCTGCAATGAAGTGTTCAATGATAACTGCTCAACAGGAACAGGATAGGATGCTTACCTTCACATGATACCTACACACTGTTCTTAAATGTAATCGAGAAATTTCAAGATAACTCTTTTGATATCAGGACTGGAAATAATGTGCACTTGCAGCCTGGAAAGCCAATCAGATCCTGGGCTGCATCAAGAGAAGTGTGGCCAGCAGGTCAAGGGAGGTGATTCTCCCCTCTACTCAGCTCTGGTGAGACCCCACCTTGAGTGCTGCATCCAGTTCTGGAGCCCCTATTACAAGAGGGATGTGGACGTGCTGGAGCGTGTCCAGAGAAGGGCCACGAGGATGATCAGAGGGCTGGAGCACCTCTCCTGTGAGGACAGACTGAAAGAGCTGGGGCTGTTCAGTCTGGAGAAGAGAAGGCTCTGAGGTGACCTCATTGTGGCCTTCCCGTATCTGAAGGGGGCCTACAGGAAGGCTGGGGAGGGACTTCTCAGTATATCAGGTAGTGCTAGGACGAGGGGGAATGGAATGAAGCTGGAGGTGGGGAGATTCAGGCTGGACATGAGGAGGAAGTTCTTCCCCATGAGAGTGGTGAAGCCCTGGAATGGGTTATCCAGGAGGTGGTTGAGGCCCCGTCCCTGGAGGTGTTTAAGCCCAGGCTGGATGAGGCTCTGGCTGGCCTGATCTAGTGTGGGGTGTCCCTGCCCATGGCAGGGGGTTGGAACTAGATGATCCTTGTGGTCCCTTCCAACCCTGACTGATACTATGATACTACTATGATGCTATGTAATAAGCCACGAGACTTGAAATACGCTTTTTCTGAGGAAGCTACTTGCTTTAACCACAATCTAAATGTTACAGGCTGCACACCTCAGTTAATCATCTGTTCTGTAAATGTGTCTCACCTGGAACTACGAAGGTCAGAACAATGTGGTTTTCTGAGCATATTGAAAATCTTGGCAAGTGTACATGCTATCTGCCAGCAGAGCAGACCTTAGTGGTTACAAAAACACCTGAGTTCATACCAGTTAATTTAATATTGTGTTATATGCATTCCTAACCCATTGTATATGTCAGCAACCCATAATCTTAGAATACCTCTGAGTGGGTACATACAGAACAACTCACTGGCTTATCTCTTTCTCCTTAAACACTTAACCAGTTCATCATTCTACTGTCATTAAACTAGTAGTAGCAGGACTCGGTCCTCCATGGACTAAATTAATCTGTGCTGCTTGATAGCACATGCAACATTGAAGGTACAGATAATTGCTGATGCCAATGCATTATTTTTTACATCCAGAGTGGGGATGACTCTCAGGGTGTCAGGCTGAAAAGCAGGCAGACTGCAGTCTTGAATTAACAAAGTATGGGATGTGGCAAGAATGTGGCTTTGATTTAATCACCAGTTTTTTTAAGATGCCATTCTCATGCAGTGGTTTGCAGCTGGGAATGAGATCAAGTTATCTCTGATAGACCTTGATAGCCGCTTTATTTTATAACACTGAATGAGGAAGACTGCTTTCTTTTTGTCTGCCCTACCACAAACAACTAGTATCATCTATGTCTGGTTTATGTGTCCAGCTGTGATAAACCTTCCTACAGAGACAGAAGGAGGAGGACGAGTTTACTGTTATCTCTTCCTTGTACAGTACTCTGAGCTGCAGAATGACCTTCACTCTGAGAACACGGGGCAGATAAATAATGTCAAGTTCACTGCTGTCCAAATAATAGCTGTAAGATGGCTACTAACAAGAAGGTTGTAAATGTTTAAAAGAAAGTAGTGAGCAAAACATGTATCTTAAGTCAAGTGGGCAAACTGCCTTACTAATATTCTGATTTTAGTTGGATTGCCTTTGAAGCATGCAGCCTGTAAATGAACAGAACATGTTTCCACTCCCTAATCCAAAGGAAGGCATTTTCCTGGTGGCTTTTCCTTTCCTGGCAAGAAGGAGTCTTGTGTCTACATAGGATCACTTGAGTATGGGGTCAGCTTTGACACTGTCTATGAGTTTTTACATACCACTGTGTCTCTGCCTTGCATGCAGAAAGCAGGACTTACTTGTCACTCCCTCTGCTTTTGTGTTAGGTACTGAACTCCACATTTTCTGCTGTGTACTGAAGTGACAGGAATGGTGGGCTGACTCCTGCATGCAGCTTCTAGCCTCACTGTCATCTTCTTGCAGAATCAAACATAGCCCTACACATCAAATCTAAAAAATGTGTAATGTTTCTGCTCTTGAAAGGTAGCATAGGCAATGAAACCCTTATCTGGCACTCCTAAACACCTCAGGAGCATGCTGCTGGTCCAGTCACGAAAAGGATGTTAATATTCATGTCACAGAAAACATGCTTAGTTTTGAAATACTTTATTTTTCAGCCAAGCTGTTGAATGATATTTTTAATGTGGCAGTGCCTGGAACAGGGTAGACTTTTGTGGACTAGAAGTGTAACTGCTTTACTAAAACTTTGCAAAAGTTCTGATAAGGGCATATTGAAAAGAAAATACGTGGCACAGAGCCTGAGCACTGCTGAGAGTCTGAATCAGAACTGATTCAGTGATCTGTTGTTTTTTGTTTCATATCTGCAAAAATAGTAAGTATTACACCCAGAAGGATGCATCCTGTAAATGCAATACAAAGCAAGACTCATCCAGATCAGCAACTGCTTTGAACAGAGCTGTTTGAAGGGAAATAGGTATGAAGGCCTGAAGCAGTGAATAAAGTAGAAGAGATTAGGACAATTTCATAAGGAACGTTGAACTTTAACAGTGTTCAGAAATGTTAGTAATAATCCTGGTCATAAATGATGTGAGACTTCCATATAAAAACTTATTTACCAGAACTTGTACTGTTCCCCATAAGGTGTGAATTCTCATATTAAAATACTAATCCTTTCTAACATACAAAGTATAAGCCACCAACATAGAAAAGTATACATTTCCTATCTGTGTGGACTTCATTTTACTGTGGCATACACCAATCACCTGTCTTCATAACAAGCTAGAGCAAATAATGACGGTATCTAAGATTGCAGTATGACACCTGAAAACAGAACAAGAGAAGCTGCAGGGGGTTTTGCTATTAAGTCTCTGACCTGGTTAAGATGCTTTCTCTTGAACATCTCAGTCTTTGACAAAGATTGGCTCAGATAAGCTGTAGTTCAGCTAACCTGAAATAAAAGGGGGATAATGAGGCAGAAGAAATTGTTGTCAGCAGAATGCTTCTGCTTTCTGTGCACTTACCACCAACCTTCTGGGGAAGAGTAATGTTGCATTGCTCAAACTCTGAGGATTTAATCCTTAAATATTAATTCTTCACATATTAGGACTATATCAGTTTTCATTGTACAGGCCTTAGGTCTTGCTTGTATAGGTGGCTGCATATTTTCTAAGGGTGTTTTAAGTAGCAGTGTGTTACCTTGTTCATAAAATGGCCCCTTTCTTGTTTTCTCATGCCAAGAGGTTTACCATATGTAATAACAGAATAACCAGGTTTGTTATTGAGATGGAGTAAGCTCATACCAGGAACCAGTGAACAGGAGTTGACACTTTGAACTGCCTAGGAACACCTCTTTCAATAAAGAAATTCATAACTAGCAATAAGGTTTCTGGATTGGATCCCTGTATTATAGAACTACAAGACTGGATATACTGTCATCAGTAAAATCTACTTTACATCTGTGGCACTTGCATTGTTGAACAGTGAGCTGTGGACTTTCTTGTGTGAAGGTCAACATTTTCATGATACAATGAGGCAAACTGATTGTACCACATGGGCAGACAATCCTGTAATGTACCAAGCTTCTACCTAGTGCCTGTTAGAGAAAGGAGCTATATTCTAGAAGTTCCTTGTATTTAAACCTTAAATAGGAACAGATTTCACACTTCAAATTGAAGTTAGCCTGAAAGACTTTGGTATATAAATCTGGTCTGAATCCTTGGAGATAGTCCGCTGTCTGTCAATGTTAATGTCTGTCTACACATATTTTTCTGGGGCTAGACATCATTGGGCAAAGATGCAGGACAGACCAATGTTGGATCTCACAGAAGACTGCTGAGAGAAATGTGCCAGCATTTCAGGTTGTGCTAAAGCACAAACTGCAGCAACAGAAGTTAGGAATCTGAACAAGGCAGCTTTGGTACAGAAGTTCTCCCATGGATGCTCTTGTCTAGTATGCAGTTGGTATAGGTCTTCTGTGTTTTCTAGTGATTTCAACCACGCAGCTACCTGAGACTGCTAGTACTCTGAAAGAGATCATGGCATGTGCAGTAGTGAGTTGAACTTTTGGCAGATGTGCAAGCCAGATTATAAAACAGCCTTCTGTTTGGAAACTGCATAAGCCACTGAATTGCTTTCAACTCTTGTTTTATGAAATGATGTCCAGTGCAGTCCTTGCATGGAGAAAAGGAGCTGCTTATCACCCACTGGTAACTCCAGAGTTTTGCCTTGTGGTGATTAAATATGTTCACAACAGTCAGAGTGTAAGACCTGCTATCATCTTTAATGTAAGCAGAGAACAGCTCTTTGTAACCGCATGACTTCAGAAGGTCTTTCTTTATGTTCTCTGGGATATGGTATGCAGAAAGGGCTCTTGGTCATGATAGTTGGTGGATTCTAGCTGACACTTGATGTGGACAGATGGTGATACATGGTTGTTCCATAGTTAAACTCCTTGAAGCCCATGAATGAAACGTTGGATCTGGCATTAAATGGTCCTGGACTAAAAGCCTACAGTTATTTTACAGTCTGTTGATGTACTTTAGTTTCTCCACCTAGGCACAGGAGAATTTCTGCCTATGCATCAAATCTTGACACTTGGAGTAGTGATCTTAAATTCTTCTCTATCTGAAAGTTACCGGTCCAGCCATGGTGATAGAAAAAGGTGGCACTAACTTTCTGTTGACATAGGCCAATAGCAACCTGCCAGCCTTCCTGGTGAGTCCTGCTTGGAGGACCAATGTTCAATTTTACAACCGTACATTATTTTAATAGGAAGACCTACTGCAATAAGAAAACAAGATATTTCTCAGAATGTTGCCAATTTAAAACACTGGCTTCACATACTTTCTTCCTATTTACTTGTAGCTTCTAATGAGTTTAAGGTTTCTGGAAGATTTGGAGCAGAAGGGTGGACTGTTGCTTTTCCTTTAAGCTATCTAATGGTTACTAATAGAAATAGTCTTGCTGAGCCCCTCCTGAATTGCAGAAATCATGGTTGAGTTTGCTGCAATGTTCCCAAGTGGGTTTTTTCCGTTACAAAAACTATTTTGTACGTGAGACTAAACCATGGAGAGAAACAATTTAATCTGAAGACAGATTCAGAGAAGATGAAGTCACAAGCTTTTTCCTCTTTCTTATTAAGCAGCTGCTTGAAATACCACTGTTTTTCATATTTGTATGGTGCTTACATCAGCGAAGTTTAGTTTCAGTACCCCAAAGATCACTGAAGCTTACTGTTACACTTCCAACTCGCAACTGACTGTTAAAGAGATATGCTGTGCAAGAAGAAAGAAGGAGGCAGTTGTAACCTACAGTGCTATGGGAAGAGGAACATAATTATGGAAGTGACTGTGTATCCCTGATGTACTTGAAGTACAATTTCTGAATCCAAGACAAAATGAAAAGTGAAAAGAATATGAAAGGGGAAAGGCACAGCTGTGGCCTGGTAGAAGAGCTTGATCTTGTTATGGACATAACACAGATTCCTTGCAGGCACTGCTGTTCTGGCCTGGTGTTACAGAACTTCATATTGAGTGTGAGTAGAACAAATTAGGTACAATTTTTGTAGGATCATTTTCCCTTTTCTGCCATTCTTCAGAGTAACAGAGTAAAATGAGGTCAGACACCTTCTAATCCTGGAGAACAGATATTCCCCCAAATATTTTAAGCTGTCAAGAACTGATCTGTCAGATCTTTGAACTGGAAGTGCTTCTATAGTGTTCAACTGCTCAGCCCCAAGGTGCCTGTGAGGGAGAAAGCTGCCACTCCACTCCTATCTCAGTGTTTTGCCTAATGGCGAGTAAGCCATCACATTAAAGCTATGTGAATTCAAGAAGTCCATGAACAGTTCCACAAGAAGAATCGCTGCATTATAGCTGTGTTTCCATACACATTACATTTGAGACACAATGAAAGAGTTTTGAGAGCATATTGCCATATTCAGCCACATGGAAAATTCATTCTTCAAATACATCTGACTGTTAGGAATGTAACAGGCTAGTGAAATAATTTCACTAGTTGCAAATATATATTTTTGTAGTATTGAAGCCTCAAAAGGCTGATGCTTTAGATTATGATGTCGGATGTTGTTTCCACACCAATCAGGAGGATACTCAATTGAAAATACATTTGGTACAATCTATGGGTTGTGCAGCATGGGACATCTCACTGGTTAACCCAAGTAAAATCAGTGGACATAGGAAAAAAATGGAGGTTAACATTTTGCCACCATGGATCTAACTTTGCATTTCAGCTTTCGTAGGTGCTTAGTACTAATTTCACATCAGTTTTATCTTTCTCTGGTTTTCTGAGATGCAAATGAATTCCATGTGTTGTTTAATGAAATATTAACAAACCAAGGCAATCATCCTAATCCGATGCACTGAACCAAATAAATTCATTGTGATGTAATACAACATTATAAAGATTTACTTGCACCCTTAAATAGACGCCAGTCTTCTTGTAGATTAGGCTAGTCTGGATGCTTTGCTTCCCTCCTGACTCACAGTTTTAGTAGTGGTGGTCAGAGTTGGAGTAATAGCTCTCAGCATCTCAGGGAGGGGAGCAAAATCCTAGCAGATGAGAACAGCCTATCCCACAGAGGGAAAAGAGTTCTAGGAAGGGAATTGACAGGTCTCATTGACAGGGCTTTAAACTAGATTTGAAGGGGTCTGAGGGTGGTAAGATGGAGTCAGGGGTGAAACCAGCAGCCCAGCTGAAGTGCATGTACACTAATGCATGCAGCATGGGTAACAAATACGAGGAGCTGGAAGCCTTGTTACAGCAGGAAAGTTATGATGTAGTTGCCATCACAGAAATGTGGTGGGACAGCTCTCATGACTGGAGTGCTGCAATTGATAGTTACAGACTCTTCAAGAGAGACAGGCAAGGAAGAAGGGGTGGAGGGATGGCCCTGTACATCAGGGAGGCTCCAGACACCATGGTACTAGAGATTAAGGATGATCAGATTGAGTGCCTGTGGGTGAGTATTAGAGGGATGGCCAGCAAGGCAGACATCCTGGTTGGAGTCTGTTACGGACCACCCAACCGGGATGAAGAAGCTGATGAATTATTCTATAGGCAGCTAGAGGCTGTCTCAAGATCACCAGACCTTGTTATTACGGGTGACTTTAACCTTCGTGATATCTGCTGGGAGCTCAACCCAGCACAGAGGAGGCAGTCTAGAAGGTTCTTAGAGTGTATGGAGGATAACTTCTTATCCCAGATGCTGTGTGAGCCTACCAGGGGCAAGGCTTTCCTTGACCTTCTTTTTACAAACAGAGAAGGGCTGTTGGGAGATGTGGTGGTTGGAGGCTGTTTGAGGTCCAGTGACCATGAGATAATTGAGTTTTCAATATGGCAGTCAAGCTAAGAGGGGCAGCAACAAAACCTCCACTCTGGATTTCCAGAGGGCGGACTTCAGGTTACTTAAGGAACTAACTCAGAAGGTACCTTGGGAAACAGCCCTAAAACAAAGGGGTCCAGGAGAGCTGGACCTGCTTCAAGAAAGAACTCTTGAAGGCACAGGAACAGGCTGTGCCAGTGTGCCGGAAGATGAGTCGCCGGGGCAGACAGCCAGCCTGGATGGGCAATGAGCTTCTGAGTGAGTGAAGGGAAAAAAAGAGGGTGTATCATCTTTGGAAGGAAGGAGAGGTTACCAATGAAATGTTTAAGGATGTTGCTAGGTCATGCAGGAAAAAAATTAGACAGGCAAAAGCCCATTTAGAGCTTAGACTGGCCTCTGCTGTGAAGGACAACAAAAAATCCTTCTACAAATATATTAATGGCAAGAGGAGGGGCAAGGACAACCTCCACTCCTTAGTGGACATGGAAGGGAATATTGTAACAAAGGATGAGGAAAAGGCTGAGGTACTTAACACCTTCTTTGCCTCAAATTTGAATAGCAGGAGAGGTTGTCTTCCAGACTACTGGCCTCCTTAGCTGGCAGATGGATTCAGGGAGCAGTATAGTTCCCCTGTGATCCAGGATGAAGAACTTACAGACCTGCGGAGCCACTTGGATCCCCACAAGTCCATGGGAATGGATGGGATCCATCCTAGGGTGCTGAGAGAGCAGCAGATGACCTGGCCAAGATGTTCTCCATCATTTTTAAAAGTCCTGGCTCACTGGAGAGGTCCCAGAAGACTGGAATCTGGCCAACATGATGCCCATCCACAAGAAGGGCCAGAAGGAGGAGCCAGGGAATTCCAGACCTGTCAGCCTGACCCCAGTGCCAGGCAAGATTGTGGAACAGGTCATCTTGAGTGCAATCACACAGCACTTACAGGATGGCCAAGGGATCAGGCCCAGCCAGCATGGATTCAGGAAGGGCAGGTCCTGCCTGACCAACCTGATCTCCTTCTATGATCAGGTGACCCGCCTGGTGGATGTGGGGGGGCCTGTGGATGTAGTCTACCTGGACTTCAGCAAGGCCTTTGACACTGTCCCCCACAGCAAACTCCTGGCCAAGCTGTCAGCTCGAGGCTTGGACAGCAGCACTCTGTGGTGGGTTAGGAACTGTCTGGAGGGCTGAGCCCAGAGAGTGGTGGTGAATGGTGCCACATCCAGCTGGCAGCCAGTCACTAGTGGTGTGCCCCAGGGATCATTGCTGGGCCCCATCCTGTTCAATATCTTTATTGATAATCTGGATGAGGGGATTGAGTCCATCATCAGTAAATTTGCTGATGACACCAAGCTGGAGGCAGGTCTTGATCTGTTAGAGGGTAGAAGAGCTCTGCAGAGGGACCTCGACAGGCTGGACAGATGGGCAGAGTCCAAGGGCATGAGATTGAGCATATCCAAGTGCTGGGTTCTGCACATTGGCCACAGCAACCCCATGCAGTGCTACAGGCTCGGTCAGAGTGGCCAAAGAGTGGCCAGGCAGAGAGGGACCTGGGGGTATGGTTGATTGTAGGCTGAACATGAGCCAGCAGTGTGCCCAGGTGGCCAAGAAAGCCAATGGCATCCTGGCCTGTATCAGGAACAGTGTGGCCAGCAGGAGCAGGGAGGTCATTGTGCCCCTGTACTCAGCACTGGTTAGGCCACACCTTGAGTCCTGTGTCCAGTTCTGGGCCCCTCAGTTTAGGAAAGATGTTGACTTGCTGGAACACGTCCAGAGAAGGGCAGCAAAGCTGGGGAGGGGCTTGGAGCACAAGCCCTGTGAGGAGGGTCTGAGGGAGCTGGGATTGCTTAGCCTGGAGAAGAAGAGGCTCAGAGGAGACCTTATTGCTCTCTACAACTGCCTGAAGGGAGGTTGTAGCCCGATGGGTGTTGGTCTCTTCTCCCAGGCAACCAGCACCAGAACAAGAGGACAGAGTCTCAAGCTGCACCAGGGGAGGTTTAGACTGGATGTTAGGGGGAAGTTCTATACAGAGAGAGTGACTGCTCATTGGAATGGGCTGCCCAGGGAAGTGGTGGAGTCACCATCACTGGAGGTGTTTAGGAAGAGACTGGATGAAGTAATTAGTGCCATTGTTTAGTTGATTAGATGGTGTTGGGTGATAGGTTGGACTTGATGATCTTGAAGGTCGATTCCAACCTGGTCTATTCTATTCTATTCTATTCTATTCTATTCTATTCTATTCTATTCTATTCTATTCTATTCTATTCTATTCTATTCTATTCTATTCTATTCTATTCTGCTGCAGCTGTTCCTCATCATACAGCACTCCTGTCAGAATTAAGGAGAAAAAATCTAGAAAAATGCATCTTCTTGTCAGGTTGAATTATGCCTTGGATAATTAGGGAGTTGGCAGCAGTTCTTCAGCATCTAATGGAAAAATATTGCTTATTGCAATCCCGAAGCATGAAGGCCATTTCTATTCCATGTCTTCCAACTAGATAGCCCTATGCTGCAATACAACCAATGCTCTCTGCATGTGGCCAGCCATGTAAGTATTATATGGATGGGGAGATCCCTCAGCAAATTTCTTTGTGCATAAACCAACATTTTCCTACAAAGCTGATAAATAGCAGCAGCTGAGCAAAGAGTACAATGCTGTGCAATTTGTATTTGTAAACCACAGACCTTGCTTCCTACAGCTTTTGTTACTCTGTTAGCTGTGCGCAGGGAATAGTGGACGCTGTGTCTTAAAGCCTGCCAAGGCATTGCAGTGCTACAAGGCCCTGCTCTGCTTCAAATGTTTTCTTCAATCAGCCAAGCAGTAGGCTTTATCCTCTGACTTGTCAGCTTTGTGTTTGACCACGATTTGCAGGCTTACAACTGAGCTATGCACTAGTTCTCTGGCATGTAGCTCTGTTCAACTGGCACAAAAAATCTGTGGATCTTGCAAGTGCCAGTGTCAATAAAAGCTGAGTAACCAAGTGCCTTCCTCTCCTCATTTTTAATGTGTTTTTATTTTAATTTTAAAATTGAGACTAGAAAAGGAAGACAAATAAAGCAATTTTCATTTTGGTATAGAACTACCCCGCTGTATCACAGTATCACAGTATCACCAAGGTTGGAAGAGACCTCAAAGATCATCGAGTCCAACCTGTCACCACAGACCTCATGACTGGACCATGGCACCAAGTGCCACGTCCAGTCCCCTCTTGAACACCTCCAGGGATGGTGACTCCACCACCTCCCTGGGCAGCCCATTCCAATGGCGAATGACTCTCTCCATGAAGAACTTCCTCCTCTCCTCGAGCCTAAACATCCCTTGGTGCAGCTTGAGACTGTGTCCTCTTGTTCTGGTGCTGGTTGCTAGGGAGAAGAGGCCAACCCTTCCTGGCTACAACCACCCTTCGGGTAGTTGTAGAGAGCAATGAGGTCGCCCCTGAGCCTCCTTTTCTCCAGGATAAACAACCCCAGCTCCCTCAGCCTCTCCTCACAGGGCTTGTGCTCAAGGCCTCTCACCAGCCTTGTTGCCCTTCTCTGGACACGTTCAAGTGTCTTGATGTCCTTCTTAAACTGAGGGGCCCAGAACTGGACACAGTACTCAAGGTGCGGCATAACCAATGCTGAGTACAGGGGCACAATGACCTCCCTGCTCCTGCTGGCCACACTATTCCTAATGCAGGCCAGGATGCCATTGGCCTTTTTGGCCACCTGGGCACACTGCTGGCTCGTGTTTAGGCAGCTGTCAATCAGCACCCCCAGGTCCCTCTCTGTTTGGCAGCTCTCCAGCCACTCCGACCCCAACCTGTAGCTCTGCATGGGGTTGTTGTGGCCAAAGTGCAGCACCCAGCACTTGGACTTGTTGAATGCCATCCTGTTGGACTCTGCCCATCTGTCCAGTCGGTCGAGGTCCCTCTGGAGAGCCCTTCAACCCTCTAACTGACCAACACCTGCTCCCAATTTGGTGTCATCTGCAAATTTCCTGCTGACTGACTCAATCCCCTCATCCAGATCATCAATGAAGACATTGAAGAGGATGGGGCCCAGCACTGATCCCTGGGGGACGCCACTGCTAACTGGCTGCCAGCTGGAGGTGGCACCATTGACCACCACTCTCTGGGCTAGGCCCTCCAGACAGTTCCTAACCCAGCACAGAGTGCTGCTGTCCAAGCCACGAGCTGACAGCTTAGCCAGGATTTTGCTGTGGGGGACAGTGTCAAAGGCCTTGCTGAAGTCCAGGTAGACTACATCCACAGGCCTGCCCCACATCCACCAGGTGGGTCACCTGATCATAGAAGGAGATCAGGTTGGAGATGACCGACCAGTGGTGGCTCAGTAAAATATTTATCAGAAAATGCCCTTATTAAGGTTGAAGGACTGTAAAAAATAACATATAGTTAATTTATGTAAGAAAAATGCAGCAATAGGAGTTGATCTGCTGGAGGGTAGAGAGGCTTTGCAGAGGGACCTCGACAGACTGGACAGATGGGCAGAATCAAACATTATGAGATTGAACACATCCAAGTGCCGGGTTCTGCACATTGGCCACAGCAACCCCATGCAGTGCTACAGGCTGGGGTCAGAGTGGCTGGAGAGCAGCCAGGCAGGGAGGGACCTGGGGGTACTGGTTGATGGGAGGCTGCACATGAACCTGCAGTGTGCCCAGGCAGCCAAGAAGGCCAATGGCATCCTGGCCTGTATCAGGAACAGTGTGTCCAGCAGGAGCAGGGAGGTCATTCTGCCCCTGTACTCTGCATTGGTTAGGCCATACCTTGAGTCCTGTGTCCAGTTCTGCGCCTCTCAGTTTAGGAAGAATGTTGACTTGCTGGAACGTGTCCAGAGAAGGGCAGCAAGGCTGGTGAGGGGTTTGGAACACAAGCCCTATGAAGAGAGGCTGAGGGAGCTGGGATTGCTTAGCCTGGAGAAGAAGAGACTGAGGGGTGACCTTCTTGCTCTCTACAACTGCCTGAAGGGAGGTTGTAGACAGGCAGAGGTTGGTCTCTTCTCCCAGGCAACCAGCACCAGAACAAGAGGACACAGTCTCAAGCTGCGCCTGGGGAGGTTTAGACTGGATGTTAGGGGGAAGTTCTATACAGAAAGCGTGATTGCCCATTGGAATGGTCTGCCCAGGAAGGTAGTGGAGTCACCATCATTGGAGGTGTTCAGGAGGAGACTTGATGGGGTGCTTGATGCCATGATCTAGTTGTTTGGGTGGGTTGGATTGGTTGATAGGTTGGACACGATGATCTTGAAGGTCTCTTCCTACCTGGTTTATTGTATTGTATTGTGTTGTATCTTTCTTTGAGCGAGGTGACAAAACAGATTGAATCCCAGTAGTCTATTCTACCAGTAACAAACAGATTGAATACCAGTAGTCTATTCTACCAGTAACAACAGGGGCACTGGTAAATGAGTAATTAAGGACCACAAAGCATCCTCAACAGGCAATCATGCCATGTTCTCACAGATTCATTTTGTGGAGGATTCATAGATGTTGTTGTCTGTCTCTTTTAATGCAGATGGTTTTCTATCTGATCCTGCAGAAAGAATTCTGTGCTTTTGTGGGGCTCCAGAAGATACAAGAATTTGCAGGCACTTAAGTCCCAAGGACTTTTTGCCTTCAAGCTAAGAATTATACATCAGCAAAGGCACAGAAAACTGTTTGCTGTATCTCCTTGTATGCAGTCTGCCGTTTCCTTTAGTAAGGGATGCTGTATACAGACTCAACCTGAAAATCAGAGGACGATCAGCACTTGAAGAAGTGAGCTTCCAGCGAAAATTTTCTGTAAACTTTTATGCCCTTATTTCAAGGAGGGCAGTGGGTAGGAAGAGGCAAGAGCAGGAAATCTGAAAAGAAGGCAATATACATGTTTTTGTCTCAATATTTTAGAAAACACACTTTTTCAGATGTTGATACAGATTTCATTGCTTGTAAATTGCTCCTTCATATGGTTTATGATTTTGTGATATGGCTTATAAATAACTGATGAAGTAGTTCAAGGAAAACCACAAAAATTACTTAAAAGGAGGCTGTCAAAATGTGTGTTACCTTTAAGGTTTTTTTTGTGGCCCTGAATATTTAATGACTTCATTTTCCCTGTTTCTTACTTGAAAAATAGCTCCACCATGCAGCTAAAATGCTGATCTTTTAAAAAATAGAGCACACTAGAATCACACTTATCACAGAATCACCAAGGTTGGAAGAGACCTCGAAGATCATCGAGTCCAACCTGTCACCACAGACCTCATGACTAGACCATGGCACCAAGTGCCACGTCCAGTCCCCTCTTGAACGCCTCCAGGGATGGTGACTCCCCCACCTCCTATCTTGGTATGAAGGTATTTCTGAGAATTTATGAAATAGTATGCAAAATTTATTATTGTGATTTTATTAGATACTATAAAACAAACCCCACCATGCTTTCTAAACTATTCAAATCAGTTTTGAAGATGGTCCTTATATGGTTTGAAATAAAACTTCCAGATTCTGAAATTATACCAGTGCTAAACACAGGTCGGAAGAATGGGAAGACCTGCTGCCTAATTCTGTAGAGCTCTTGAAGGACACCAGTTCATTTTTCTCCATCCCATTTTTGATTTGGTGAGTTTGAAGTTCAGAATTCCCATGTCTTTTCCTAGAGGGAAAGGAGGAATCAATGCTGAATAGTGATCAGATACATCTGATACCATGTACCTTCGTGAAAAGTATATGCCATTAATTATTTTGGAGCACAAATGAAATTACAGGGTATCAGTGCTGCCCAGTGATAGGACCAGAGACAACAGGCACAATCTAAAACACACGAGATTTCACTTAAACATAAGGAAAAAACTCTTTACTGCAGGGATGATGGGGACTGGAGCAGGCTGCCCAGAAACGTTGGAAAGTTTCAAAACTCACTTGGATGCATCCCTGTGCAACCTGTTCAAGGTGAACCTGCTTTGGCAGTGGGGGCTAGACTAGATGATCTCCACAGGTCTCTTATAAGCCCTGACATTCTGTGATTCTGTGATCGTTTTCTGGCTTCCATCTATAAAGTGTTTTCATCCAGCATTCAGTTCAAAATTTCACCTAACTTTTCCTCAGTCCACATGGAGATCACAGTATCACAGTATCGCCAAGGTTGGAAGAGACCTCAAAGATCATCAGGTCCAACCTGTCACCAACGACCTCATGTCTAGACCATGGCACCAAGTGCCACGTCCAATCCCCTCTTAAACACCTCCAGGGATGGTGACTCCACCACCTCCCTAGGCAGCCCATTGCAATGGCGAACAACTCTCTCAGTGAAGAACTTTCTCCTCACCACGAGCCTAAACTTCCTCTGGCGCAGCTTGATACTATGTCCCCTTGTTCTGGTGCTGGTTGCTAGAGAGAAGAGACCAACCCCTTCCTGGCTACAACCACCTTTCAGGTAGTTGTAGAGAGCAATGAGAGCAATGAGGTCTCCCCGAAGATCTCCCTTTTGGGATGGGATGAGATCTCCCTTTTGCCTTCTCCTAGATCTTTCCATTGCTTTGGATGTATGATTCAAAGACTT
Source organism: Picus viridis (assembly GCA_033816785.1). NCBI lineage: Eukaryota > Metazoa > Chordata > Aves > Piciformes > Picidae > Picus > Picus viridis. The sequence continues at coordinate 60,258,739 of CM066606.1, forward strand.
GCAGTGCAGCCAGTCCTCTCATTTATCTATTTGACATTGCTATTTTAGTCTCCAAGGAAACCCTTTAAGCCATGTGATTCAATTTTCTTTCAAGCATTGTCATGTACCAATAATTTCTACTCAAAAGGACCTTAATATTTTTGTAAAATAATGGTTAATTACAATAAAACTACACCCATGGCACTATGTCTAAGACAGACCACAGCAATAATACTTTCTGCTTTACAAAGTGGTAGCATAAAAGTGGCATGGGGTGATGAAAGTCGGCACCAGGTGATGAAAACAGGGTGACAGTGTCTTGGTCCGGAGAGGGAAAGAGACTCAGTTCTTTTGAATATTCCCGTGTTGTGAAATGAGAGGCACAAATGAGGCCAAAATATCAACAGCTAGACTATTTATTACATAAATAAAGTGGATGGATCAGAAGGGGAGAGAGAAAATAGGGAGAGAGAGAAGATGAAAAGAATTATATTACCGCACCCCTCACCCCCACCACCACAGTTTGAGTCTGTGGAGAAAAGGTGCTGCAGGAGATGTTGGGTCTGTAGAGAAACGGTGCTGAGGCTTTGGCTGTAGAAGAGATGTGGTCCTCTGGGCAGCCTCTTCAGTTCCGTGAGTTGCAGCAGGCAGAATTTAAGGCACGGAGAGAAGGTTTTCAGAGTCCAAGATCCGTTGTGTTGCCCCATGATGTTTCCAGCGTGTGGTGCCATCTTCTTTCTTCTGCATTTTTCTTCTTCTAAGCCAGTAGTTGCTCCAGTCTTTTTTATCCAGTTTTTTAGTCCTTAGGCAAGTGTCCAGGTGTTGTTCCCCAGGGTATCGTTCTGGGAAATCATCTTTAAGTAAGTGTCCAGGTATCGTTCCCCAGGAAATCTTTCTGTGTACTCAGGTGAGTTTGGGTAGCTGTCTGGATGGAGGGGGGAGGCCTTCGTCTCCTCCTTCTCCACCTACCTACCTACACACTCATTACACACCAGGAAACAGGTGGTGAATCCACTGTCTCATCATCCTCCATTGCTGGGGTATCTGATGGCTGGAAATGATCTTGTCCTGAAGGCGTGATGGCTGGGCCCTTGGGCCATTGTTGTAGCCCAGCTGCAGTCCAGTGAGCATTGTTATCTTTGTACCTTCCAAGAGTCCTTCCAGTGGCTCTGACCAACGCACATCAGCTATTGTCTGGGCAAGCAGCAAGTGATTTTATCTTTGTTGAGTCACACCAGGAGAGACATGCTTTAGTCTCTCACACATAGTGAAAGAAAATGATCTAGTAATTGAGTTCTGCTGGACCTGCCTGTTTTCTTGCTCTTGCTTCATAATACAACATTGAATGTACTTTGGTCCTGGTATTAACATAACATCCCCAAACAGCACTTGATGCACTGTGAGGTGAATAGAAAGTGGCAGATTTGCAACAGACATGTAGAATGAATGGGTCTTCCTACTGTGGAAAGCAAAGATTAACAATTAAGTGAAGGGAAATTTGTGCTGTGGGTACACTGAATCTTTATTAATTTAGAGATGCTAGGATAAGGGTAATTGTTTTCTAGTTAAAGATCTAACAGTTTTCAGAGTTTTGTTGCAATTGTCTTTTCTCAAAGGTGTTTTGACAAATAATTTTATACAATAATAAGTGTTGTACAACAGCAATTAAATCAAGTAGAAAAAAAGTAACTTATGTAGAGGTCAAAAGTGTAATTGTAGGGTTCCCTGTAAATCTTTACAAATAGAAGGTTATACAAGTTCTTAGTTTAGTTTTATACCTGTTCACTGAGGAGGAGTTGGTCCAGATGAGCTTGAAAGGTCTGTTCCAACCTGAAGCATTCTGTGGTTCTATGATTATCTGTGCTGGTGAGACAGCAAATCCTTAATGATGGTTGAGTACAAAGCAAGCAGTAATAAAAAAAAATCACATTTTTAAATCAAAAAATTCTCATATTTCAATAAAAAATTGTCTGTTATCAGTTTTCCAGCAGCTTTAGGGAGTAGACCTTGGTGATCGAATTTTGAGATGTACATAACCTGGCTAGTAACTGGAGGGTAACTTCCAGGTAACTGGATGTATTAAGATCTCTGGTAAAGGTGGAAATCAAACAGCTTTCTTAGATGGCGTGGCAGTCTTGACAGCAACATATCAGGGAAAATAAGATCAGTCTTCAGAAAGCAGCTTCTTAGGATCGTCATTGTCATACTGTATCCTCATAAAATAACACATGTCTCTGGAAAAGTGTACAGCTTTGAGTGCTACAATCCAGACCAAGTTGCACTGAAACAATTCAGGCTTTGATCCAAGATCTGTTGAGGTGAATGGAGAGCTTCTCATTCATTTTCAATAGCTTTTGAACCAGAGCCTTAAAGCTAGTGTTTGACTGTCAGAATTTGCTTGGGCAGACCATAAAGCATTAGCATTCATTTCTCAGAAGAGCTGTAGAACACTGAAACAGGTCTGTTCCCTGCAGCTATATTGAGGATTATGCGTGATTGGCAAAACTTTCTGGAATGTTTAATCTTCAAATTAATTTGATGGTCCTGCTCAGCACAGGGTAAACACAACAGCAAAATGTTCTGCAATATTTGTTCATGTTTTTAAATGGGTGGCTGTCAACAGTATTTTCTTTCTCTTTGTTTACCTTTTTGATAAATCAATCTAGTGAACAATTTTGCTAGCTGGGATTGCTGATACAGCAAACCTTGAATTGGTTCCACTCTTTAGTCTGTTAGCAGTGAAGCCCACGTATGCATAGTTAGAGGTGCCGCTACAGTTTGTGTGTCTGTGCAAAGGCTGGTTTTGCGCTGTCAGCTGTGCTGAGTGGTCTGTTTGTCCCACAGATCACTACATGCAGTGCAGCCATGGCAGTCTGAGCTGTCTCCGTTGAACATAAGACTAGTATAGCTTTGCCTAGTGGAGTGACTGCCTGGTATATTCCCACTATTGGCATTGTATAGTAAAATGCATCACTTTTAATATCTGTAAGCTGCAGGGAGTTTGTGTCTGGTAAGGAAAATGCACATCAGCAGGTTTTAAATGGAGTACTGCTCACAGGGAAAAATATGAAAGTAGACTAGGTGACTAATAAATTAGTACCTTATTGAGTCTTTAAAATTATTTCAGATGACACAACAGTTTGTATCTTAAGTTTCTTTAGAAATAAGACCCTGCTACACCATCTCTCTCTTACTTTTCCTAAACAGTAAAGCCATGCAGTGATAATCCAGAGCATCATGCCAACTGTCTATAATGAGAGGAATCAAAAGCTACCCTAAAATCTAGATTAAGATTTTAGAAATCTGGGCTCTTTCTTTTTAATTGCTTTTCTGACTGGCTTCAAGGAAATGGCTCTATCTCCTGTCATAGCTCTCTACTGTGAAAAAGGGACAATATCCTGATTTTGGAAGGAATTTGAAAATGAGTTTGTTGCAACCTGATGTCCAATCCGTTGTATGAGAAACAAGCAGATCAAAATCAGGATATTGAAAGTCTTGCTAGAGTGGGTTCTATTTATAGTGCAGTGCTGTTGTTCATTTTGTAATTAAGGCAACACAGGCTGTACCCAGGTTTATAGACGCTTCTGGAAGTCTAGGGAAAGAGTGGATAGTTAACAGGTGGCCACAGCCTCCGTGGGAACTCCCAGTTGTTGATATTTGTAGTCTGCAATCACTTATGGTCAGCAAGAAACTGTTCTGGGAGGTCAGTCCTCCTACAACACCACCCAGGGAAACAGGAAAATAAAGTGGATTTACTGCACCATATATGCATTTCCAGTTTTAAAGCATTATCCACTGTGAAGGCTGTGATTCTGCATGATCCCCATGGGTAGCACAAAGATAGCAAATAGAGGACAACTGGAAGCATTGTCTCTGTCCTCAAGTATGTGCACAAGATGGCTCATCTACATGACTGCAAAATGTGTGTAACTGGTGTACAGAAGTATTTAGTACATAGAAGTTTTAAATTTTTCAGCAATCTTCAAGACAAGCCACCATACTTACAAAAGTCTTGTAAATCAGACGAGCTTGATAAAAACACAGGTTAGTGCTACTGCTTCTCCAAGCAGCAGCACAACGTCTGCAGCAGGATTTTACTCCTAGCATGCTGACTGGGCTCCTTGCAGGAAACCTCTGGGCAGATGCACACATGATGCATTTTTAGCTGTGTTCTTTAATGCCTCCTTTCCATTCAGAGTGCAAAGTAAAGCAGAATATTGTGACTGAACATGCAGACAGTGACTTCCAGATTTTCTAACAGATGTTTACCATTCTTCTATTGGGAGTGTGAGGCAAAGAGAGAAAACACTGTGGGGCTGAGCAAATTCCCAGGCCTGAAATCAGGTGTTAGGTATTAAATATAAGGCCTGTAGCAATTTGTATTATCAAATGTGGGCAGAAAAGATACTAAACACAGGCAAACATACCCTTGGAGTCCTGGGACAGTTTAATTTTTCTCTTCCTGTTATGCCTTGCAGGTTCTTCTGAACGTGTCACTGGAGAATGGAGGAAAGTGTGGGAATCTTTAACCATGAATTGTACACAATTTCCTTTCTTTCCTTATAAAGCAACACTGAGATGTTTCCCTCTTTCTAAATTATCTAATATAGCTGAATAAATTCATGTTCTGCTGATGCATTGTATCTGCATTATGCGTTATGTCTTTCTGTAAACCTTTTTTCAGTCCTTCTTAATAAACCTCCCCAAAAACCTGCCAAGACCAGAAGTGACAAAATATCACCAGTTGTTCAGAGGAAATGCTTACAGGTTATATTTGGGCATGAGGACTTTCCATCTGCTATACCTCTTGTAAAATCCTTAAACCGAAAATATAAAAGGCTACAAACAAATATTCTACTCTTTAAACTCCAAGTCAAAAGGTCTATTGTCTGTGTAATTCCCAAACATTCAGTAGGCTCTCTGCTTTCTATTCTGTGTGCACTTTACACTTTTTGTACATACAGTTCACGGTACTGAATTTATTCCTACCTGAAATAAAATTTGTTCAGGATTGGATGGCCTACTAGTTCACTAAAAGTACAGTTGCATCTTGCTCTGAAACTGTGGGGGCTTGGAAAGTGCCTCTGTGCCAGAGGTCAGCCTGTTTCTGAGCACTGCTTGTGGAAAAGTGTATCTCCTGCAATAAGGCTCATGTCTAAATGCTGTGATTGGTTGTATAAAGAGGGCAGGGTAGGGAGCAGGGAAATGCCACACCTGCAACCTCTACATTTAAAAAAAATTTTCCCCCCTCTAATAATTTCTGCCAGGCCTCACTGAACTTGAGCCCCAATGTCTGTACTCTTTACATGTGTCACAGGCTGAAAGCGAGCCTTCAGCTGCAGCTAGACACCCTCCCTCTGCTCAGCGGCTTCCCACAGCTCCAGATGTAGGTGGTACCTTGTTCACCACCACCCAGGGAAGAGTATCTCCTGAAGGCTCCCTTCTGCAGAAATCTGGAGCAGTCTTCCCTTCTGGTTTAGCTTTGCTTTTGCTGTATGTCCTTAGTTGCTTTGGATTTGCCAATGACATGTTGTTGTCTGTGGGTTTGTTTTTCTCTGTATTCAACTTCCCACTGGTGGCTATGATCCTGTGTCCCACTCAGTCACCTGCTTCTCTCCTGGGGGAGTTTGGACAGCTCCATACTACCCTCACACTGGTACTGCTGGGGTGTCACCTTGGAACAGGGAAGACCACTCCTGTTTTCAGAAGAATTGATGAGGCTGTCTGTACTTGGGTGCAACATCACACATCTTCTTAGCTCAGGTGGGTTGGTGGCTCTGCAGATGTTTATCCAGGGTACCCTTTTCCCAGCAAAGCCAGCAGCAAAACTGGTCACAACTTCAGCACCTGTAAAGAAAGATGCAGCAGCCAGAACAGGTTCGAAGTCCTGTAAAGAAGCATCCTTCTTCCATAAACTTGAGAAAGCGTGTAACTTCTACATTAATGGAAGGATGTGGGTCAGAAGATTGTGGGAAGCAACTAGTTTTTGTATGATAAAAGTACTTTGAAAACACATTATTTCATTAAGAAGATTAAACTTATCCGATCTTCCAGGAGAAGTATGATTACATTTTGGGCTTACACCTACCCTTTATGCCTTCAAGGCTGTAGCCATGTTAATACATGCAGATTAAAAGGTGCCTCCAAGAAGAGATGAGCAATTCTAAGTTCCTCACACTTCTCACCCAGTCTTGTCCTGAATTTCTGTGTGTAGCACTGAGCAAAACCATCTGAAATTCAACACGTCCACCACTCTCTCCATCCCCTAGCCCAGCAGAAATAGAAAGCACTCAGCTATTTAAATGCACATAGTTCTTTACCATTATGCAGAGACAAACATATTCTCATTTTTGTTTCTAAGCAAGGACAGATGGGTCTCTTCAGGTAAACCATAAGATGATGTTGTAGTGTGCATCACATGGCTCTGTGGGATCACAGTGAGAGAGGGAAAGAAAACTCCTTGCTTCCATCACTTCTCTGTCATGTTAAACCAACCTTGCCTGGGAATAATTTGAGTACTGGCTCTGACTGGCTCTAGCATTAACATCCTCAGCAGACCAAGAAATACTTTAATTAAAAAAAAATGTTCTGGCTGTTTTTATTGGAACAACATTTACCAAAAAGCTTTTATTGGAACAACTTTCACAAGTGGGGCTTGTGGTGGGTCTCTTAACTTTCTGAGAGACAGCAGTCTAGTGCTGCCCACATGCTGACTGTTGCAAGAACCCATTTGTTACTCCCAAAGCTGACTGCAAATCAAAGCACTGATTCCTCTGTATGACAAGAAATACCCTGCAAAAAGCAGTGACTACAAGACATGGAGGAATCAAACATCCTGGACTTCTAGCTGCCACTGGTCAGCTGCTGATAAAGTGTATTTTTAAACATTAACCTTCTGCTGTACCTCCTTAACAAAAAAAGTTGTCAAAGATCTTCTTTTCCTTCTTTTTATTCCTAAAGGTGTGAGTGGTAGTAGAGAGATTGATTTTGTCTGCAGCAGACTCTTAAAGTTTTTAATGTTTTTAATGTTAAATAAATATTTTAAAGCCACTGAGTAGCATTAAGTAGCAACAATTATCCACAAAATTTTGTCTTTCTGGCCTTCTAATCCAGCCTTACCACAAGGTTTTATTGTGCTTTAACTGCCTCTGCAGCTTTGATTGGTTGTGAGTGTGGATGGCACTGACTCTGACTCTGACAGTGACTCTATAGTACCATCACAGTGTGTGTGTGTGTGTGGGGCGAAGGTTTTCATTAATTTAGCTCCACTATATTTATCCTGAAACAGTTTCTTGGTAGATCTACAGAGACGTCCAGAGAGAGAAAAGAATTTTGCGATTAAGCTTTAAAAAGTCAGTGATAAACTAGAAAAGGTCTCTCTTCAGGTTATTTCTGCTGTTGAACTACAGTGCAGTGAGTAAGCACTGGCGATACACCGGCACATCTGCCTAGAACAACCTGAAATACTATTGGCCAAGAAAGCTTGTCACTGATGCTGATGCAGGGTAGCAGTCAGGACTAAACCAGTGCATAGCTGCTGGCTATGCACCACAGCATTGGTACATCCTGACTGTTAGAACAGGAAGGCCCAGAGCTGACAAGCTGTAGGCCCAGTGAAGCATACAAAGTGAATGGTGCATGGATAGCAACTCCCAGAAAACTGGCTGAGACTGGAAACAGCAATTCCCAGCATGTTAATTGCCCATATGCACTAACTCCAAAGACACCTCTGAAGGAGGACATGACAACATGCCCAAACCAGGACAAATTTGGAGATGCTGGCAGATTGCATAGGAGGGAGGACTCCTTCATGACTCCTCATCCTTCAAAAGCATAACAGCTCAAATAATTTTTAAAAGTTTTCTGTTATACAGAAGATTTTTCCAAAGCATTTTGATTGGTATGGCTGTTAATCCATATCACTGATAGAGAAACAAAATAGTGCAGCAGGATGAATTATATGATTTTCATAGCTTTACATCTTTGCCTACCTTACCTGACAAGTTGCTAGGGCATATGATGACACAGCTTGTGACAAGAAGTCAGACACACTTATTTCAGGGCTGAATTTTTCAGAGAGCTGGATGCTGGCACAGTAAAAAGGGCAAGTCCCAGAGACTGAAGACTCTTGTAAAGAGTGTTTGTCCCCTTCTCATCAGCTAAAGGATGTGGGGAATTACAGGTGGTGCAGGTGCCTTCAATGTACACATTGTTGTAACCATGAAGCAGCTGTTTTGCAGGTGAGAAGATCTTCACAGTATCACAGTGTCGCCAAGGTGGAAAGAGACCTCAAAGATCATCGAGTCCAACCTGTCACCACAGACCCCATGACTAGACCATGGCACCAAGTGCCACGTCCAGTCCCCTCTTGAACACGGTGGCTCCACCACCTCCCTGGGCAGCCCATTCCAATGGCGAACAACTCCCTCAGTGAAGAACTTCCTCCTCACCTTGAGCCTAAACTTCCCTTGGTGAAGCTTGAGACTGTGTCCCCTTGTTCTGGTGCTGGTTGCTAGGGAGAAGAGACCAACCCCTTCCTGGCTACAACCACCCTTCAGGTAGTTGTAGACAGCAGTGAGGTCACCCCTGAGCCTCCTTTTCTCCAGGATAAACAATCCCAGCTCCCTCAGCCTCTCCTCACAGGGCTTGTGCTCAAGGCTTCTCACCAGCCTTGGTGCCCTTCTCTGATCACGTTCAAGTGTTTTAATGTCCTTCCTAAACTGAGGGGCCCAGAACCGGACACAGGACTCAAGGTGTGGCCTAACCAATGCAGAGTACAGGGGCACAATGACCTCCCTGCTCCTGCTGGCCACACTATTCCTAATGCAGGCCAGGATGCCATTGGCCCTCTTGGCCGCCTGGGCACACTGCTGGCTCATGTTTAGGCAGCTGTCAATCAGCACCCCCAGGTCCCTCTCTGTTTGGCAGCTCTCCAGCCACTCCGACCCCAGCCTGTAGCTCTGCATGGGGTTGTTGTGGCCAAAGTGCAGCACCCGGCACTTGGACTTGTTGAATGCCATCCTGTTGGACTCCACCCACCTGTCCAGTCGGTCGAGGTCCCTCTGCAGGGCCCTTCTGCCCTCTAACAGATCAAGACCTGCCCCCATCTTGGTGTCATCTGCAAATTTGCTGATGACTGTCTCAATGCCCTCATCCAGATCATCGATGAAGATATTAAAGAGAATGGGGCCCAGCACTGATCCCTGGGGGACACCACTAGTGACTGGCCTCCAGCTGGATGTGACACCATTCACCACCACACTCTGGGCTCGGCCCTCCAGACAGTTCCCAACCCACCACAGAGTGCTGGTTTCCAAGCCTCGAGCTGACAGCTTAGCCAGCAGTTTGCTGTGGGGGACGGTGTCTAAGGCCTTGCTGAAGTCCAGGTAGACCACATCCACAGGCCTCCCCACATCCACCAGGCGGGTCACCTGATCATAGAAGGAGATCAGGTTGGTCAGGCAGGATCTGCCCTTCTTAAATCCATGTTGGCTGGGCCTGAGCCCTTGGCCATCCTGCAGGTGCGCAGTTATTGCCACCAAGATGATCTGCTCCATCATTTTCCCTGGCTGACTGGCCAGGGAAAATGATCAGGCTGACTGGCCTGGAGTTTCTGGGTTCCTCCATCCGTCCCTTCTTGTGGATGGGGACCACATTGGCCAGTTTCCAGTCATCTGGGACCTCACCGGTGAGCCAGGACTGGAGGAAAATGATGGAGAGCAGCTTGGCCAGCTCATCTGCCAGCTCTCTCAGCACTCTAGGATGGATCCCATCAGGCCCCATGGACTTGTGAGTGTCCAAGTGGCTCAGGAGGTCCTGAACTAATTCCTCATGGATTTCTGGGGCATTACACTGCTCCCTGACCCCATCACCCAGCTCAGGAGGCCACTCGTCCTGGACTCCTCCTGCCTTGCTGTTAAAGATTGAGGCAAAGAAGGTGCTCAGGACATCAGCCTTTTCCTCATCTTCAGTTACAGTGTTCCCCTCCAGGTCCAATAAGGAGGGAAGGTTCTTCTTGCCCTTCTTTTTAGTGTTAATATATTTGTAAAAATGCTTTTTATTATCTTTCACAAGGGTGGCCAGCTTCAGTTCCAACTGGGCCTTTGCCTCTCTAATTCTTCTCCTACATAATCTAACAACATCCTTAAACATACCTCGAGAAGCCTTCCCCTCCTTCCAAAGGCGATACAGCCTCTTTTTTTTCCCTTAGTTCCTCCAGGAGCTGCTTGCTCATCCAGGCCGGTCGCCTTCCCTGCCGGCTCATCTTTCGGCAGATGGGAACTGCCAGTTCCTGTGCCTTCAAGAGCTCCTGTTTGAAGCAGGTCCAACCCTCCTGGACCCCTCGGTTCTTGAGGGCTGCTACCCAGGGAACTTTGCAAATAAGTTTCTTAAACAGGCTGAAATTTGCCCTCTGGAAGTCCAAGGTGAAGGTTCTGTTGGTGCTCCTCCCTATCTCCCTGCATATTGAAAACTTTACCATCTCATGGTTGCTGCACCCCGGGCAGCCTCCCACGGTCACGTCTCCCACCAGCCCTTCTCTATTGGAGAACAGCAGGTCAAGCAGAGCCTGACCCCTGGTAGGCTCACTTAACAGCTGCATCAGGAAGCTGTCCTCCATGCGCTCCAGGAATCTTCTGGACTGCCTCCTCTCTGCTGACTTAAGTTCCCAGCAGATATCTGGCAGGTTAAAGTCACCTACTAGGACAAGATCTGATGATCTTGAGACAGCCTCCAATTGCTTATAGAATAATTTGTCTTGATGTATGCCTTAGAAATGTCTGTGCAAAACAAATATGGCAAGGAAAGGAACTGTGTTTGCCCGCAGGATCCCATAATATGGGTGCTGATGCTACTTCTGCAGACAAAACTCAGTCATTAAATTCCTCATGCTGTGTAGAGGCATGTTTAAGAGTCAGGTCAGTTTCACAGTCACTCAGAAGTCCTCACTGTGCAGTTCATGCCATCTTAATACCTCTTATCACAGGTCCTCTAGGCAACATTAAAATGGAAGACCCCTTCCACAATTTCATGGAGGCATTAATCACATAGAACAGATTTGATGTATTCAGATAATATCAGTATTGCTTTTTCTGTTGCTTCTTTAGGATCATATTTGTTTTCTAAGGCTACCTAGAAGCTCTAAAAAAAACAAATCAGAATATCTGCACATTTTATTTACACAGAACCACAGACATGAGCTATAATTTATGTCTGCAGCAGGATTTAATTTAAAATCTGGTTATTGAAAAGTGAAATATTTAGCCTCCACAAATATCTTAATGCAGATGTCATCTTGCCAAATATAGAGGACCCATAATCAAAACTGCATATACTTTATAGCCTATATTATGCTTATCTGAAAGTCTGAATGTAACATTATTGTATCAAAACACAGAGTTGTGTTCTGCCTATGTGAGTGAGCAGTGCCTATGCATGGAGCTCTGCCTGGGCACAGGCTAAAAGCCACAGGAGAGCTTATGGATTAGAGGGCAGGCCAATGTGGATGTTATTGCAGTGGGTATCAGCTACAGAGACCACTGCTCAAGAGAAAGAAATAGAAAAGGAAATTTGATCAAACAACTGGAAGAAACCTCACATTCATCTATCCAGAGGCATTGAACTACCCTGATATCTGCTGGAGGGGCAACACAGAAGGGCAAAAGCAGTCCTAAAGGTTTCTGAAGTGTGTTGACATCTTCCTGACACAGGTGATCAAGGAGCCAAGAAAAGAGTTGCTTGCTTGAACCTGACAGTTACAAACCAGGAGGAACTAGTTGGGAGCATAAGGTTCAGTGGCAACTTTGCAGTGATTGTGGGGTAGTAGATATCTGGATCCAGAGATCAAGTAGCAGAGCAAACAGCAGGATCACAACCCTGGATGCCTGGAGAGCAGACTGTAAGCCATTCAGGAATCTACTTGGAAAAATCCCATCAGAGGCAGCCCCTGAAAGAAGAGGATTACAGAAGTGATGGTTAGTGTTGAAGGAGCACTGCCTCAAAGCTCAAGAATGGTCTATGTCAACAAGCAGAAACCAAGCAAAGGGGGCAGGAGGCCTGCATGGATGAGCAAGGAGCTCCAGATTAGACTCAGACATAAAAAAAGAGGGGTACAGGAGGTAGAAGCAAGGGTAGATGACCCAGAGGAATATAGATTCTATCTGACTGTGGAATGATGGGTTCAGGTGAGGCAAAGTTCACCTCAAGTTTAATCTAGGAAGGGGTGTGAATGTAATAAAGAAAGATTTTAACAAGGTCAGTGGGAGTAGAGGACATCCCAAGCAAAATGTGGGCCTCTCACTGTGTGGAGCAGGGATTTGATGGCAATTTGCGTCAGGCTTCAGGAATTCCAGGGCCCTGAGATTAAGGGGAAAGTAGTTTTACTCTTGCTGGAGGACTTTCAGATTAGGAAATACTAAACAAAATGTAAATCATGGGCTCTAGTGGGAAACACTGGTTGCTAAGACAATTGTCTGATGTCATTGGCTGTGGAGTTTCAACCAGTGAAGGAAAGCAAAATACTACTGTACACAGCTCTCAGCAATCTGCTCTGAACATGAAGGATGGGCTACATGTCCTCTAGACAAGGTTCATTCCATCTTCAGAGGTTTCATTCTGTGATCCTGTGGAGAGAATAAACTGCTCCAGCTGCTCAGGGCTCCAACCCTGCCACAGCTGGATGAATAGAAGGGAGCACATTTCTCTCAGGCTGGGCTGATGAGACAGGCTTTTTCTGTATCATGACTGCTGCCAGGGTGGTCTGGTAAAGAGGAAGATAATGAAGAGCATTCAACAAGGTTAAGAAAACATATTTTCTGAATTTCTGACACAGCCTATGGAAGCAGAGATGCACCAAGATCTTCATATACAATCACCTGTGCTTAGAGCATAACTCAATTATTAAATGACAGGAGTGAAGAGGAAAGTTCCCCATCCAACAACTTGCTCGATAGTGACCAGTTACTGAGGGTTCTGCACTTTCTTTCGAGGCACCTCACAGTGGAGTAGTGGCACTCAGCCAAGGAAAGGCTCTTGCGATGCTAATCTGCTAATTTATAAAGTACAGGAAATACAAAATTACCTTTATTAAATGTAATCCAGGTGTAAGACTGGCTGTTCTATAGGCAAGCCTTTAAGTGTCACCTGGAAAAAAAAATTGTTTCAAATATGAAAGTGTTTAAGTTTCCATGTGTTTTCTAGTTTTGATATGGAATTGGAAAGGAAAATGCCCTCCTTCTCCCCACCTTCATCTCTCCCTCCTTCCCCCGCTCAGTGTGCCTCCTATTTCATTGCAAAATTTATGCAAAAATGTCCAACATGCTTTCTTTGCTCTACCTCCTTACTCTCCAGCCTCTCATCTTCTCATACTGTGACATCTTTTTGGGCAGGGATGGAATTATGAGCTTCTGGTCTTTGCATGAGCAGGCTCCTCACACACCTGCTGTGACAGCCAATACCTGGCTGCTTAGGGTGAAGGTAGAGGGAAATGCATATTTCTTTCCAGAAGAGAGGCAGACCTTGAGTGCTGTAAAGCCAGCAATGACAGAGTTAAATATGATTCTGAAAGCAATTTCTTTTTTTCCCCCAGAGCCCAGGCTACATTTACAGCTTGAAAACACGCTGTAGCTTTGAGGAGAGATTTTCATTACTGGACAGAATCCAGCGCCTCACCATCTATGTTACAGTTCACTCAAAGGCAGGCAGATTATAAAGAAATAGCAGCCACATCTGTGGCAGCTACATTTATCCCATCTGCTTTTTATTTTATCAACTGGGAAAGTAAAATCCTAGTCATTGCACAAGACTGTTTTATAAGGATTAGTACAAATAATTCAACACTGAGAAAACAGACACATTTTCCTTCTGGAAGAGACATTCAAAAATTACGTTTCCCCTGGATTTCATTACAGTGAAAAGCTTTTACCATTTGTTCCAAGTTGTTCTATTGCTTACAAACTTCATTTAAGTAGTTCTGTGCCTCCCTTACCCAAGTCCTTTTTAGAGCAGGCTATTATAAAATGTTACCACGCAGTGATCTTTACTACAGCGTGGGTCTGGATGCTCCTATTTTGTCTTTGCTCGGTTCAGTGTCATTTCTGCAAACAGATGAAGGTAGAAGGCTAGTGTGGATGTGGGGAATGAGAAGGAATAGCTAACAGAAGACTCAGTGAGACAGAAAATAGAACTCCACAGCACATTTTCTCCTGTCACTGAGACCTCTCCTGGGTGTCACCAGTAACCACATCACACAATACTGCTTATAAAGCAACCGGGCACTTCCATGTGATCTCATTATGCTATTAGCCTAAGCACACACAACCTCACTAGTCTGGAAGGGAAAACCTTTCATTTCTGGTTTGGTTCTATGGGCACTGCCCATTTGTTCCCATGCCAACATTGGTTAATTAACTTAATTTACTCCCTCCTTATTTTCTTTTTTTCAGTTCAGACTTCCTACCTTCCTGTGTATTTATCTAGAGAAGCCATAGCCTCTAACAAAGCAAAACATGTACTATAATAAGGAAGTCAAAATAATCTATGTCCTCTCTTCTTAATTATTTTGCCTACCTCATCCCACACCTTTTTAAGTTTAGGTAAGCCTTTACTGAGCATGGGCAATAAGAAAGTTGCGGAGTGTTGGGGAAAGGTTGCCAATGCCTTGTATGATGACATTAATATGTTCTTATCTCTACTGCAATCCATTCATATGTCAGAGAGTTTTTGATCTCCCCAGGCACAGAGAAGCTGCATCTTTGGCACTAAAGCATAGTGTAGTGTATTCACTTCTTATTCAATAGGACCTACATGGAGTACATCTGAAAGCCTTTTCTGAAAGATGCTAATGTCACTGCCATTTTACAAAGGCAATTCAGGCAGTGACATAACTTTGCCCAAAGCCACAAAGCATGCTGATAGCCAGAATTAAATGAAGCCAATGTGTTCCTTCACCAAGAAATGCTTTGTCTACTAGGCCACCGACAACAAAGAGAGATCAGATAGACCTTTAAATCTAAGACCTGGAAAAAAATAAGGTGAAATCATAGAATCATAGGGGGCATCAGGATGGAAGGGACATTTAAAGGTCATCTAGACCAGTCCCCCTGCAGTAAGCAGGGACATCCCCAGCAAGAGCAAGTTGCTCAGAGCACCCCCATGACTGACCTTGAATGTTTCCAGGGGTGGGGCTTCACTACTTCCCTTGGCAACCTGTTCCAGTATTCCACCATCCTTATAGTGAACTTCTTCCTGATGTCCAGTCTAAATCTACCCTTTTCTAGGAGGGGTGCTCCTGATTATTCTTGTGGCACTCTTCTGGACCCACTCCATCAGGCCCTTGTCCTTCTTGTGTTGAGGGCCCCGGAAATTACTCTAGGTAATTTCTAGGTTACTTACTCTAGGTATGGACTTACTATAGGTAAGGTCTCAGAGGTGAGAAGAGTGGCAGAATCACCTCTCAATCTGCTGGACATGCTTCTTTTCATGCAAGTGCACATCACTGGCTCATGCCCAGCATTTCATTCACCTGTATGCCCAAATCCTTTTTTGCAGGGCTGCTCTCCATTGCATCATCCTCCAGCCTGTATTGATAATAAAGATTGTCCTGACCCAGGTGCAGGGTCTTGCACTTGGCCTTGTTCATAGAATCACCAAGGTTGGAAGAGACCTCAAAGATCATCAAGTCCAACCTGTCACCCAAGACCTCATGCCGACTAGACCATGGCACCAAGTGCCACGTCCAATCCCCTCTTGAACACCTAAACCTGTTGAACCACATGAGGTAATATTGAGGACAATATTGTAACTGAGGACAAAGGAAGACCTTTCCTATGGATAAAACAGAAAGTAACTCCTGTATGAAGTTCTGTTTACATTATATCTGTAATGCTTTTTGAAAGAAAAAAACCAGGGAACATGCCAGAGCATGCCACAGAATTGCTTTGCACTTGCATGGGGTCTTTCAACCGTAGTACAGTCTGTCCTGCCTAACTGCCAGGTTAGAAATTATTTCCAGTTTGAAGCAAAAAAGTATCTGTATCCAGGCCCTAGTGATATAGCGTAGCCCTGATTCTGCAAGACAGACTTTTTCACTTGATCCATTGTGGTTAGCAACAGTTGCATACATGGCTTTTCATGAAGTTCTCGAATGAATCCTTGGAAGATTTTAGACAAAGTCATTGGGAACTGGAAAATTAGAAGCCTTTGAATATGGGACATCTGTCCAAACCCACTGTCTTCCACTAGGTTTCTTAAAATGTTACTAGTGACAACTTTTACTGAGACAAAGGAAAAGCTTGCAGGGAAATAGGTATCACATACATTTTATTGCTTGAAGCAAAGTCTGAAAGAGTAACTTTCCCTGAGTTTAGATCTTATCACAAGCTTATAAACATGCTATTCCGGTTAAAAACCTCCCCTGCTGAGGCTGGGAACTATCTCTGGAGACTGTACAGTCCACCCCCTCTTCAGTGCAGGTCACTCACAGCAGGTTGCTCAGAGCTGTGCCAAGTAAGGTTTGAATATTTCTAAGGATGGAGATTCCACAACCTCTCTGGGGAACTTTTTCCACTGTTTGACCACTGGAAGGAAAGAAAGAAGGAAAGAAAGAAGAAGGAAAAAAAGAAAGGAAGAAAGGGGGAGAAAGAAAGAAAGAAAGAAAGAAAGAAAGAAAGAAAGAAAGAAAGAAAGAAAGAAAGAAAGAAAGAAAGAAAGAAAGAAAGAAAGAAAGAAAGAAAGAAAGAAAGAAAGAAAGAAAGAAAGAAAGAAAGAAAGAAAGAAAGAAAGAAAGAAAGAAAGAAAGAAAGAAAGAAAGAAAGAAAGAAAGAAAGAAAGAAAGAAAGAAAGAAAGAAAGAAAGAAAGAAAGAAAGAAAGAAAGAAAAGAGAGGAAGGAAGGGAGGAAAGGAAAGGAAGGAAGGAAGGAAGGAAGGAAGGAAGGAAGGAAGGAAGGAAGGAAGGAAGGAAGGAAGGAAGGAAGGAAGGAAGGAAGGAAGGAAGGAAGGAAGGAAGGAAGGAAGGAAGGAAGAACCTTCTCTCTGGTTTCAGTGAAGTATGGACTTTTTACAAGGGCACATAGCAATAGGACCAGAAGTAACAGTTTTAAACTTAGAGGGTAGATTTAGATTAGTAAAAAGGAAGAAATTCTTCACTATGAGGGTGCTGAGGCACTACAACAGTGCTCAGTGTTGGGACCACTTTGGTTTAACATCTCCATTGATGATCTTGATGAAGACATAGAGTGTGTCACCAGTAAGTTTGCAGATGACACCAAGTTGGGTGGGAGTGCTGGTCTGCACCAGGGTAGGGACTTGGATAGATTGGATCAATGGGCCAACGTTAATGGCATGAGCTTCAACAAGGCCAAGTGCCAGGTCCTGCACTTGGCTCACAACTACCCCAAGCAATGCTACAGGCTTGGGGAACTGTGGCTGGAAAGCTGTCTGGCAGAAAGGGACCTGTGGGTTCTAACCAGCAAGCAACTGAACATGAGCAAGCAATGTGCCCAGGTGGCCAAGAAAGCCAATGGCATCCTGGCTGATATCAGAAATGCTGTGTCCAGCAGGAATAGGGAGGTGATTGTCCCCTTGTACTCAGCTCTGGTGAGGCCACACCTTGAGTATCGTGACCAGTTTTGGGCACCTCAATACAAGAGAGATGTGGAGGTGCTGGAGTCAGTGCGGAGGAGGGCAACAAAGCTGGTGAAAAGCCTGGAGAATAAATCTTATGAAGAGTGACTGAAGGAGCTGGGGCTGTTTAGTTTGAAAAGGAGAAGGCTGAGGGGAAACCTCATTGCTCTCTACAACTACCTGAAAGGACATTGTAGAGAGAATGGTGCTGGTCTCGTCTCTCAGGTAATTAGTGATAGAACAGGAGGACATGGCCTCAAGCTGTGACTGGGTAGGTTTAGACGGGATATTAGGAAACATTTTTTCACAGAAAGAGTGGTGAGGCATTGGAATGTGCTGCCCAGGGAGGTGGTTGAGTCACCAACCCTGGATGTGTTTAAGGGTCATTTGGAAGTGGTGCTTGGGGATATGGTTTAGGGGTGAACCTTGTAGACTAGGGTTATCAGTTGGACTTGGTGATCCTGAGGGTCTTTTCCAACCTGAATGCTTCTGTGATTCTGCACAGAAAGGCAGTGGCTGCCCCATCCCTGAAAGTGTTCAAAGCTAAGCCATATGGGTTTTTGACCAACTTGGTCCAGTGGAAGGTGTCTTGGCCTATGAAAGGGATTTTTAAGGTCACTTCCAATCCAAACCATTCTATGATTCTAAGACGATATGATTGATGGCATTCTGTACTCACTCCAGTATGATCATGTCTCTCCTTCACTGGGATGCCCAGAACTGCATGCAGTTCAACCTATCAGGAAATTGTTGTTTACTCTTCCATTGGAAATGTCTTACAATAATAGAATAATACAATACACCAGGTTGGAAGAGACCTTCAAGATCATCGCGTCCAACCCATCAAACAATCCAACCCACCCAACAACTAGACCATACAGCCAAGCACCCCATCAAGACTTCTCCTGAACACCTCCAATGAAGGTGACTCCACCACCTCCCCAAGTAGCCGATTCCAATGGGCAATCACTCTCTCCGTGTAGAACTTCTTCCTAACATCCAGCCTAAACCTCCCTTAGCGCAGCCTGAGACTGTGTCCTCTTGATCTGGTGCTGGCTGCCTGGGAGAAGAGACCAACCTCTGCCTGGCTACAACCTCCCTTTAGGTAGCTGGAGAGAGCAATAAGGTCACCCCTCAGTCTCCTCTTCTCCAGGCTAAGCAACCCCAGCTCCCTCAGCCTTTCCTCATAGGGCTTGTGTTCCAAACCCTCACCAACTTTGTTGCCCTTCTCTGGACACGTTCCAGCAAGACAACATCCTTCCTAAACTGAGGGGCCCAGAACTGGACACAGGACTCAAGGTGTGACCTAACCAGTGCAGTGTACAGGGGCAGAATGACCTCCCTGCTCCTGCTGGACACACTGTTCCTGATGCAGGCCAGGATGCCATTGGCCTTCTTGGCTGCCTGGGCACACCGCAGGCTCATGTTCAGCCTACCATCAACCAGTACCCCCAGGTCCCTCTCTGCCTGGCCACTCTCCAGCCACTCTGACCCCAGCCTGTAGCAGTGCCTGGGGTTGTTGTGGCCAATGTGCAGAACCTGGCACTTGGATGTGTTCAATCTCATGCCTTTGGATTCTGCCCATCTGTCCAGCCTGTCAAGGTCCCTCTGCAAAGCCTCTCTGCCCTCCAGCAAATCAACTCCTGCCCCCAGCTTGGTGTCATCCACAAATTTACTGATGATAGACTCAATTGCCTCATCCTGATCATCAATAAAGATGTTGAAGAGCATGGGGCCCAGCACTGATCCTTGGGGCACACCACTAGTGACTGGCCGCCAGCTGGATGTGGCACCATTCACCACCACTCTCTGGGCTCGGCCCTCCAGCCAGTTCCTAACCCAGCACAGAGTGCTGCTGTCCAAGCCATGGGCTGACAGCTTGGCCAGGAGTTTGCTGTGGGGGACGGTGTCAAAGGCCTTGCTGAGGTCCAGGTAGACCACATCCACAGGCCTCCCCACATCCACCAGGCAGGTCACCTGATCATAGAAGGAGATCAGGTTGGTCAGGCAGGACCTGCCCTTCCTGAATCCATGCTGGCTGGGCCTGATCCCTTGGCCATCCTGTAAGTGCTGTGTGATCGCACTCAAGATGACCTGCTCCATAATCTTGCCTGGCACTGAGGTCAGGCTGACAGGCCTATAATTCCCTGGCTCATCCAACTGGCCCTTCACGTTGGCCAGCTTCCAGTCTTCTGGGACCTCTCCATTGAGCCAGGACTGCTTGTATAACATGTCTCTTCCCCAAAAACAAAATAAAAGCAAGGATTGAACACTTTTGGAGATAGTAACTTGTAGTTTCCTAGGGGTAGGATTTTGCTAACTGGTTAAATTCTGGCCTCAGTCAGAAACTCACATCTGTAGTTTTTGCTTACTGCACAAATTAGTACTGTACAGGCTTGGATACAGGCCTGAGGATTGCAGTGACTTATTCCTCAGATGAAATTGGCACAGATGTCAATTCTTCCACTCCATCAAGCAGTGGAATGACAGTTCAGTTTGTCAGCAAGTTGTCTATTTTAAGACCCAGACATGTATTTTGCTGGACTGTGAATTACAGAAAAATATCAGGGAATCACAGAATGTTAGGCTTGGAAAGCCCAACTCGTCTGCCAGAGCAGCATCGCACACAGGAGTGCACCCAGGCAGGTTTTGAAAGTATCAAGAGGAGGAGACTCCACAACCTCTCTGGGCAGCCTGCTCTGTCACCCTCACAGTAAAAAGCTTTTCCTTATGTTTAAGTGGAACCTCTGCGCTCCAGCTTGCACCCATTGGCCCTTGTCCTCTTTTCAGACATCACTGAGAAGAGCCTGGCTCCATCCTCCTGACACTCACCCTTCAATTGGCTGGATGGTTACATTCAGAGAGCAGTGGTCAATGGCTCCATGTCCAGTTGATGATGGGTGACAATGGTGTCCCTCAGGGGTCTCTATGGGGTCCAGTGCTGTTTAATGTCTTTATCAATAGTATAGACAGTGGGATCAGGGATCAGATGCACTCAGCAGACTTGCAGATCACAGAATCACAGAACGTTAAGGGCTAGAAGGACCTTGAAAGATCATCTAGTCCAAACCCCACCAGAACAGGATCACCTACACCACATCACACAGGAATGCATCTAGGCAGGTTTTGAATATTTCCAGAGAGGGAGACTCCACAACCCCCCTAGGCAGCCTGTTCCAGTGTTCTGTTACCTTCACAGTGAAAAATTTTAACCTCGTCTTTCTCTGGAACTTCCATCCATTTCCCCTTGTCCTGTTATTGGGCATTACTGAGAAGAGCCTGTCTCCATTCTCTTGGCACTAACCCTTTGCATATTTATAAACATGAATGAGGTCACCTCTTAGTCTCCTTCTCTCCAAACTAAAGAGACCCAGAGCCCTCAGTCTCTCCTCATAAGGGAGATGTTCCACTCCCTTAATCATTTTTGTGGCCCTGTGCTGGACTCTTTCAAGCAGTTCGCTGTCCTTGGGGCCCAGAACTGGACACAATATTCCAGACTCAGCCACACCAGTGCAGAGCAGAGCAGGAGGAGAACCTCTCTCAATGTACTATCCACACTTCTTCTAATACACCCCAGCATGAACTTTACACGTCAATAATGTGTGGGATGTTTGAGGCTGTTCATTTCACTTTACAAAGCCAAGTGTTTTTCACCTGGGAATACATTAACATGAGCAGATTATTTCTGTCTTGACCAAAGCAATTCTGTGAATTACAGGTGTTTGCATGAATTATACTCAAATGAAGATGATTTGTAGATTAAAGTTTTCTGAGCCACTTGTCTAGCCAGACTGCACATCTAGCATTAACTTCCACGAGTACAGAAGATCTCTGCATTTTCTGCCAAGGTCAGCTGGATGGGTTGCACAAACCAAATCTGATGGAGCATTTCTGCTGGTTAGTCTGTGATTATAGCCTCCACATGTCGGTCTTTTAAGGAAGAAAGGTGCAGTCATCCCATGTTTGGATGGGGTTTTTTTTGTTTTAATCAAAAGTTCCATCAATAGATAATACATAAAGCAATAAATATGGGAATAGCATATGTAGTCCTAGTACTGAAGTGTTCTTGATCCAAGTAATCCTGCTTGTATTATTTCATATTCATATTAGTACTCTCAGTGAAGCAGGAGATCCTTTAATCCTTCCGGGACTAGTGTTTCACAGATGTAGAGGAAATAAATAAAAAGAAGAGTAGAAAAAGTATTTCAAGATAAAAGAAAAGACAGTTTAACAACTTACCTAGATTTGAGAAAAGCATATGCAGTCTTTGTCCTGTCAATCATTATTCCACCAACTAATTTTCAACATTTTAAAGTCCATTTTAGTCTTATTTTTGCACTTGTAATGTTTCAGGTTGGATGTCTACACAAAACGACATGCAGACTTTTTCTTACATTTTCCACTAGACTCAAAGGAATTCAGGATAAAAATACTGGTTTGTTTTAGTTGTAACTGAATTATTAGAGGTAATGGAGAAGTTAGACTTTATCATTATCAAATATATCTTTGAGGTAAAGACTGAAATGAAATGTTGGTGTTTGTGTGTCATCCTGTTCTGAAGAAGCACAGACTCACAAAAGTAGTGGGGCTTTGTATCTCCTGCCAGCCATTTTAACTGATAAAAAATACTACTAACTCCAGGTATTTCCAAATGAGGAGACATGGTCAGAAAAACAAGGTTTCAGTTCCTTGATGGGGCAACCCAGCATTCGCACTGATGGAATTAAACATGCTCACCTCTGTTTTCAGATGTCATTGCTACGTGCACAAGTACTAAAAGCACTACATTAGCACTAGTGAAATCAGCAACCTACTTGCCTGTATTTACAGTGCAGCATATCCACTGGTTGCATAAAACTGATTGCTGCATACCTGAGCACAAAAGTGATCACAACAGTCAAGCTTGTTGGCCATTGTATTAGTTAGTATATTGACATATTGCCTAAGTATCTGGTATGTCTGATGCCTGAAACGTTAAACCAACCAGAACACTTAGTCCAGTCTGAAATATATTGTTAATTTCTCTTTATAATTCATGGGTATGTTCTTCCTTCCTTTTGGCTTTTGCATACATTCCTTTCCCCAGTGCATGTGTTGAAGTGAGAGTGAAAAAAGTTCCATGTTTTCATTTTAAAATGCCTTTTAAAGCCACCTCTAGGGATCCTTCAACTCCTTGAGCTACTACACTCATTCACCTTAAGATTGGGCAGCTGTGTTGTGCAACAGAGACAGAATCAAGGCAGAGATTTTGCTAGCACATTTCCTAGCCTGCCTTTACCACCATTTGTATCACTGCAGGTGGAAACCCATCCTTTTCAATCACTACCAATAGATGATGTGACACAGCTGTGTGTGCTGTGTCAGCTTCAACAGAGTTAATCTGAAATACCATCACTAATGAAGCCATTAGAATGATTACCCCAAAAAATGGTCTACTCTACTCTGATCTACATCTAATGTCTGTGGTATTATTGTGTCAGACTTACTAGCAAGTTGTAGGACTCAACTTTAAGATTTCCCTGTGGCAATTTCAGGCTATGCCTTTAAAATTAAGCTGCAATGAGAAATTTCAACCCACATACGTTCCCGTTTGAGAAACAGCAGCCTAGAGTTCAGAAACCTATAAAAGGTGGTAACAAGTGGCCCTGCAGTGACAGCTGACACTTCTCTGATCACAGACAGTAGGCTGTGCCGAGTTTATTTTGCCTTCCTCCAAACTTGGATTTTTTCAGGACCCAGACTGACAAATCCACAGATGTCTTGGCTGGTACTTCAACAAGAGGGCTGGACTGAGTGACCTCTAGACATGTTTTTATACACTGCCTCCTAGAGAAAAATTGTCAGAACACAAATCAGTGGATAGAGATTTTCCGTTTGTTATTATTTCTCAGAACAGGCAATACTGACTGGTTAGGTTTTCTATTGTATGGACTATGAAAAGGCTGCATCCTCTTGCCTTGTGCTATGAAATTGCTCTCTTGAGCAGAACTACCACATAGCTGCAGTATGCTGGAGATATATTTATGTTCTGCCTCAAAACGTAAGGAAAGTTTTCTTCATGTGATCAGGAAGACATAGACCAAAATGGGCTATTCAGGAGGAACCTGAACAAACCACCACAACAGGAATTTTATTAAACAAAAGATGACAAGTAAGGATTAAAGTAAGCCATTCTGTGTAAATGCTCATTCACTGGAGGTTGGTTGTAGCTCAGCACTCCACAGAAGTACAGAACTACTGAGGAGAGAAACCAAACCAAACCAAAAACCACCACTACCAAGAAAAAACCCAACCCCACCTGTGCAGAAAAAGGTATATTTTTCACAGTAAGTTCAAGCAGTCTGTAAAAATGGGTGGTTGGGAATACAGAGGAAGAAGCAATTTGTGGTAATTGTAATAGCATGTGAAGACATGAAAGCAAATGTCTTCCAGACTAATAGTAATAAAAAAATCATGTAGAACAGGTCAGATTAGATTGTCTTGCACACTGCAATACCTGGACTCAGAAGACAGTGGGTAATAAGTTCTAGCAACTTAATTTGAAACAAAATATCAGCAGCAGCAGCAAAAAAAAAGAAAGCCTTTCTTTAGAGCAACTAATATACACTAAAAAGCACAGATAGAATTAAACTTGGCTAGGGACGTAAAAGGGAACACAAATAATTTCTTCAGGTACATCAGTGACAAAATAAGGCTAGGGAGGCTATGGGCCTCTCCAAAGGGAAAGTGGAGACCTGGTCATGAAGGATGTTGGGAAGGCTGAGGTGCTTGCTGACTACTTCTCAGTGTTCACTGGCAATGGCTATAGCTGCACCACCCAAGCTCCAGAAAACAAAGTTAGAAGTGGGAAAAGGAAGATCATTCCATTATTAGTGAAGATTAAATTTGAGAACATCTAAAAAATCTGAAGGTGCACAAGTCCATGGGGCCCAATGAGATCCACCCACAGGTTCTGAGGGAAGTGGCAGATGAAGTTGCCAAAGCACTGTCCATCATATTTACAATCAGGTGAAGTTCATGCTGACTGGAGAAGGGAGAATATAAGCCCCATCCTCAACAAGGTTAAAAAGGAATACATCATAAACTTTAGGCCAGTGAGTTTCACCTCTGTGCTTGGCAAAAACCATGAAGCAGATGCTTCTGAAGGCTTTGCTAAGGCCCACAGAAGATAAAGAAGAGGTGCTGGTGGTAGCCAGCATGGCTTCACAAAGGACAAATACATGATGAGCTTGATGGGCTTTCTGTGATGGAGTTACAGCATCAGTGGATAAGGGAAGAGCAAGAGGCCACACTATTCCTCATGCAGGCCAGGATGCTGTTGGCCCTCTTGGCCACCTGGGCACACTGCTGGCTCATGTTTAGGCAGCTGTCAATTAGCACCCCCAGGTCCCTCTCTGTTTGGCAGCTCTCCAGCCACTCCGACCCCAGCCTATAGCTCTGCATGGGGTTGTTGTGGCCAAAGTGCAGCACCTGGCACTTGGACTTGTTGAATGCCATCCCATTGACTCTGCCCATCTGTCCAGTCGGTCGAGGTCCCTCTGCAGGGCCCTTCTGCTCTCTAACAGATCACCACCTACCCCCAACTTGGTGTCATCTGCAAATTTGCTGATGACTGTCTCAATCCCCTCATCCAGATCATCAGTGAAGATGTTAAAGAGGATGGGGCCCAGCACTGATCCCTGGGGACGCCGCTGCTGACTGGCTGCCAGCTGGATGTGACACCATTCACCACCACTCTCTGAGCTTAGCCCTCCAGACAATTCCTAACCCAGCACAGAGTGTTGCTGTTCAAGCCACAAGCTGACAGCTTAGCCAGCAGTTTTCTGTGGGGGACAGAGTCAAAGGCCTTGATGAAGTCCAGGTAGACCACATCCACAGGCCTCCCCACATCCACCAGGTGGGTCACCTGATCATAGAAGGAGATCAGGTTGGAGAGGCTGGTTGGAAAAGACCTTTGAAGCTGGTTGGAAAAGACCTTTGAGATCATTGAGTCCCACTATAACCAGACTAGAATGGCCACTAAACTATATCCTGAAGTGCCACATCTACACACTTCTTGAACGCCTCCAGGGCTGGTGACTCCACCTCCTCCCTGGACAGCCTGTTCCAAGACCTCAAGGTGGTTCATTATTTCGGTAAAGCTATTGACACGCTGGTTGTTCAGCATACCCTTAAAGTGATGCTTCATATCTCAATAATGGACAGAATGAAAAGCCATCCCAGGCTTCTTTCTAGGGCTCCCTAACTACTTTAAAATACAATATTAATCTGAAGATTTATTTAATATTTCAACGATACTTAAACCAAATTTAGTTTAATCCTAATCCATAATTATACTTTTGATCTTTTCAGTTTTGTCCAACAAAAAGTTCCAATTTGGGCATTTTGGATAAAGTTGTATTCATCTTCATGATAAAAATTCATAGAGATGGTTTTTCTGTTTTGACAAAAAGTCTTCAGAATGAAGAACCAGACTAACATGGGAATAAAGTACATTCTAGTGAAATTCTTAGATAGCAGAAAGTTCACCTTTGAAAATTATTTTTGATGGTTCTTATCATTACCAGTCATAGAATCATAGAATCAGTCAGGGTTGGAAGGGACCACAAGGATCATCTAGTTCCAACCCCCTGCCATGGGCAGGGACAACCTACACTAGATCAGGGCGGCCAGAGCCTCATCCAGCCTGGTCTTAAACACTTCCAGGGACAGGGCCTCAATCACCTCCTGAATAACCCATTCCAGGGCTTCACCACTCTCATGGGGAAGAACTTCCTTCTCACATCTAGCCTGAATCTCCCCACCTCCAGCTTCATTCCATTCCCCCTAGTCCTATCACTACCTGAGATCCTGAGAAGTCCCTCCCCAGCCTTCCTGTAGGCCCCCTTCAGATACTGGAAGGCCACAATGAGGTCACCTCGGAGCCTTCCCTTCTCCAGACTGAACAGCCCCAACACCTTCAGTCTGTCCTCATAGGAGAGGTGCTCCAGCCCTCTGATCATCCTCAACGCCCTTCTCTGGACACGCTCCAGCACGTCCACATCCCTCCTGTAATAGGGGCTCCAGAACTGGAGGCAGTACTCCAGGTGGGGTCTCAGCAGAGCTGAGTAGAGGGGGAGAAGCACCTCCCTTGACCTGCTGGCCACACTTCTCCTGATGCAGCCCAGGATCTGATTGGCTTTCCGGGCTGCAAGCGCACATTGAGAGCTCCTGTTGAGCTTCTCCTCCACCAGCACCCCCAAGTCTCTCTCCTCAGGGCTGCTCTCCAGCCAGTCCCTGCCCAGCCTGGATTTGTGCCTGGGATTGCCTCGACCCAGATGCAGGACCCTGCACTTGGTCTTGTTGAAGCTCATGAGGTTGGCTTGTGCCCACCTCTCCAGCCTGTCCAGGTCCCTCTGGATGGCATCCCTTCCCTCCAGCGTGTCTGCTGCACCACACAGCTTGGTGTCATCAGCAAACTTGCTGAGGGTGCACTCGATGCCACTGTCCATGTCACCCACAAAGATGCTGAACTAGACAGGTCCCAGGACTGATCCCTGAGGGACTCCGCTTGTCACTGGCCTCCACTGGGACATGGACCCGTTGACAGCCACTCTTTGGGCCAGTTCCTTATCCATCTAGTGGTCCATCCATCAAACCCATGTGTCACCAGCTTGGAGACCAGGAGGTGGTGCGGGACAGTGTCGAAGGCTTTGCTCAAGTCCAGTCCCACATGTTTATTAGTGTAGATCTGAGTCCCATTCTCAAGATGCCTTTATCTAACTAGGGACAATTTGTAACTTCTAAACAGGGCCATAGATCTTGGTCTTATTACAGAAAGATATGTACCCTCAGGCGGCATTCAGAAGATCTGAATAAATGCTCCAAATGGTAAACCATCTAAAAATATGCATAAAACCTGATGTACGTTCTAGAGAACTTACACCCAACAAATTCAATGAGGATTATATGACTTCCAGAATTTTATATTAGCTGACTTATTCCTATGCCATGTTCAAGAAACAGAAGAACAGCGGCTTCATAAGCTGTTTAAATATATTTCTTCTAAGTAATACTGAGAAGCAAAGCCACAGAAATCAGAAGGGTCATTCAAAGGGCTTGAGAGACCTTTCTCATGATATCTGCCCCTTCACAGGCACTGTGGCTATGTGTGTGCCGACCCTGACAGGTGCAGCCCCTAAAGCAGCTTCTGCCTTGTACTGACCTTTTAACTGTGCTTCTCTGTAGTCTTAAATACCCCCACTACTTCAATGAACAAGAGTGGGATCTTGGACATAGCTTTATCTGAAATACTTGTATTTGTTTCTCTTGCAGGGGCAATGAAACTTGGAGAAGACCAGTCAGTCCCTTCTGTGAGAAAAGGCAAAATTGTCTTCCATGTTCATGTTTATTAGTAAAACCTAGTCAGGTCCTGAGGTGAGTAGCTGAATAAATCAGCAGAATAAAATAGCATCAGAAGACGAGCAGTTTCTTCCAGATTGTTTTCACCAAGTTTTGCCCTTGAACAGGAGGCACAAATTTGTGTGGCCCTGAATGAATTGCATTTAATTTCCAGCAGAGATTCACAAAGTTTAAAGACAAACATACAAATAAACCCCAAACATTTAGAATCTGCTGCCTGTGTGTATCAACATCCATATTCACATATGTAAGCAAGGATACTTACAGGGGATTCATAAGCCACTAACAAATGACCACTTGAATTATAAAAAAGAGTTAATTCCACAACAGGGGAAAAGGGAAGAGGGGACATACGGTAGGATTCATGCATGGAGTAAGGGATTCATTGATCCATTGGTTTTTTTACACTGTCATAGAGAAATCTGCCGCCAAGTTTTAGCTGACCGCTGTTAAAAGAGCTTTCAGATTGCTCCCTGCTAAACAATTAGTGTATATACTTCAAAACTCTTAGATGCAAGTAGGTAACCAGAGAGGTATAGACAGAAGAAAGGAAGGACTGCCTTGTGCAGCCATGGGGCAGGGACACAAGGTTGTTATGTCCCTTTCCCTGATTTTATCCAGATGCACTGGAGGTTTCTGCAGGATGGATAGGATGAGATGCAGCTCAACTATGTGCCTAGTTTAACTCTTCACTGTGTGTGGTTTTCTTAATGTTAGAAAGAAAAGTTAAAAACAAGGAATAAACAGAAGTTTGGTCCCAGTGAGCCAGCTACCTGAGAGAAAGGAACTTAGATCAGCAAGTAATTAGACACTGTGCATGGAAGGACACCTGCAGATTGCTGCCTTCTATGACACTGCCCTGCAATTTGGCAGCTGTGTACTACCTTGTGTCCTGCTTCTGAAGCATGCAGCCTGGTTAGGAGGCTTTACACTATAGTATTCAAGTATAAAGACTTTGACTTGAACAGAGCAGAATTCTATTTACCAGTACAGAGTCATGAAGCAATGTTTAAAAGTCACACAACAAATACATACTGCATATGACATTTGTGTTTCTGAGTTTTAAATTATGTGTGGGTTTTTTTTTCTTAAATGGTGTCAGAACTGGCTGAGGCCATAAATTAAGTGTATGCATGTTTCACCTCTTCAAGTAGACTGACACAACTCTTTCATATTGCAGCCATTCAAATAGATTTTTAAAATAAAAATAATTATTTGATCTAGAGCAACATTTCTGACAATCATTATTTCTATCTAGTTAACTAAATTCTCAAGCTGAATCTGTTTCATGGTTTTTTTTTGGGGAAAAAAGGGGTAAAATCCTACACTACAATTTCCAAGCAATCAATGCTTTTTGTACAAGACAATTTTCTTGTCAAACTCCACCTTTTGACTTTCTACCAGCTTAGCTTGCAAAAGTTGCAGCCTTAAGAAATAGAGTGGGAGGCAGGAGGCATCTGTAAGCCAATCAGTGGTCCCAAGCACTATTCATTTTCATCCTACCATATACTAAAGCGGTGCAGTGGAGAGCCAATCACTCTCTGGGGTCATGTCTTCCCTTCTGTAGAGACGCTTCTGTGAAGACTTCAGTAGGCTTGTGACCTGGACATTGCCTCTGTGTTCGCTGAGTGATGCTGGCGGGTGCGTATTTTTCTGCCTCCTTTTCCACCTGAATATGCCTGATGCTGAGCACAAAAAAGAGGAATTGGAAACTCTTACGAGTTTTCAGTACAACAGTAAGGCAACAGTAAGGTATTAGGTATACCTACTCCATTGATACTTTTAATTAGAAAGAAGGGAGAACAGCCAGACAGTTGAAGATTCTGGCTTCCAACAGGTATTTAATGCATAACTTTCAAACGTCTATCACCTACATTGAGAAAAACAGATTGCTCCTTTTTTTTTTCTTCCTGTCTCACATCATTAGTCCTTTCTTAGTGCTGTTTCTAACTTCACAAACTCACTGGATGTTAGCATGCATTAGTGTGTTAGTGTGGCATTTTCAGCAAAACACACTAGTTATTCGAGTCTGTGTTAAGATACAAGATTTATTTTTTTTCTATCTGCATTGTTCAACATGGAGCCAAAAAATATCCTTGCATGTAGAGCAAGCAACATTCAAGTTGCTACTGACATCAATGAGCCAGAGAATCTTCATTCACTCTGAGTCTGCTGCTATTATTTTTCCCTTTGCAATCCGGAGATTAACATCGGTACCACAAATTTCAGTCTCACTGTGGTGGAGTAGCCCAGAGTGTTCAGAAAGTGTCCCTTTCTTAAAGGCACAGCCTAAACCGGTCACACTCACACACAGACTTCAGATCTGTGAAGCATATATAACAGACCAAATAAACTGCAAGACCTGATGAATTCTTCTGGATTTGTCCACAGGTATTTTTCCACAACCCTTAAGGTTTTAGGTGAGAGTGCAGCATTTCATTTGTCTAAAGCATAGCTCAGGCTAAGAAGAAAGCGTCCTGACAAACAAGACTGAGCTGCCCTTTCCCTCTACTGTATGACACCCTGAATGTTCAGGCTGCACTGCTTACTGGAGACACAGCCATTATATTCTTGGCCAAAATAGACAGGCTTTGGCAAGTAGGTTTTTTTATGAAGCTTCTCCATTGAACTAACCATTGCTGTCAAATATATGGCAAAACACAAGTTCACTGAAGGTGCTTGAAAGGATTTATGTTGGTTCAAGTCATAGGTGAACTAGAATCATAGAATGGCATAAGTTGACAGGGACCTTAGAGATCACCTGCTTCAACCTTCCCACCACAGGCAGGGTTGCCTCTCAACTAGATTCTGCTGCTCAAGGCCTCATCTAGCCTGGCCTTGAACAGCCCCAGGGAGGAGGCATCCACAAACTCCCCAGGCAACCTATTCCAGAGTTCCACCACCCTTGTACTGAAGGACTTCTTCCTAAGATCCAGTCTAAATCTGTCTAAATCACATCTCCCGCCTAAGGCACAGAAGGCTAGCCAACTGCAGTGGGCAACACCCTTGCAGGAGAGGTAATTGCTCCATGTTAAAGGGATTTGTCTCATTTTTCAGGGAGAACCAGTGGCAATCTGTGAGTTAGCTTTATAGGCTAAATAAGGCTTTGGCCTTCCCTCTGCACTGGATTTTTCCAGCTTCAGAAGATGGGACAGTTGCCCCTTCATCCTTTGTGGGAGCAAAGAAATGGTAAGCCTATCCATGATTCAACAGACTGTGCCATGCACTGGAAATTCCTTGGTTGACTCATCTGTGCAAACCCAAGTCAGATTCCTATACAACAGTGCTGCATCAAGTTGATGGGCTGTCTTTTCCCCTCCTCTTCTACTCATAATGCAGTTAAAACTGTTCTCTGGCAGGTGTCTAGCAAAACTGCTATGAAAACTATACACACTCACTAGTACCAGCTCAGATCAGACCAACTGCCAGGGAGGTAGGGGTGTCTCTATTTGGGACTGGACACACAGCAAAATACACACCAAACCACACACCACTTTGCATACAAGGCGAATGCACACCTGGCCTTTGTTGATGTAATAGCTCAGCTGTAGATTTGTACATCACAGAACCTCTTGCTTCCCTCATACTGCAAGAGATGCAAGAACAGCATGTGGGGCTCCTTACAGCATAGTTGCATTTGCCAGTTATGCTCTTTCTCAAAAAATTCTGATTTTTAGACTGATAGAACAAGATCAGCATGAATACTCACTGAGATCAGGTCCTGAAAAAATGGTCCAGTTCACAGCAGCAACTTCCACATTGTACTGGAGCAAAAGTAGGTTAGTGTGTGAAACTGAGCTGTACTACCACTGATTGTTAAGCTGCTGTCCTAAGATCCCTCCTGCACTCTAGCTTTCATCACACTTCACTTCAGAGTCACTGTTGCAGAAGAAATGCTTTACACAAGTCAGTATCAGTTTACAGGACACAGTGAAAGTACCCTTTTGAATGATAGTGTTCCCAGCCCACCTTACAGGTCTACCACAAAACTCCTCTTTTGCTGGTTCTTGAAGAGAACTGGTTGCTACTCCAGCCACTGGTACCTTGTCACTATCTTCCAGGCATGTTGCTATCCTCACAACTTATTCCAGACTGTTTCAACAGTCATATTTCATAAACAGTAGCAAAGCAGAATGTTGTGGTGGCTTCTAAAAGAGACTAGGCTATAGAAAAATATTAAACAGATCTAGTGCTCAAAGGAAAAACTGACAAACATGCACTCAGTTCTCTCTGTGCAGTAACTCTGCATAATATGGCACAGCAGACTTGCTATTTGTTTTCCCCCTCTTCCCAGCATGTGGGATTTTAAGTTAAACAGTTTTATTCATGCACAGATTCACTAGTGTATCCCAGACTGGCTGCTTGACAACTTCATTGAAGTTTTGCATTCATAATGTCTTAATACAGTCATTAGTGTTGGAGAAGGGTTGTTTTTGGATAGCTTTGGAACAGCTATGTTTTATCCTTCAGTTAGGAATGCACACCTTATCAGTAACTGAGAGAAAGAAAGAGAGAAATGTAGGGGAAGATTTGCCCTTGCTGGAGTTAGAGAAGGTTATGTTTAATCTTTGATTTAGAAAAGAATGTAAGCATCTTGCAGCTGAGGAGAAAGACTTGGCAGAATTTGGTTGGATGTGTTGAAAAGTTGTTTTGTTATTTTAGCCTATTGTGTGTCATAGTTACACACATGCCAGTAGAACATAACCAATTAAGAAGTGACACCTATGCTTTCTAAAAGAGTATACAACTTTGCTGTGTAACATAATAAGCATCTTCGCCTGGTAACATCTTGGCCTGGAAGCTGTGCTTGTAGTGACTCTAGGGTGATCAAACACCAAAACTGTATTACTACACATTAGAATAAGGAGAAGGGAGTCTGAATGTAGCAACAGAAACTCTCCTAGAGACATGCCTTTGGGATTTTAATGTGAAAAGGCACACATGTTAATGGAAATTCTGCCTGGAATGACAATATGGGGGCAAGTGATAATCTTTTTTACATGAGCCAGTAAGAATGTACAGGAGAGCTGTGTATTTGCACTCAGCCTCGGAGTAACTGTCAGCCACAATGTTCCAGCTTCTGCATCATTTGTGTAATGGTGTTCATAGAATAATAATAGAATGATTTGGATTGGAAGAGACTCTAAAGACTACCAAATTCCAACTTCCCTGCTATTGAGAGGGACACCTTTCACTAGATCAGATTGCTTGAAGCCCCTTCCAGCCCAGCCTTGAACACTTCCAGGGAGAGGGGAATCCACAACTTCTCTGAGCAGCCTGTTCCAGTGCCTCATCATCTTCACAGTAAAGAATTTCCTCCTAATGTCTGTGCTAAATCTATACTCTTTCAGTTTAAAACCTTTACCCCTTGTTCTATCACTGAACTCTCTGATAGAGGGTCCTTCCTTATCATGATATTATACATAATTTTCCTGAAAAGGGGGCTCTTTTTCTAGACAGTATTGAGACAAGTATTTATAGGGGGAAAAAAACAACCTAAACCTGCACTGTAGATGAGTCAAGATTGCATAAAACGTTGTGGCAAGTTATAGTAGAAAGAATTATCTCTTTGATGCTGTAAGAAAGGCCCAAAAGCAAAGGCTCTCCTAAGCCTGAGTTTCCAATATTTTAACTTTGAGATTACGTATTTTTGGCCTGGAAACACACATGCATATACACAGTCTTGTTAAATAAAAATCCATTACAGAACAAGAAAACCTTGTGAATTAATCCATGACTTTAGTGAACTTGTTCCAACAGATATGACAGAGCTGTTAATGTTTACACAGTGATGTGATTTTCCATACTCAGCCCTGTCACTGTAGCCTAACATGGATCTACAGGCCAGTATTAGTTACTTAATTCCCTTTGCTTTTGGTATCAAGCCAAGACGAAGTACCTCAAGGAGTCCTTCATGTTCTTAACAAAACTTCTTGTAATTTCAAAGCTTAGTGATTTGAGAGGAGATAAATGATGAGCAGTTATTTGGTCAGCACAAACCAGTGTAGCCGAGAACTGCAGACACTCATGTCCATATTTTGAAGTGTCTGTCTGTGTTTGTGAAGTTAAGCTGGCAAAGGGCCCTGCCTAGACATAGCGGGCTGCAGACAGAAAGCAGAGGAGAGGTAAGTGTGATAGAAACCTACTCTCTAATTTCTGTATGAGAGAAGTTTGACATAGTGGCAGCAGGGAGTGGCATACCCAGCCAATGTCAAAATATTGTTTCTGCCAATGACAAGCAACTGTCTTCTGAACAGACAAGCAGAAAAGCAGAAACGTTATAGGAAGTAAATTCGTTATTGCAAGAAAGAAGGAGTGACCACCAGGACAGCTATAATCAATGTTTAGTCTTGTTTCAGCTTCATCAGCCTCATTCTATCTCCATTTGTTTCAGATCTTTGTGTCCCTCCACTTCTGGCATTTCAGGTTGAAGCTTTGTTCTGGAAGAAAGCAGGTCAGGTGAAGAAAAAAAAAGCAAAACAAAACAAAAGGATTTTCCAAGGGGAAAGGCCAAATAGTTTATAGCTTTTTGATAAGTGAAGATCTGAAGAAAAAGTAAGAGGAAGAATGAAATTGCTGTGGAGATGGAAACAGTAAGATGATTATGGCCTTCCAGAAATGCAGTCATGAGAGTCAGAGGCACTGAGGGAGCTGCATACACTATAATTTGTGTTGTCAAAAATGGCCTTTCTTCCCACCAATCCTGCCTGACCTCCAGCCATACCCACCACAAATCCATTCACTGCTACTGGACAAAATGCTGGACAGAGGCCAAGGTGGACACATTTCTTGTTTTGTTATGGAGGATAAATGCCAGCTTAAGTGCTTTGCAGGCCAAGAGAAGAACAGCTGCCTATAAAAGGGCAAGACAAGAGGAGATTATTTGTGCCATGAGCTCTCCTTTGTAACATTGGGTAATAGGCCACAGGGCAATGAAATGTGGCAGTGGGGTGGAATTCCCAGAAGGCACCCAGAGGGCAGTATCACTTGTAGCAGCCTTTCTTCTAGATTTCACTCTAGCCTCTCTCAAACAGCTCCAATACAGCCTCCTGACCCTTCCTTTCTTCTGCTGCTCATGGCAGGACATCCATCATGCACAGTGCATCCCGTCCTCTTGCTCCTCCTGATGACTCTTTGGGTTCTGAAGTCCTACGTGACCAACAGGTCTCATATAACCCTAGGCCTACAGGTTTTAAACGTTGCCTTATCCTTGTACTTTCTCATCTCCCAGAGGCTCCTAGTCAGCCTCTTGTTGCTCCTGCCAACATTCTCCCACCGCATCTGGGTTATCCAGCCTTTTGCAGCTGTTCTTTACACCTCTCAGGCAGTAATTAAGCAGAGATCATGCATATTCATGGCCAACAGAGCAGGAAGGATAATTTTTAAAAGCCCAGGTGCTAGGTGAAGCAACTATGTGAAAGAGTAGAGCTTGACAACATCCTAGAAGTTCACCATTGAGGATAAAATGGTAGAATATGCTGTTGAGGTCTGACATAATGTCATCAACTCAGGTGATGAGAAGATATTTCCATACCTCTACAGGAGAACTCAGGGCCTTGGATCACAGAAGCAGTACTTCTTTACCAACCTAAGCCTCACATGAGATATGACAGGCGATGGCTACAGGTGGGTTCTACTCTTGCTCTACATCCAGGTAACTCCACTGCCTTCCTTACCTATACTCTCTAAATGCTTCTGTGTGAAGCAGGAAAGGATTTTGTCATTGGCTCTAAAATCAGCTGAAGCCAAGTCGACCAAAACTGTAGTTGGGAAACAAAGATGAAAAGATTAAATTATTAACTGTTGGGATTTGTTATTTTATTAATATGATACACTCATCTGAGTTAATTTTTATTGATCAGAAATGGGGAGATGTCTCCTTTGTTACAGGATGACATAAAGCAGATAGACTTGGCTCTTTCCTTCTCCCTTGTTTTTATGTATAATTTGATTTGGTCCACAGGATGTGTTCTGCTGATGTAGGAAGCAGGAACTGAAAACACATTTCCCTACCTATTACATCAGAAGATATTTGTTAGTACAAGGCTGTTTCATGGCATTTTGCCAGCCCTGCCCCACAAGAATAGGTACATTAATATTAGCAGACCCAGGTGGTCTCTTGTGCCCTTTGATTTTACTCTCAGCTGCAACATAGATAAAGTCACAAAACCATCTTCCCCACATGCACATTGCATGGGCAAACATCACTGCAAAGCTGATGCTAAGGTGAGAGAAGGCATGAATTACCCTGGTGTCTAAATTATTAAAATCTCAGAGCCCAAAGAATGCAAATGACAGCATCATGAAGCCTTCCTGAAATTCACGTCTATTCCATCGCAGAGGAGAAGAGTAAATTAGCGTGAAGGAGAAAATCACTTTTGATCCTGTTGTGCAAACATCGAGGGTGACTGGAGAGAACCTTGTTTCCTGCCCATAATCTCTTGTGGGAGATGCAGTTTGTTATTTTTATGTTATTTTTACTGTGAACACGTAACTCCCATCTTCATGGTTGTTTACTGGATAGTAATTTTATCAAAAAGTTGTAATCTGTGCAAGAAAATCAGTGCATATAGATGATAAGCAAATGATAACCAGGCAGAGGTAAGAAGGAATATACCAAAAGCATGTATATACATCTTTTTGTAAAAGCATATATACATATGTTTTTGGTATTCTGTAGAAGCATAAATCCTTACCTGGACTGGGTTTAATTTTTGTTTTAGAAAGGTATTTTTGGTTAGTTGGTTTTGGTTGGGATTTTTGTTCTTTGTTTTTTTTGTGTATCACTGCTCATTTCCCATCCTTCCCTGAGAAAAATCAATTACATACTCAAACGTGGTATCAGATGAGTATTGGACTTACATGCTTAATTTTAAATTAATCAAAAACATCTCTTTATCAGTTCAGACTAGAGCAAAAATAATTGGTGATGAAAAACAGTTTGTTATGCTACAGCTCAGGTAAGATCTGAGAGAAAACTGGCTGGGTTATACTGGAGTCAAAGAAGACAATAAAGCTTTGTGGGTATGTCTTTTTTCTTCACTGTCTTATTCCCATGAGTGAGCAAGTATCAGCAGAGAGATTGGAGGTTTGGAGGGGAGAGAAGAGGGGCTGCTGGGCAGACTGGAGAGAGTGGAACAGCCTTGAAGACACATGGAGGGAAAAGTTGGAAATACAGTGAGAAAATAAGCAGAGCAAAAGGCACGGGGAGTGTCGTAAGTTGTGCAAATGCATATACTTTGACAGGGAACTATTTCTGTAAGAAGATGCCACCAGAGAGAGTGAACTAGGGGAAAGAATAAGTTGTGGAATTAAGAGCTTTTTAAAAAGAATAAAAAAGGCAAAGAGGACAAACATGAGGGAATAAGGACCAGGAAAATAAAGACTGAGAATGAGAACTTGGATAGGAACATGGCGAAAGGGAAAGAGAGAGACAGCCTAAATGACATTTTAAACATTAAGTGGCAACATGACATGGGCCTCTACAAATACCCTCTACAAATACCCCTCTCCTTCTCAGCTCAGCTTGTGTCAGACTGTGGAACAGCCATATGTCTTAGTGAGCAGAAGACTGATATGACTCAAATGTAGCAAGAGAAAACTGCAGGAATTCTACTTGGGTCATGTGTTCTAGCAGAAAGAGGGAAATTACCCACTCTGCTGCATAGCAGGTACCATTGCAATACTTAACACAAACTCCCTGTAGACTCCCTAAGGAAGTTAAAATAATTTGTTTTAAAGTTTGAAAATGAAAGTTTATGCTGAAAAAGTCATGCTGAAATAGTCCTTTCTGTACACTTAAAGCACAATAATCTACGGGTTTATTACACCAACAGCTGAAGACTGCAGGCTTTGTTTCTTACTATTTCCAAATTATGTGAATGCTAATGGACCAAATTAATCTAGTCTTAAATACTGATGTATTTGGTTTTAGACATCCACAGACAAAGATAATTAAACCTCAAAATATCTCAGTAACAGATTTTGAATGGTTTTATTAATTCTTTTGTTTATTTTCTTTTTCTTTTCTCCTTTTTCTTTTTCCTTTTCCTTTTCTTTTTCTTCAATTTTCTTAGTTTCAGTTTTAGTTTTTTAATTGTAAATCCTGCACAGATGGTATGAATACATACATTCAGCTGAACTACTTTTACCTGTGTAGATTGGATTTCCTCCACCAAAAATCATTTGAGGCAATACAAGTCGAAGCTCGTCTGAGTCCTGCAACGAGCTTGAAAATTAAAACAGATCAAAAGACACATTTGTGAGGATATTAAGAGGGGTCAGCATCTGAACTCCCATAGAAGAGGTCCTTCTGCCTTTCACAAAGGGGTCATAGAGGGATAATTGTTAGCATTTTCCAACCACATACTTTCAGTGTGGGAACATATCATTGTTATTTCAAAGCCAGGAAAATCAGGGCATGGAGAGGTCAACATGATTCCTTCAAGGACAGATAATGAGTCAGAGTTAGATCAACACAGAGTGGTGGTGTTCAGATTTCCAGCCCAGGGTCACAGCTGTTGGATACACTTACTCCCTTGCCAGTACCAGATGATGAACATGTCTAATTATTTACCCATTGTGGATTTTTTATTTGCATTTATTTTAAAATCTTCTAAAGAATCACAGTATCACAGAATCAGTAAGGTTGGAAAAGACCTCAGAGATCATCAAGTCCAACCTATTACCCAATACCTCATGACTAAACCATGGCTTCAAGTGCCATGTCCAATCCTTTTTGAGCACCTCCAGGGACAGTGACTCCACCACCTCCCTGGGCAGCACATTCCAATGGCCAATTACACTTTATGTGAAGAAAGAGTTGGAGTCAGAATTGTCCATGTCCAGGTGGAATTAAATCTTAGTGAATTAAGTATGTATTTATAGTGAGGCAAGAGTACAAATGCAGAAACACAGCTCTGAGCATTTGGGCAGCTTTATGGCAAAATTGTGGTGCCACGAAGGTTAACTGACTTCCAGTAGAGGTGACAGTTGTGCTGGAGTGTTTTAGCAAGGTAGTTGGGAATTTAGATGCTGAAAGCATAGTTTAGCAAACTGTGGGTCCTTAAGTCCTTTGTAGAATTTGTCCCTTGAACCTCTATCTGCAGCTCTCTTTCTATGTAATAAACTTATCACAGAATCACAGAATGTTAGGAGCTGGAAGGGACCTCAAAAGATCATCTAGTCCAAACCCTTGCAGAGCAAGATCACCTAGAGCAGATTACACAGGAACACATCCAGACAGATTTTTAATATCTCCAGAGAGGGAGACTCCACAACCCCCTGGGCAGCCTGTTCCAGTGTTCCATCACCCTTAGAGTGAAAAAACTTTCCCTCATGTTTCCATGGAGCTTCCTATGCCTCAACTTCCACCCATTGCCCCTTTTCCTATCATTGGGCATCACTGAGAAGAGTCTGGCTCCATCCCCTTGGCACTCACCCTTTGCATATTTATAGACATTAATGAGGTAACCCCTTTGTCTCCTTCTCTACAAACTAAAGAGCCTCAGCTCCCTCACTCTCTCCTCACAGGGAAGATGTTCCACTCCCTTAATAATTTTTGTAGCTCTGTGCTGGACTCTCTCAAGCAGTTCCTTGATCTCTTCTGATCTGAATAACAATTTAACAAAAAAGGCCCAGTTCCACTTACAGACTTCTTGCCTATCTGGCTCTAGGAATCTCATCAGAAAGGAATTTGTTGCATTGGCAGCCTGCACACTCTCCAGTGATCTAATAACAAAGATTTTCCCCTCTGCACAATATGATCCGTTGCTGAGATGCTGGTTTGGCAGCTTGACAGTTATACACACAGTGCAGTAGCTGTAAAATGTGGGGTTTTTGTCACTTAAATGTAGATGTTTCCTACATCACTTCTACTCCTTGATAGATTTTTTTAATGGTTTTAAATTGACATAAACTGAAATTAGAAAGTACTCAAGGGTCATTGTTTTTGTGGCACTGGTGATTAAGACACCATATATACTCCCCATAATACAAATAAATATGTTTATCACATTGATAAGACTTTGGATACATCACAGATGCATGCATTTTCTTTTCACATGAGCCAAGTTTAGTAAACTGTAGTTTGGTATGACAAAATGTGAACACAGTTTTGCATGTTTGTAAAAGTGAGAGCAAATGGCTCATGTACCTCCCCTGTTAATTCATGCCAGAATAAAAACTCATGGTTTTAGACAAACAGCTTGAATATTATTATCTGTTAATTAAATTTGCCCTGGCAGTTCCAGTGTAAGGGGAAACTTCATCTAATCACTGTGTTGGCAGGTTAGTATTTCAGTATGTAAGAGTTGGTGACATCTTGGTGTGATGCTTGAGGGTCACAAAGCAGGATTTATGAGTGTCTGTTTGAAGATATCTTTCTTGGGTTCACTAGTATATAGGCCAATACTGAGGCATCCAGGAGCAGTAATGGATGCAATACACCTCGGTCATGGAAAGAAGCACACTTTTCATTGTAGTTCAGCTCCAGAGGAGAAGTGCATGAAATGCAGCTGTTAACATATTTTATTTTTTTCTAACATAGCTGCAAATGCACGGTCCCATCTCTGGTGCTTTTTCCATTTGCTTGTTCCATGTGTCAGGACTCCTGTGCAGGGCTACTCTGGTATTTATTTCAGGTGAGAGTTTTGCTCCGGCAGCTCCATGGTCAGCAAGCATGGCCAGGCTTTACAGCAGGCTTGCAAAGAAGCTAGAATACAGACAGCAAGGAAAATGCACAGGATTGTAAATCAAGGCCTGACTTTGTTTTTAGACTCATTGGAGGCTTCTCACGTGTTCTTATCAATGTTTTTGTGGCTTAAACAGGAAGTTGCATACCAGTGGAGATGGGAGGACCATATTTATGGGCAAAGGAGTGTTATCTTCCTCAGCAACATGCTGGAGTGTCCTTGCACTGGCTCTGGATGTGGAGAATTTTCAGAGAATGACCTTGGTGTTTCTGCCTCTTAGAAACCATGGCAACTGCCATTTGTTCTCATAAAATAATTTCTTGTCTTGCAGTGATTGATTACATGCCTTCTTCAAACTCTGAGGTAGAATCTCTGCATAAACAAAGAAAAATATCTGAGGAGAATGTCTGAGTTGATTGTTCTGAATACTTGTATCCTAAATAATGCAGTGCAGTGTGGTTATCTGTTGCCAGCTGAACAAGTCCATTCCTATTTCTATGCTAGCATAATTAAGTACAAGTGTCCCTATTTAGCATCTGACAACTACCAAGAAAAAAAAAACATTCTAAGATTATATTTGTCATGCAGTTTACAAATCAGTCACACAGTTATTTCCCTATTCTTAAAACATATTTTAAGGGGATAAAGGTTATTTGCAAGTTACCTGTTCCTTAGGTAACATCAGTCTGTGTCTGGCTGTACTGCCTCTTTTGTGCTCCTTCCACACAAAAAGCAGAAAGTCCCATCAGCTGGGCAAGTCAGGGAAGCAAAATGCCTCTCATACATCCATACAGCTGCAAAAGTTTGCAGGAAAAAAACCAAACCAAACTCAAAACAAACAAACAAAAAAACATAGGTAAGCTTCCACACTTGCTTTAGGGTCATCCCTGAGGTGACTGGCATTTCATTTCACAGCGGGGCAGGTTACTGAGGTGATCACCTGTGCTCTACCTATCACAGCTTACTTCCTCAATTCTGAGAGGAAAAAAAGGTGCAGATTCAGAAAACTCCATATTTGAAGCCTGAGCCCTGAAAAAAATAATTCCTAAGGGGCATCCATCTGTTTCTACCTGTGAATATCCCTCTCCTGTCAACCTCCCGGCAGAAGTAAAACACATCTGAATGAAATAGGAATCTCAAGGACACTGATGCTTTTACAAGTGTGCTGAGCACTGAGGGCTGGGTAGGAAATAGGCACCAGGATATCTCCTCTTCCACTGCAGTCTGCACAATACCCAGTGGCCCTGTGGATCATAGCAGGTCACCACGTGATGACCCCAACTTGATCCCGAGTACTCTGCAGCTATCTTGTCTGCCAGGAAAGTCAAGAATTCAAGTCTATATTCTGCCCACTGCATGAGGCAAAGATAAGATCCTGGAGGCATGGGCCTAGCCACTGCTGCAGTGGTTCTTGACAGTATTTAGTTTTTATCTGACCTAACTTTCCTTGATACCTGTGAGCTTCCTGGGAAAGCTAACTAATGAATAGGTTTGCATGCCCACCTGCTGCCTGCGATCCCACCATCACAGCAGCTCCCACAGCACCCTGCTCAAACAGTTGCTCTGGGAACTGGGGTGGGGGACGGCCACTGGAAGCGAGAGCAGGCAAGCAGAGCAGTCACCCTGACAGCACCAGGGTGGACCTTTCTCAGCCATTTCCCTCTGTCATGTCTCTCCTGCCCCTTCCCTTAGGGATCAGCTGCCCTCTGGGCCCAAGTTGTCTCTTATGCCCCTCATCACTTGTGTACCAGCCAGACTGCAAAGGCAAGAGTTATGCATGCAGTAATGTCCCTAGGGCTAATATGTATTTTGCTTTCCTTTATCAGAGATACACTTCTCTACAACACATATTATTGTAGAGACATGACATTCATGACATT
Organism: Picus viridis; assembly: GCA_033816785.1. NCBI lineage: Eukaryota > Metazoa > Chordata > Aves > Piciformes > Picidae > Picus > Picus viridis. The sequence continues at coordinate 60,301,310 of CM066606.1, forward strand.
ATTAGTGACAATTAAATGTCATATTTAAAAACAGACAACATAAACTCCTATTTCATGGCAAGGCTGCCCTCCTGCTGCTTTGCTGTTAACTGACTTTCCTTTGCAGCTTTACATCACCACGCCAGGGTGTGCAGCTAAGCAAGGACCTGGAGCCCTCCTCTTGATGCTACGTCTCTCATCAGCCTACAAACATCCTCCAAGGAAAATGCAGAAAAGGCTCATTTTAAGAGGATCCAAACCCAGAGTGCTCCTGAGCTTCGACAGACAGTAACCAGGAGAGAGACAGATTATGGTGGGACCTGCACGTGCCAGTTAAAGGCGTTACTGCTGAAATGGTGGCAGCAGAGGGCCCATGAGCTGAAGGGGCATATGGACTGCTTGAGGAGGCTTGCTGCAGCATGTGGTGGACAAGCAGCCCAGAGCAGGGCTCTATGGTGGTTAAAAAGGGAGCTCTTTGGAGACTCAGATTGCCGTAAGTGATCTGGGATCCTGACAGTGGCTATCACAGCCCCTAGCTGCAACTGCAATTTTGTTTGTGGAGGGTGACTGCACTGATGCACAAACATAGACAGGCAAAGCATACCATCCCAGCCTGGAAGACTGTAGATGGGGGCTTTTGCCAGCCCTCACCAAAGGGCTTTGCAGAGCGGGGCACGCATACTGCAGCCAGACCTGCAGCAACTTTTAAGTCTGATAGATCACCAGGCTTCCCAAGCCACAAGCACACAGTGCCCAAATGTCTGTACGGAAAAGAAATGGTTAGGCATGTGCATTATATTCCAGATTAACACTGCAGCCTTTCCCAACCAGTTACTAGGAAGTCAGGACTGAGATTTGAAAGTGTTGCATGGGATTAGCCATGCATCTTCCATTAAAATCATCCTCTGCAGCACTTCAAAAAATCTGTATTTGCAGCTGCCTCTGGAACACAAGGAAGCACAAGAAAGTGAAATAGAGGAAAAAGGGAATGGGAGAATGTATCCAGAAGCTTTTCAGATATATATTATGACTCCATGGCATTTATTAATGATATCTTAAGGCGTTTACCTTATTCTTCATGTCAAAGTCTTCAGATTATTTTAGTTCCATTTCAGTTCAAAATGTATAGAAAGAATGATACTGTAATTTGGGAAGAAAAATAGGATCTGTATTGTTTTATCTATTATTGCTGGATGCAGGTACAAAACTTAAGTGTTTTGATTTGGTTTAAAATATGGTTTTCTCATTTCCCGAAACCCCACCCCAGAATCATGTACAAAACTGGTTAAATTTATTTACAAGTTCTATTCAGTCACAAATTCTATACGGATGCTGATGGGCAACTTTAGTACAAGTTAGAAAATTCAGAAAATGGAAAAGGCTAAGACACAAAATAGCTTCACCCCACTTATAAAATGGCGGCAAGCCAGAACCCTAGGGAAAGCCAATGAGAATGCCCATTGTACTCATGAGAGCGGAGCAGGAGTTTGCAGGTGGTCCCTAGGTCTCTCTTCAGTGGCAGGCTCCAGAACTGCAAGTTTATAATCCAATTTTTGGATCACGTGGCACAAATCCAAAGGAAAAGGGACTCACCAAAATCAAAGTGTCCTTAGACACAGCTGCCACGAGACAAAACGCATGGGGTGACACTATCAGAGCAGTGCAAGAGAAGCCGCACTGCTGACTTGTCCCAGCAAACAGCCACAGGTTTACAGCAGGCAGGGTCACTCCAGCAGCAGGTAGGGAGCGGGGCCCCAGGGTAGGCAGGTCTGGGGAGAAGCCAGGCCCGAGCACTCATCTCTCCAATTTGACCACGAATCCAGACTGAGAACAGAGTGAGTCCAAAATAAGCCCCAGAACTGATCCTGAAATGAGCACCAAAATGAGAGTGCAGGCTGCTTCCTGCCACTCTAAAATTTTCCCAATGTGTCCAGTGCCAATATGTACTGGACACGAAGAACCCCAGCTCCAAATCCCAGTGTGGGATTGTCCCATGGGTGAATACATATGAGGGACCTCAGCTCCTGGCATGAAGAATGGGTGCCTTTTTACCTGTCCCTCAGTGGGAGGGGAAGGCAATTTTGTGCCTTGGAAGGCAATTTTGCGCCTTGGAAGGCAATTTTGCCCCTTTGTCTTCCCCCATTCAAACCCCCGCTGATGGAGGTGGCAGAAGGAGTTCCGGAGTACCCTGTAACCTATGTCAGGTCCTAAACAAACCCATTTTTCACTAGATTTCTGAAAAATACAGATGTCTGTTTTCTGTAATTTTAATCTTAGATTGTTTTGGGGTTTTTTTTGCTTTGAGTCCTAGCCTGGATGAGGACTTCGGTTTTCCCTGCAGCATGTATGACAAAACATAACAGTTGCATACATAAACAAACCAACCCCTGCAATCCTCCTGTGATTGCTCAGTTCTGTGTATTGACACTTTCAGAACCCAAAAGCTTGGAGGCATGGTGTGGTGATAAACTGGCAGCTGCAGTGTGTGGGAGGGTGGTCACAAGTGATGCATGTCAGTACAGAAAGAAATTAGAATGATAAAAGCAGCAGAAAAAATGGAATGAAAGGAGTGAAGTCCTTGAAGCAGATGGTTAAATGTTTCTCCCACTTTTTTTCTCATAGGAATGTTTAGTATGCCAGACAAAGAAAAGGTGGAGCAACTGTCAGTGTTAGGAGGTGAGATTGAAGGGGAAAAAAAAAAAGAGGAAACAGAACAAGAGAAGGGCTCAGGCACAGCCATCATGGATTTAGGAAGGGCAGGTCCTGCCTCTCCAACCTGATCTCCTTCTATGATCAGGTGACCTGCCTGGTGGATGTGGGGAGGCCTGTGGATGTGGTCTACCTGGACCTCAGCAAGGCCTGTAACACCGTCCCCCACAGCAAACTGCTGGCTAAGCTGTCAGCTCATGGCTTGGACAGCAACACTCTGTGCTGGGTTAGGAACTCGCTGGAAGGCCGAGCCCAGAGAGTGGTGGTGAATGGTGCCACATCCAGCTGGCAGCCAGTGACTAGTGGTGTGCCCCAAGGATCAGTGCTGGGCCCAATGCTCTTTAATGTCTTCATTGATGATCTGGATGAGGGGATTGAGACAGTCATCAGCAAATTTGCAGATGACACCAAGTTGGGAGTAGGTGTTGGTCAGTTAGAGGGTGGAAGGGCTCTGCAGAGGGACAGACTGGACAGATGGGCAGAGTCCAACGAGATGACATTCAACAAGTCCAAGTGCCGGGTGCTGCACTTTGGCCACAGCAACCCCATGCAGAGCTACAGGCTGGGGTCAGAGTGGCTGGAGAGCTGCCAAACAGAGAGGGACCTGGGGGTGCTGATTGACAGCTGCCTAAACATGAGCCAGCAGTGTGCCCAGGTGGCCAAGAAGGCCATGGCATCCTGGTCAGTATCAAGAACAGTGTGGCCAGCAGGAGCAGGGAAGTCATTGTGCCCCTGTACTCTGCATTGGTTAGGCCACACCTTGAGTCCTGTGTCCAGTTCTGGGCCCCTCAGTTTAGGAAGGACATTGAGACACTTGAACGTGTCCAGAGAAGGGCAACAAGGCTGGTGAGAGGCCTTGAGCACAAGCCCTAGGGGGAGTGGCTGAGGGAGCTGGGGTTGTTTATCCTGGAGAAGAGGAGGCTCAGGGGAGACCTCATTGCTCTCTACAACTACCTGAAAGGTGGTTGTAGCCAGGAAGGGGTTGGCCTCTTCTCTGTAGCAACCAGCACCAGAACAAGGGGACGCAGTCTCAAGCTGCACCAGGGGAAGTTTAGGCTCGAGGTGAGGAGAAAGTTCTTCACCAAGGGAGTCATTTGTCACTGAGAGAGTTGTTCATCACTGGAATGGGCTGCCCAGGGAGGTGGTGGAGTCACCATCCCTGGAGGTGTTCAAGAGGGGATTGGATGTGGCACTTGGTGCCATGGTCTAGTCATGGGGTCTGTGGTGACAGGTTGGACTCGATGATCTTCAAGGTCTCTTCCAGCCTTTGTGATACTGTGAAAGAACGATTTCCACAAGAGTTATTCAACAGTTATAGCAGCAAATGGTAAGAAAGCTGTGAAACTAAAATGAAGGGGAACTTACTCTGTATTTCTAGTGTTTTAAAAGTAGCCATGCAGTAAGAAAACACCAAAACACAGCTTGAGAGGGAGTATGGCTGCCACAGGTTAGGGTACCTGCTGGGGAAGAGTGTAAGAGATTGGAGATGCCATGGTAAGTGCTGCTTGCACAGACAATAGGGAGATAGGGAGCCGGTTTCATTTGCACACTGCATTACTAACCACTTGTGACCGGCAGAGCTTCAAGATGCACAAATGCCTGGAATAATTAGGTCAGCAGTGTCTAGACACCAAGACAGCTGCCTTTGGCTTTGCTGTGCAGTGCTGTAGCTTTCACCAGGAAACTGTGGCCATCTTGGTACTAGAGTTCAATGCTGGAGTATAAAAATTCTGAGTCTAAGGGGGCGGCAAAATACACCCTACTGCCAAAACCTGTAAAGGGCTGTAAGCTGCATGCACCTCCACCTCCTCTCACTGCCTGCAGATTGCTTGCATAAGCAGGTCTTCAGAGGCTAGTGTGAGAAAGCAGGAGAGATCAAACATACCCATCCTGTTTAAACATAAATTTAATTGTCTATATAACAGAACACCTGTGTAACACAGAATGTGTTCAAACCTCACAGTCAAGGATTTCTGTGGGGGTAGGGAAGGATTGTGGGATGGCAGTGTGAATATTAAGTAGGTTCATCATCTTCACAACGTCAAAATATGATCATCTTACACTCCAAGAGGATTCTTGTATTAATGTGATTAACACTATTTGGCCTGGGATGTGAGGCAGTAGTAGGCATGTCAGACCCAAATTTTCACTGGCTTCTGCTGGCACAGAGAAGGAAGAGGGTCCTTGTGGTAGCAGAACTATACCGTCACAAAAATAATAGGTGGGTGGGACAAGCTTCCTGCCTTGCTGGCTGTGAATCTGCAGTTGCACATCCATCACCATGGCCAGTCAGCCCTGCAGGGGTCAATTCTTCAGCATCAATGAGAAATGCACTGCTGGAAGAAGACAATAGAGAGTTTTCTGTTGAGATTCCAAAACCTAATAGTAACAATTTGTTTTACAAGTCACCATGTCTCTGACAGTCCCATCAGTGCCCTCACACCAGATAAAGTAGGCGGTAACATTGTACTATTGCACTGTTGTCTTTTTGTTTTCACAGTGTAACAAAGCACCTTTCTAACAAGAGCAGGGTACATTCATCTGGCTTGGTTCTGATTTGAATAGGAAGTTTGCAGGTCCCTGTGACAGCAAAGCCAAATATTCCCCAGGTGTAAGCACCAGGCCCTTAAATGTTAGTGAAATTAGCTCCATTCTTATATTGAATCAAATATTCACTAAAGCAACTGTTTCCTTTCTTTTTTGGTGTGCATTAACGGCTACACAATTTATTTTTCATTTGTTTAAAGTGAAATGCAAAGAGACTTGCTAGGTAGCAAGTAGCACAAGACTACATACAGTACAAGTGGAATTCAAATTATATTTGATGAGAAAAAATAACGGGTTTTGCACATAGGCATTCAGAGATATTTATACCTACACATGGTAGTTCTTTCTAGCCTTTGATGCAAATCTCTCTGAAGAAACTTTAGTGGTAATAGAATTGTGATCATATCCAAAATAATTAGATTTTTGCCTTCAGTTGCTGGACCTCATAGTTTTAAATATTCTCTGCAGGTTGCTGTCATCCCTTTCTTGCCTATTAGAACAACGTCAACAGGGAGTTTAGAGACAAATACAAAAGCTTACACTGCAAATGGAAATAGCTCAAAAAAAAGCACCATAGAAAATAACTTGCAAAACAGCAGTTATTGAAGCAATGTCTGTTGATTATCTCAAACAGACATTAGCTTTCTACATTCATTCTCTCTACACCCTAGTAGCTCACAAATAAAGCAATTTTATTTTAATATACACTATGTTTATTGTAGATTCCATAGATTTTTTTAAATGTAAGACCTTCTAGCAGCTCTTAGCTGTTGTAGCAAAGAATGTTACCATGCTGAGGACAGACAGTATGTCAAACACTGGCCCTGGTTAGCCAGCAAAAACTAGTGCTTTCTGAGAGTGTTGTGGTAAACATTAAATTTTTGTATCATAACTCACAAGGGAATATCACCACCTCAGCAGGCAAAACATGTCAGTGGTGGACTGAAAGAGAGTACAAGATAGAATCCTGCCAAGGACAGGATGACAAACTGGGCTTAACACTATTAAGCACTGAAAATTATCTGAAGTAGTGATGCCAGAATCCAGCTTTCACATACTACATGTCTGTGTATCCTCTATCCTACTGTAGCTTCAGGAAACTCCCTGCTTTTTTTCTTGTTGTGATAATTAAACGTTCCTTGGCATAAACCCTGTGACTCTCAGAGGCTCTTTATCATGCTTATTGTCTGGTATTTAAGAAAGACACACTACCTGCAGGCTGTAACAATTCAGAGCTTAGTTTCTTCTTCTTGAGTGTCTGTAGCTTTGCTTTGAACACTTTTCCACCCATGACAGTTACCCTTTCCATTAAAATGCCAGAGCTAACCAGATGTGATGTTCTTTGGTGCCCTCTTTGGGACTGAGAAACACAAACCTCCTCGGGACGACAGGGTGGGCAAAGGATGGACTGCTGGGAAAAGAAAATGCCAGAGGAAGTTGGACCAACTGTAGCAGCTGTGGAGAAGCTTGCTCAGCTTGAGAGGGTTTATCTGACAAATTGGAACCTTGCTTTATGTTAACTGTTTGCACATTAAAACTTTGGGAACAGTTCTCAGGCCATCCATACTAGCAAGGGGTTAAACAAAAGCACTGAAGGACTGAATTACCTAGGTTCTGTTTGCAGGCTGCACCCACCCCTGTGTTCTCACGTGGTCTTTCTCATTTCATGCAGTCCAATCATGTATTCGAATCTCTCCAATTAATTAACCGAATGCTCTGCCTCAAAAGGAGACCTCTGAGACCTGTAACAGCAACTGCAGGAGTTGTTTGCCAAAGTGAGGGGTTTGCCAAGCTTGCATCACTTTAATATTTCCAGGCAATCTAGCCTAATGGGACTGACTGAAGAGTTGGAGGCCAGGAAAGAAATCCTGGGAACACTTTACACCATTTGGCCTTGATTTGCTCTGCTCTCAGAACCAAAGTACAAGACAACCATTTGTGATGCTCTCTTAGGGGGACCAGATTTAGGCATTTAGGAAAACCACTTTAAAGTCCTCATGTAATTTGTTGCATCTTTATTTCTGGTGAATACCTTGGAGAGTGATGTGCTTGTGTAACAACAAAAGCAGCACACATCATCTGCACAGTGAACATTTGTAACTGTTCAGTGAAGCACATATGTCTAAAGGGGGCATTTTATCAGTGTGTATAAATACCTGAAGGGAGCAAAGCCACCTGAACATGGTCATGGAAAGTCAGCTTCAGGTGGCCCTGCTTGAGCAGAGGAATTGATTGAGATGACCCCTAGAGGTCCCTTCCAACCTCAGCCATCCTGTGACTGTGAAGAGCTGTGTTGCTTTTGCAAAAAATAATCCTATATAAGAAGAGCACACATCTTGTTACTTGTAAGGACAGCAATGTTTATTTGTCTGTAGTGACAAACACCTCACAACTTGTATCCTCACCTGTAAAATACTCTGCTATAACAGTTCTTTGGAAGTCATTGGTTTTATGCCTGTTACATAAGCAGAGGATCTGGTCCAGGACGTTTTCATGCATTATCAAGCAACGTTATAAAGGATGTGTGTGAAATCAAACCAGAAATTGGATGTGCATCATTCTCTCTCCATAGTGACAAGCATAGTATAACCTGCTGTCTATTAATACTTGCACTGCATAAACTGGCAGGACAGAATGAGAGCCTTATTTCATCACCATTTTTTCATCTTAGACTTCTTGTTCCATGAAAGTCCAGCGTTACTTCCTTTAAAATCAATGTTTAAATTATCATTAAGCTTAATGAGAGCAGGACAGGTGTACTTGACTTAATTTGAAATGTGAGTCTAACACAAATCAGCTGAAATAAAGTCAAAATATTGTACAAGTATTTTCTGGTTTTGGCACATCATTAGGAGTGTCTGTGGACTTAATCAAGAGAGAATATTATCAAAAGAGGCAGTTAGCACAGGGTAATGGTTTCCCATTGTTAGATCAGTGCAAAAGGAAAGGTATCATGTTTACCTACAGTGCACAAGACATGAGGCCTCTGGTAATGCTGTTTTGTTTATTTTTCCACAATTGTTTTTGTACATGTTAATATTTTTTCCTGAGCGACGGTAGAGCAATTATCCTTTCTTCCCCCCACCTACCTCTGTGCATCAGAAGGGGAAGAATTAGTTTTCAACTGCAAATACTTCAGTAGATCATTTTTCTGAAGGCAAAACCAGTAGATGTTTGCATTGGATACATGCTAACCCAAACTAGGATTGTAATTAATAAGTTTATCACAGTACCACCAAGGTTGGAAGAGACCTCAAAGGTCATCGAGTCCAACCTGTCACCACAGACCTCATGACTAGAGGTCAGAAACAGACTGCTGCAGAAACATGAAAAATGACTGCTGAAACATGAAAATGACTGCTGCAGAAACAGAGTCTATGACAGTCTGATTTACTGGGCAACAGTTAAGAACTGTTTCACAGCTATGCCAAGCTTAAACTGGGTTAGTGTGAATTAAAGTCGTGGGTATACCTTGTTCTGAAACAAGATGACGCAGTGTGTGCCTGTAAGGCTATGAATTTACCAGTAATGCTTTGTGGGGTTCAGCAGAGCTATACTCCAAGATGGAATCTAGATGAATGCCTTCAGATCACACACATTTATTCTGGAATGGTGTTGCTTCAATATTCATGCAGAGGGGAATTCATAAGCTCATTTATGAAAGTAAAAGTAAGGCTGCTCTGCAATTAGTGGAAAGTTTAACTACCAGGAACAACTCTAAAGAAATTATGGATTCTTTGTTGCTTTCTTGCTTTGACCAAGAATGAATCTGTTTGTTTGGTGGTGGTGTGGTGGTTTTTTGATTTTTTTTTTTTTTTACTGAAGGCAATGCCACAAACTCTAAACATAGATACTCTTTTGTGTATCTGATAAAAAACCCAAAAGATGCTACAAGGAGTCTGTGTCCAAGATGACCATGACTTAAACACAATGCATGAGATATATTCCCAACAAACGATGCTGTCTAGGAGACAAAGATTTCACTCATGACAAGCAGAAGAGATCATACAAATGTGAAATATTAATGATAAGCCTGGGGAAAGCTCCCTGTTCATTTGGCCTCTATGATAGTAGAATAGGATCAAACCAAAAGGAAAAGTATTTCAAATCAGTACCAGGAAACAAATTACAAGCCCATAGGAAACACACTGTCACAGATTAAAAGTGAAAACAATAATTTAGGATGGTTATTAAAAGAAAGGAATTGCAGATATTGGCAGTATGGCATCCTACCATAGGAGGCTGGCGAAGAATAATTACTATCAAAAAAATCATGGTGCCATCACCATAAGAATGATGAAACAAAACAAAACAAAACAAACAAACAACAACAAAAACCCATCCAAAAGGCATCACCTTTGGGCTGTGACAGCCTTCCTTGCATGTTCTTCTAACACATCTTCTAATACTTCCAATACATCTAATACTTCTGTCAGAAACAGAAGAACAGGTCCAACTCACTTTGGCTGTTGGTGTCTGCTTTAGTAGCTTTCACCTATGTTTTTTCCTGCTTTTGTTAGTCAGGGGCAATGACCAAAGAGGAAAAGGAGGTAGTCAAAGGGGGAGAACATTTTGCAAAGTCACTTCAGTTGCTGAAAACAGTCTACCCATAAAAGAGATGTCACTTCATGGCAGTCAGCTCCATCATGGCTCTTCCTAAAAATAAAGCAGATTTGCTTGGAGTGGTGGGCGTTTGAAGATGCAGACACTGACAAAACAGCACCTCCTTTATCTTTGCATTTTCCTCTTGATCTTTTGGAAACATTCCCATGTCAAATATTTAAAAGAAAGCCTTCCCCACCCCCCAGTAGCCATATCTATTCCTCCAGAAGTGCTAATGGTGACTTGGCACTCAAATAAGAAAGAAACATAAAGAGGGTGGAAATGCTGTACTTTCATTTGCTATAGCAAGGAGCTGTCAATGTTAGTATAAAAATTACCCAACAGACAGACATCCGAACTTATGCTGTGTAAACATATCTTGAATCTATTACCTACAGCAGAAACCTAGTTTTCCTCTGGTCATTGCCCTGAATAATTATTTTCCAGTCTTTCTTTCCTACTATATATACATATACCAAGCTGTCACTTCACTACAGAAGGCCATCAGGTTAGTCAGGCATGGTTTCCCCTGCATATATCCATGCCAACTACTTGCAGTTACCTTGTCCTGCACAATGTCTGGAAATAGTTTACAGGATTATCTGCTCCACTCCCTTCACATAGAACAAGCTGAGGCAGAGCAGCCTGTAGTTCTGCAGGTCCTCCTTCCCCTTTACACCATCTCTCTCCCGTGTCTCACTGATCACCAGTGGTGGGAAACTGTTTTAAACCTTGCATTGGAAATGTATTGAACATCAAGTCTACTTCTGCAAAACCACAGTATTTACCTACAAAGAACACTTTGTTTCAGAAAGAATAGCCTGATACTTTCTAGAAGCAGACTCGTATCAGTGTCCCTGCTGCTGTACTGACACAGCTATGCTATTCTGAAAAAAACTCTTGGCCTGTCTTACAAACTCTTCTGCACAAATCACTGCTCTGTTGGTTCCCTCTGTTACCTGCATTCATCATTATCTAAACTCACCACCAGCTACAGGATGATATTCAGTCACCCTAAAAGTGAGTCTCTTCATTCCACTCGTGTAAGACCCATAGTAGCTACAATTTTGAACGTCAAGAATTTGCTGTAACTTTGCCACAGAGATAGTGTAGCGTTCTCAAGATTCTCAACATTCTACAATGAACTCAGCTTTTTCATTCAATCTGATTGGCTGTGAACTAAGAGAACCAATACATTTAACACAAAAATGCTCTGTAAGGTAGTTAGAAGACTTAATGCATCCACATGGCACATGGACTGGACTCCAGGATAGAGGCAACTATACCAAACCCAACCAACCAAATAAATAAATTCATTAAAAAAAAAAATGAAAACAGCAAGGAATGATAGCTATAACAAAAGAGTCAGCACAACTGAAGAGACATTTTAGAGTGGCCAGGACATATGGAGAGTTTGATCAGTGTTCCTCAGTGTGAAGTTTGGAAACCAATGCCATGATTTCTGAAAATATTAATGAGGGGTTTACACATCAGTTGTCAGGACATGCACATGATGTATGACACCTGGTCAGTTCGACACTCTGACAGAAGTCAGAGTTTTACTTTTCTTGAACTGACCAAAAATGCTACTTAACTTACAATACAATACAATACAATACAATACAATACAATACAATACAATACAATACACCAGGTTGAAAGAGACCTTCAAGACCATCAACCAATCCAACCCACCTAAACAACTAAACCATGCAACCAAGCACCCCATCAAGCCTCTTCCTGAACACCTCCAATGAAGGTGACTCCACCACCTCCACGGGTAGCCGATTCCAATGGGCAATCACTCTCTCTGTATAGAACTTCCTCCTAACATCCAGCCTAAACCTGCCCTGGCACAGCCTGAGACTGTGTCCTCTACTTCTGGTGCTGGCTGCCTGGGAGAAGAGACCAACCTCTGCCTGGCTACAACCTCCTTTCAGGTAGTTGTAGAGAGCAATGAGGTCACCCCTCAGTCTCCTCTTCTTCAGGCTAAGCAACCCCAGCTCCCTCAGCCTCTCCTCATAGGGCTTGTGTTCCAAACCCCTCACCAACCTTGTTGCCCTTCTCTGGACATGTTCCAGCAAGACAACGTCCTTCCTAAACTGAAGGGCCCAGAATTGGACACAGGACTTGAGGTGTGGCCTAACCAGTGCAGTGTACAGGGGCAGAATGACCTCCCTGCTCCTGCTGGACACACTGTTCCTGATGCAGGCCAGGATGCCATTGGCCCTCTTGGCCACCTGGGCACACTGCAGGCTCATGTTCAGCTTACCATCAACCAGTACACCCCGGTCCCTCTCTGCCTGGCTGCTCTCCAGCCACTCTGACCCCAGCCTGTAGCACTGCATGGGGTTGCTGTGGCCAATGTGCAGAACCCAGCACTTGGATGTGTTAAATCTCATGCCATTGGACTCTGCCCATCTGTCCTGCCTGTCAAGGTCCCTCTGCAAAGCCTCTCTGCCCTCCAGCAGATCAACTGCTGCCCCCAGCTTGGTGTCATCCACAAATTTACTGATGATGGACTCAATGCCCTCATCCAGATCATCAATAAAGATGTTGAAGAGCATGGGACCCAGCACTGATCCTTGGGGCACACCACTAGTGACTGGCTGCCAGCTGGATGTGGCACCATTCACCACCACTCTCTGGGCTCGGCCCTCCAGCCAGTTCCTAACCCAACGCAGTGTGATCCTGTCCAAGCCATGGGTTGATAGCTTGGCCAGGAGTTTGCTGTGGGGGACGATATCAAAGGCCTTGCTTAGTTCCAGGTAGACCACATCCACAGCCTGCCCCACATCCACCAGGCAGGTCACCTGATCCTAGAAGGAGATCAGGTTGGTGAGGCAGGACCTGCCCTTCCTAAATCCATGCTGCCTAGGCCTGAGCCCCTGGCCATCCTGTAAGTGCTGTGTGATCGCACACAAGATGACCCGTTCCATAATCTTGCCTGGCACTGAGGTCAGGCTGACAGGCCTATAATTCCCTGGCTCTTCCAACTGGCCCTTCTTGTGGATGGGCACCACGTTGGCCAGCTTCCAGTCTTCTGGGACCTCTCCATTGAGCCAGGATTGTTGAAAAATGATGGAGAGTGGCTTGGCCAGCTCATCTGCCAGCTCTCTCAGCACCCTAGGATGGATCCCATCCGGTCCCATGGACTTGTGGGGATCCAAGTGGCTCAGTAGATCTCTAATCACCTCCTGGAACAGCGGGAAACTATGCAGCTCTCTGGCTCCTTCTGCCAGCTCTGCAGGCCAGCTGTCTGGAAGACGTTCTGTCCTGCTAGTAAAAATTGAGGCAAAGAAGGTGTTAAGTACCTCTGCCTTTTCCTCATCCTTTGTTACAATGTTCCCTTCCGTGTCAACCAAGGAGTGGAGGTTGTCCTTGCCCTTCTTCTTGCTACTGATGTATTTATAGAAGGACTTTTTGTTGTCCTTCACAGCAGAGGCCAGTCTAAGTTCTAAATGGGCTTTTGCCTCCCTAATTTTCTTCCTACATGTCCTAGCAACATCCCTAAACATTCCATGGGTTGCCTCCCCTTTCTTCCAAAGACGATACACCCTCTTTTTTTCCCTTAGTTCTTTTAGAAGTTCATTGCCCCTCCAGGCTGGCTGTCTGCCCCGGCGGCTCATCTTCCAGCACACTGGCACAGCCTGTTCCTGTGCCTTCAAGAGTTATCCTTGAAGCAGGACCTGCTCTCCTGGACCCTTTTGTTTTTAAGGGCTGTTTCCCAAGGAACCTTCTGAGTTAGTTCCTTGAGTAACCTGAAGTCTGCCCTCCTGAAGTCCAGAGTGGAGGTCTTCTTGCTGCCCCTCTTAGCTTGACTGAATAGTGAAAATTCAACTATACTGAAAATTCAACTTAACGATGAAATTTCTTTAACTGTTACCCTTCCTTTATCTTGCATGCTTTCATCAACAAAAAGGAGCTGCCACTTCCTTAGGAAAAGCCTTATAAGATATAGAAACCAGAAGCTCAACAGAATGCTGTAGGTTACTGAATCATCATATGCAATTCTAGTGGGAATGCAGTTCTTTATTAAACTGAATGGAATAAGTAAGGAAAAGCTAGGTGAACTGCCAGGAAGGAAGTATGGGCTGGATACTACTTGTTAAATTAGCTAACTTCTAAAAAACATTTTTTCAGGGACTTCCAGTTCCTCTGTACAGCAAAGAAAGAGAACTGTAAGCTCTGTGCTACAAATGAGAACGTCTGAACACAGGGATATGGCAAAAGAAAGGATGTATGATAATTTGCTGTATTAGAGTGTAACTCCCTTTTGCAAGACAACCAAGTGGCCTACATGCAATGATGGCTTTCAATGAGTCACAGTCTGGTGGTGATTTTTATCATATGCTCCAAGAATTTAGCAGTAAGTTTGCTTGGCCTTAGGCTGTGATGCTGACCAAAGGTACAAAACTAAATGAGTGAATTCTCGGAGACACTTCATAGGAAATTGGGGAAGAGGTCAGAACAAGAGAAATGGTAGGCTGAAAGAAAGCATCAGCAGGTAAAAAGGAGACAGAAAGAAGCCTGCTTATAGTGTCTGATTAAACGTCTCCTTACAAAAAAGGAAAAGCAAGCCCTCTGACCAAACTTGGGCAAAAAAAAACATTGTAAAAATTCAGGGCTGTTGTGATTCCTAACAGAACTGGTTTGTATATACTTAATTTATTTTCTTAACTAGTTTATATAGAGAACTCTAAACATATATATCCAAGAAAGTCAGCTTGATACAGGAGAAATGCTACGGAGTTCCCAGAAAAGCTTTAGTTATCACCATGGGACAAAAACACTAGCACAGACAAAGCACTTTATTTCAGTGATTTGCTTCAGTCGGAAAAGAAAAAGGAAGCAGCAGATGTACTTTTTTCCAGACTTGAGGCCAACTGGACAGGAAGGAACTTCTTTCAGCCTGAGCAGGCTTTTCCAAGATGAATGGCAGCTAACTTAATTATGCTAACTAATTAAGACACAGGCAGGACAAAGCAGCAGGGTCCCATCACAGGATTCTAAAGACTGTACCTAGTCAAGCGAGGTGAGACTCCAGGGCTGGTAGTGACCCACATGCACATGCATGCTGCTGATCCTGGGCAATGAAGTCCTCAGAGATTTTAACTTCTTACTTATGTACAGAATGTAAGCACAACCTCCCACCCTCCCCATCCCTACTCCCCCCCCCAAAAAAAACAAAACCCAACCCAAAAAGCCCCCAAACCGACCAAACAACCCCCACACAACCAAAAAACCAACACCCGAACCAAACCAAACAAACCAAACCCCAGAAGCAGAAAAATATTGTTTTTACCTTTCATTTCTGAGATTTCAGATTCCTGTATCGTTAAAAAATTCAAAAGCTCTGTAGATTACACTGGTCAGCTTTGCTGTGCTATTGCCTGATTAACCACCAGCTTCATTTCTGTAGTGGAAAGAATATTTCAGCGTGTTTTGAATGACAGAATCATAGAATCAGAATTGTTTTGTCCAGAAAAGGCCTTTAAAATTATTGAGTCCAACCTAACTACCAAGTCTGGTGCTAAACCATGTCCCTCAGCACTATGCCTATGAGTCTTTTAAATACCTTCAGGATGGGGATTCAACCACCTCCCCAGAGCGCCTGTTCCATTGCTTCATAACCCTTTGAGCAAAGTTTTTGTAGCTCCTTATAAGACTTCTTCTCCCCACCTGCCACCAGTTTCATCACCCTTCTCTGGACCCACTCCAGCACCTCAATGTCTTTCATGTAGTGAGGGCCCCAAACCAAACACAGAACTTAAGGTGAGACCTCACCAGTGCTAAGTACAGGGGGACAATCACAGTCTTGCTCTCCTTGACACACTGTTCCTCAAAAGGAGACATGACAAAAGGTTTTGTACCAGCAAAATATTTTAGTAGTGACAGAGTAAAGAAGGTAAGACAGAGAAGTCAAACTTGACAGAGAAGTCAAACTTGGAGTTGCTTTCTCCCTGATTTCTGCTACCTGGCACTAGTCTCCCCAGACACTTGTCTTATCCAGGATGACTCTGTAATGGGGTTTATACCTGCATATAAAGATAGGTTATTTTATTTGTAGCATCATTTTTTCCATGTCTTTCAGTAAAGATTCTAAAAGATTACTGTTTCTAGCATTTTTCAAACTGACTATTCTCCCCTTCCCCCCATTATCCCCCCCCAGTTTCTCCTAGTTTTAATATAAGCGGTTTCAAACCCTGGGATACCTTAGGACAGGAATTTTGGGACCCAGTGTAACTCTGATGAACAATGAGTGCTAGCAAGAGCACTGCTATGTGCAGTGGTATTGTAGACAGGCAGAGGTTGGTCTCTTCTCCCAGGCAGCCAGTACCAGAACAAGAGGACACAGTCTCAGGCTGCGCCAGGGCAGGTTTAGGCTGGATGTTAGGAAGAAGTTCTATACAGAGAGAGTGATTGCCCATTGGAATGGGCTGCCCATGGAGGTGGTAGAGTCGCCTTCATTGGAGGTGTTCAGGAGGAGACTTGATGGGGTGCTTGGTGCCATGGTTTAGTTGTTTAGGTGGGTTGGATTGGTTGATAGGTTGGACACGATGATCTTGAAGGTCTCTTTCAACCTGGTGTATTGTATTGTATTGTATTGTATTGTATTGTATTGTATTGTATTGTAAGTTAAGTAGCATTTTTGGTCAGTTCAACAAAAGTAAAAATCTGACTTTTGTCAGAGTGTTGAACTGACCAGGTGACCATCATATGCATGTCCTGACAACTGATGACTCTTCCAACCTGGTTTATTGTATTATTGTATTGTATTATTATTATTGTATGCACATAGCATGCACTGGTATGTGCTGTCTTGGGACAGCACATATCTCAAGACCAAACCAAACTCTATAGACAGTTACCTGCCAAAACTGTTGTATGAGTCCAGAAAAGACACAGAGGAAAGACAAATGTGAAGAACAACATACATAATACAAACTTCTCCTCAAGTAATTAATTCTTCTTCTACACCAGGATTGAATGAGTACCAGGCTGAGGGGCAGCTTTGCTGAAGTGTTTGCCCATGACCACTATGAATCCTGATAAGCAGATTCACAGGCTTATTAGAAAATAGCAAGTCAGAGATATGGAGATACAAATGCAGAGGGGGTATGGGAATATTTGTATTCCTTTCATATGTGATATTATTTATTCTTTATAAAGGAAGCCTATTAGAGTGTGCTTTGCAGAACACGAGTGTGGAGTTTCAGACAAAATCTCAGTAAACTTGACTTTTCTTTCTTCATTCTGTTGTGTTAAACTTAGTTTGCTTTCTACTCACTGTACACTTGCAGGTAGATCCTATTACTGCTGGTGCTCCCAAAATATTTCCTGTTGTGATATTGAAGTCCAGACTCTGGTTATACTAAGATACTATTCACAACAAAGTAAAAGCAGTTATTTAAATGTGAATAAGAAGAAAGTATTAGAAAGTTAATTAGAATAAAGTACTGTTCATTAAAATAAAAATGTAGCTCAAAGGATCCATAGTAAGTTCTAAAACTTGGAACTTAATTCCAGTTCAAGATGGAGGAAATCAAAGTTGAGCTTGAATTTATTCAGACAAGAACAGCTACTGTTTGTCTTTTGCTCACTGGATTACATGAAATACTCTCAGGGTAACTGAGATGCTTATTGAACAGATACTATCAGTCCAAACCTGGCAGTGACTGAGATGCAGTGCACATCTAAAAGGACTCATGACTGAAGGGCAAAAAGAGCAAGACATTCTTTCAGTCTGTATCAGTGGTTTCTTCCACTCAGATTTGGCAATAATTTCCTGGGTATCTATTAACTTAAAAGCAAAAGATGAAAATTCAGATGTGTATCTCCCACTATGAACATTTTGTTGCCAATTTGTAATAGTCTAAGCAAACATTAGTACTTACATAAATAGAACCAGAGATTTAGTTTAGTACAAATTCTGCCTCCCTGACTTCCAGCCTGAGTCTCCCATGTACAGGCTGCTTGACCTGCCTGTTTGAGGTCTGCTTCTTGCCAAGGCAGATTTCCCCAGTCTTCCCTCCCCCTCAACCCCTGCAGTGATGAAAAAGCTCCTTGCTGGAATGTAGGGACCACGTGGCCTTCAGAGACTACATGGGCTGACATGGTTCCTCACTGTCTTCTGAAGGCAAGGCTGCAAGACCCATCATCAGACAGAAGTTATTTCTGTGTTACAGAGCAAGAGATGCTTCAGTAGAGATCTTAAAGAATCACAGAATGCCAGGGACCCCAAGGATCATCTGGTTCAAACTTTCTGGGTGATAATGCAGTTCAAATGAGATGGCACAGCACCCTGTCAAGCTGAGTCTTGAAACACCAATGCAGAGGAATCAGTCACTTTTCCTGGGAGATGATTCCAGTGTCTAATTGTTCTCATAGCAAAAATTTTTCATCTGGATTTCAGTCAGAACCTCCCCAGGTGTAACTTCTACCCATTGCCTGTCCCTTTTCAAATGGGAGTCTGCATTGTCCTGGCAGCCACCCTTTAGCTTCTCAAGGCTGAACAAAGCCAGTTCTCTCAGCCCTTCTCCATGTGGTAGGTCTTCCAGTCTTCTGATCATTCTCAAGATCCTTCTCTGGACACTCCTAAGCCTGTCCTCATATTTTTGTACAGCAGGGACCAAGCCTGCACACAGTACTCCAGGTGTGGTCTGAGAAGTGCTGAGTCAAGTGGGATAGGGACTTCTTCATCTCTGTTGTGGGTGTCTTTAACCTGCCAGACATCTGCTGGGAACTTAACCCAGCAGAGAGGAGGCAGTCCAGAAGGTTCTTAGAATGTATGGAGGACAGCTTCTTGATGCAGCTGTTAAGTGAGCCTACCAGGGGACAGGCCCTGCTTGACCTGCTGTTCTCAAATAGAGAAGGGCTGGTGGGAGATGTGATGGTAGGAGGCTGCCTAGGGTGCAGTGACCATGAGATAGTGGAGTTTTCAATATGCAGGGAAATAAGGAGGTGTTGGGGAATGGCTTAAATCTAAGGGACATGATTCTGTGGAACAGCTACTTGAGCAGAATGTGTAGGCCTTACTCCATCTTGTTGTTTACTGCCCATAGTTAGCTGGCATGCTGAGGCAGTGAGGTCACTGTGGCCTTGTAGCTGTTCTTGCAGCTGTGTGTTTGCAAGATAACTGGATGGGAAAGGAAGAGCTAGTAAGAAGGGAGTTTTCTGAGAATGTACACAGAGCCTTTGATGTTGTACACAGACCTAATTGTAAGTAGGCTGGATATTATAATGTTGCCTTTAGTCAGAGACCAATACAATAATGACACTTATGCATATTTAGCTGAGATGCTATATAAGCTGTGTATCCGGGCAATAAAGTTGAAGCGTGCTTATCAATCATACTGATTGTGTGATCAGTCAAGCCTCCCCTTCTGCGACAAGGAGGAGCAATAGCAGAACTCTTACTTTGGACTTCCAGAGGGTAGACTTCAGCCTGACCTCAGTGCCAGGGAAAATTATGGAGCAGATCATCTTGGGGATGATCTGAAGGATGGCCAACAGCTCAGGCCCAGCCAGCATGGATTTAGGAAGGGCACATCCTGCCTCTCCAACCTGATCGCCTTCTATGATCAGGTGACCCACCTGGTGGATGTGGGGAGGGCTGTGGATGTAGTCTACCTGGACTTCAGCAAGGCCTTTGACACCATCCCCCACAGCAAACTCCTGGCCAAGCTGTCAGCCCGTGGCTTGAACAGCAACACTCTGTGCAGCCAGGCAGAAAGGGACCTGGGGGTACTGGTTGACAGTAGGCTGAACATGAGCCTGAAGTGTGCCCAGGTGGCCAAGAAGGCCAATGGCATCCTGACCTGTATCAGGAATAGTGTGGCCAGCAGGAGCAGGGAGGTCATTGTGCCCCTGTACTCAGCACTGGTTAGGCCACACCTTGAGTCCTGTGTCCAGTTCTGGGCCCCTCAGTTTAGGAAGGGTGTTGATGTGCTGGAATGTGTCCAGAGAAGGGCAACAAAGCTGGTGAGGGGTTTGGAACACAAGCCCTATGAGGAGAGGATGAGGGACACCTGAGAAGAGGAGACTCAGGGGAGACCTTATTGCTGTCTACAACTACCTGAAGGGAGGTTGTAGCCAGGTGGGGGTGGTCTCTTCTCCCAGGCAACCAGCAGCAGAACAAGAGGACACAGTCTCAAGCTGCTCCAGGGGAGGTTTAGGCTGGACGTTAGGAAGAAATTCTTCACAGAAATTGGAGTCGGCTGCCCAGGGAGGTGGTGGAGTCACCATCACTGGAAGTGTTTAAAGAGACTGGATAAGGCACTTAGTGCCATGGTTTAGCTGATTAGGTGGTGTTGGGTGATAAGTTGGACTTCATGATCTTGAAGGTCTTTTCCAACCTGTTAAACAGTGTTGGGCCCAGTATCAATCTCTGGGGGACGCCACATGTGACTGGCTGCCAGGCTGAGAAAGTACTATATACTGCCACCCTCTGGGTACAACCTATCAGTCAGTTCGCCACCCACTGCACAGACTATTTGTCTAGGCTGTAATGTGTTGATTTCTCAAGGAGATTTGTAGGGGTCTGTGTCAAAAGCCTTGGAGAAATCCAGGCAGACAACATAAACTGCTTGCCCTGTGTCAACCAAGTAAGTTTCTTTGTTGTAGAAGGTGGTTGGCTGTTTGTCAAGCATGATTTGCCCCCAGTGAATCCATGCTGGCTTTTCTCCGCCACTTGCTTCAGTTGACTTGTGATAGTCCCCAGGAGGATCTGTTTCAGAGCTTTCCCAGAGACTTAAGTGAGGCTAATGCATCTCTAATTACCTGAGTCCTCCTTGGAACCCACCTTGTAGATGGTGGTGACATTAGCCTTCTTCCAGTCTTCAGGGATGTCTCTTGATCTCCATGACTTCTCATGGATTATCAAGAATGGCCTTGCAACAACATCAGCCCTCTCTCTTAGCACCCTCAGGTGGATGGCCTCCAGGCACATCAATTTGTACAGATCAAGCTCCTGTAATAGTTGACACACCAACTCTTCCTTCAGTGAAGACAGGTATGTGTCTGCATCAACATGTATTTTTGTTCCCATGGCCTGGGACCTAACGGCTTTGGTAAAGAGAGGTGACAAAGGTGTTAAGGATCTGTGCCTTTGCAGTGCTATTTGTGACCATTTCACCTCCTCCATTTAAGAGTGGGCCTGTAGTCTCTTTCCTTTTCTGCTTGTTGTTAATGTGTCTGAAGAACCCTTTCTTGAAGTTTTTGGTATCTCTGGCCAGTTCTAGTTCAAGCTGAGCTTTTGCTTTCCCGACTGCATCTCTGCACACCCTGTAATCTTCCCACAGGTGATGTTCTGTTTTCCCATCTCTAGTACATTTCCCTTTTGGTGCTGGCTGACCCAGAAGCTCACAGTTAAGCCAAGGGGGTCTCTTGTTCCAGATACTTCCCTTGCCTTTAGAGGGGATGAGGTGGTTTTGTCTATCTGGGAGAATGCTCTTGGAAAACTCCCAGCAGTTACCATAGTTGACTTCAATACTTTCAAGTTTCTCTTTAATGTCAAGTGCAACTCCACCACCTCTTTTACCTTGTCTTTATGAAATAGCTTACAGCCATCTATCATGACACTCCAACCATGTGAATTTTTTCACCAGGTTTCAGTTATTCCTATGACGTTGTTAGCTTCCTGACTGGTCATGAAGCTCCAGTTCTGTGTCTGTTTCCCAGACATCATATCACAGAATCACAGAATTACTGAGGATGGAATCGACCTCTGAGATCAAGTCCAGCCTATGACCAAACACCACCACATCAACTAGATCATGTTACTAAGTGCCAAATCTAAACTTTCCTTAAACGCTTCCAGGGACAGCAACTCCACCACCTCCCTGGGCAGTCCATTCCAGTGTATAATCACCCTTTCTGTGAGGAAGTTCCTCCTAACATGCAACCTAAACCTCCCCTGGTGCAGCTTCAAGCCATGCTCTCATCCTGTCACAAGTTGCTTGGGAGAAGAACCTGATCCCCACGTTACTGCAACTTCCCTTCAGGTAGTTGTAGAGTGTTATAAGGTCCCCCCCGAGTCTCTTCTTCTCCAGGCTAAACAACCCCAGCTCCTTCAGCCTCTCCCCATAAGACTTTCCCTCCAGTCCCTTCACCAGTCTCATTGCTCTCCTCTGGACTCACTCCAGCACCTCAATATCTTTCTTGAAGTGAGGAGCCCAGAACTGCACACAGTACTTGAGGTGAGGCCTCACCAGTGCTGAGTACAAGGGCAGAATTACATCCCTAGTCCTGCTGGCCACACTATTCCTGATACAGGCCAGGATGCCATTGGCCTTCTGTGCCACCTGGGCACACTGCTGGCTCGTGTTCAGCTGTTGTCAACCAGCACTCCCAGGTCCCTCTCAGCCAGGCCTCTCTCCAGCCACTCATCCCCCAGTCTGTAGTGCTGCATGAGGTTATTGTGGCCAAAGTGTAGGACCCTGCACTTGGCCTTGTTAAACCTCATCCTGTTGGCCTCAGCTCATTGACCCAGCCTGCCCAGGTCTCTCTGAAGTGTCTTCCTGCCTTCCAGCAGATCCACACCTTGCCAAAACTTGGTGTCATCTGGGAACTTACTAATGGCAAACTTGATCCCCTCATCCAAGTCATTGATAAAGATGTTGAATAGAACTGAGCCCAGTGCTGATCCCTGGGGACACCACTGGACACTGGACACCAGATGGATGCTGCACCATTCACAACTGCTCTCTGTGCCCTGTCATCCAGCCAGTTTTTAACCCAGCAGAGGGTGCATGTGTTAGTATACATACACTTTATGTGGCTGTTTTTAATTTCTCACCTAGGGAGACAACTGAGGAATGTGTTAATTCCCTCACTGGTTGGCTTGAACATTGTCATTTTAGATCCTTCTGTCCAAATCCTTCAGTTTAAAGCATGCCTCATCAGGATGACCAGCTGGCTGCCAAAGATTGCCCTGCCTCTTTTAGACAGATGGATTCCATACCTTCCTAGCAGGTTTAGTCCTCAAAGCAGGTCCCATTATCATAAAAGCTAAACCCCTTGTGGTGACACTAGCCCTGTAGCCAGAAGCTGATCTACATTATGTGTTTATTTTTGTCTGGTCACAATCCTTGAACTGGTAACATGGGAGATGATTTGGGCACCAAGATTCTTCACTTTCTCCCCCAGAGCCATATAGTCTCTTTTGATTCTGCCCGAGTTTGGCTAATGGCATCATTCATGAAAGAGTCCTACTGGATAGGTGTCTGTGCTTTTGAAAATTTGTGGCACCCTCTGCAATGCCATGGATCTTAGCTCTGGGAGCATACCTCTTGTGACTCGCTGTCATGTTGGCAGGCAGGCTTTTCAGTGCCTTTTAACAAGGAGCCTCCCACTACAAGCACATGTTTGGTTTTGCAACATTCACCTTGTGCTGTTGGTTTATTTGCCTGCTGTAGTTAGAGCTTCAAACCTGAGATGGTGGAGGGTGGAGACCCTGGAGGAGATCTGCATTTCTGGTACAGCAGGGTCTAAGGTGCTTCATCCTCAGTGTTGTCTGTTGCTGGAACTTGGTTCGGAAGCCACCTATTGATCTCTGCCTCTGCTCCTCTAATGCCGTGCAGCCCAGTTACTGTTTCCTGTAACTCAACCACTCGATGTAACAGGTCATGCACCTATGCACACCTTTCCCCCAGAAGTGGTGTCTGGGCAGTCACTGCTGCCTACTGCCTGTACTGAAGTTCCCTCTGTTACGAGTCCTGTCTGGGTGGATACCTCAGACATCACTGAGGCTTTCACTGAAGAAGCTGTAATTTTAGTCCTGAGGCAAGTACAGAAGTCCCCTAGGATTTGCCCTTAGGAAAGTCATATTGACCTTGCTGCCTAAAATCTTAAAGGCAAAATACGATCTTCTGCAAAGAGGGATCATTTAATACGCAGCTGATAGGTTACAGCTTTTGACATGATTGAGTCCCGTGTAAACCTTGACAATGACTACTAGGTGTAAAGGCCCTCAGAAGACAGATGGTACACTTACATGAGACTGAGAGGATTTTCTGCCAGAACCAGAGGGGAAAAAGGGCCCCACCAGTGAATTTAACACGTCACCTTCCTTTATACCTGCACTGAGTGCAGCTTTCACAGAAGAGTATTTTCTGTAGCTTTTTGTATTATTAAGTAAAATACGTGTACTGATATTTCATGTTTACCCTTATTGCATTTTTCAGGACTGGAATGCTGTAGTGAAGTCAAGTGGTGATAACACATGGCATACTGTCACACCTTATGCTCACTGAAAGGCATGTACCCTGATTTAACCTGGATGGATGAGTGAAGACTAGCTTCACTGAGACTGCCACTTGATGGGTCCCAGTGCTTATTACCAAAGTACATGGTAAGACTGAGTTAGGGGTTGAAAGGAAAAGGACAACAGGAAGCCAGGGAGCGTGACATGGTGGAAATGAGGTTCTCAGTACCCAGGGGACTTTTTGCTCTTTTGTTTGAGCAATAAAGTGTGAAGTCTAATATGAAAAATCCCTTTAAAAAACACCCAAATAACAAAAAACACACAAAACCCCCACAAACCAAAAAACCCAAGCCACCAAAAACCCCCACACCAAACCACAAGACCAGAACCCAACCAACCAAAAAAATACCCAAACTGAAACAACCAGAAATTCAAACCAAACCACACAAAAAAAAAAAAAACCAACCAACCACAAACCCCTGAAACTCCACAACTTTATGAATTCTGTAAGGTAAGTGCATTTTGGAGTTTGCAGTTATGATCTTTTCATGCAGCTGTCATTGCCTAGTACTGTATTTTTTTCATCCTGTGTCTGGAGAGAAACAATTCTGCAGTAAGTAAAAAAATAATCCACTGTGCAAGCTCATTCAGTTAAAAAATAACTAAAGATCACCTTTTGCTCTGTGATTCCAAAGGCTGAACACCCCAGGGAGACAATTTGAAGGGCCTCTGGCAGGTGAAAACCACATCGTTATGCAATATAGAATAGCATAGAATAGAATAGAATAGAATAGAATAGGAATAGAATAGAATAGAATAGAATAGAATAGAATAGAATAGAATAGAATAGAACCAGGTTGGAAGAGACCTTCAAGATCATTGCATCCAACCTACCATCCTTTGCTATTTTGTAGGATTTATGTCTGTGATTCATTTTCCCTACTAAACATATTGTTGATTCCATAGAACTACATGAAAAGAGGCTAAAGCAGCAAGCACCAACAAAGCAGTGATACAGATGTCTCCAGGAAGAATTCTACAAAGTTTTGGAAAGTGGTGAAAAAGCCAGGCACAGCTACGTGTTACCAGTGGTGACAGATTTGTTCCCCAAGGCCAGAAATCTCTTATCAGACATGTTAAGCCATTAAAAAAAGTAGTTTCAGGAAAGCAAGCAGTGATCTGCAGTCAGAGGAACAGTGACACAAGCAGAAGGGGCAGAAAGGCTACTTGCAGAATTCATCAGGGATATCACAGCTGAGAGACTGAGCTTACCAAAAGTTCACCTCACTCCCTGTGCACCATCCAGGGGACATTCATCTAGAAGAGCTGCCTTGAAATAGTTTCTACTGCAAGGTCTGTAGCAGGTGCAAACTTGTAATAGGACCTGCACAGTTGGAAAGGCTGAGAGGGTCAGCCACAGACATTTCTACCAGACATAGAGTAACTCAGGGCACCTTCTAAGAAAAAAAAAGAAGTGCCACTTGTTTGTGAAGAACAAACTCAAGCTTCTCTCTTTAACCTACAAGTTGGTGGCTGGGTCTCAAGTGGGCTGAAACTGGAATTTATGTTCTAGGAAAGAAGAGGAGGCTTTGAAGTGAGTCTGAATAACATGGGGAAAATATAGAAATAATACCTTTTCCACTTCGTTTACTCTTAAGCAGAAAAACTGTCAGGTATAAGACAAGATTTAAACATTTTTTCCCCTAATCTGGGGAATTATCACTGTAATGTACCTAGATTTTAGTATTTCATCTGCTACATCATCTATCTTCCAGATTCCCATGAAGTAGTAAAACATTTGATCAGTGATGACGGGTAATTTATTTCACTATTTAAGCACTAAAGATGTCCAGGATTTGTCTTTACTGTCCCACAGAAAACATAGAATATAAGCATAGCATTAAGAAATAGCACAGAAAGTTATACCCAGTGGTAGAGCCGTGGAAATTTCTTTTATAAGGGTTTCCAAGGTTGAAGTAAAATGCTTGTGTTTTGAGAAAATTGTCCCTTATGTAATTTAAGTGAATTTGAAGCTTTAAATACATAACTCAATTACTAAGTGCTTAAGTGTACTAATATGGAATACTTACTGTCTTTTGTGCACCTGCAAGAGGTCAGACATGCTCAGTTTCACTGCTTTTGTTCCTTGACCCTGAGATCTGCTCAAAGAAACTTCAAGAACTTCAGGACCACTGATATGTCCCCCTAGGGTTACACCAGCAGACAACAGCACTAATATCAACGAGGTGTCCTTGCCTCAGAAAATAAGCCCTAATTGAGGGGCCAGACAATGCCTTTTTCCTCCTTCTCTTTCTAGTTTCATGTTAGAAGGACAAAGGAGATGGGAAATAATGCTGCAAAATGAAGCAGAGTCACTGCTTCAAGTCTGTAAGGCATCCAAGTGCGCATAAAATCGATTTACATGGAAGAAGATGGACAGAATGGCAACCATCTTGGAAGCCCAAGGGGAGAATGCACATAATAGATACTACTACACTAAAATGGTATATAAACCATAATACAAGTAGCACACATGGATATGTTTGGCATATTGACAGTTTTCTTTCATTTGCAGTGAATTCATGTCTTAGTAGTGGGGTCTTGTCTTTGTCTCCATCTCGTAGTGTAAGAACAGCCTATGGCAGATGATGCAATATATAGCTTGATCTGATGAAAAGTGTTAAATGTAATGAAACACCAGTGTGTGTCACCACAGCAATGGATTGTGCATGAAAATATGACAAATGCAGACTCAGGAAGCAGCTGTCCAATAAGGAAGTTGTCATGGAAATGATCCTTGTCACAGGTGCAATTTCCCATAGAAGTCTTCTGGTCATTTTGAAAATGCAAGAACTTCACGTTGCAGTTATTTGTTGTGATTCAGCCCTTGACAGCAACTTAGCATATGTTGGAAGAAACAAGCTGTCATCATCTAACTGGAGATGAAATTTGTTCCTACTATGTCTGCTGCAGTCCTGAAGTAAGGGAGGAATAAAACACCTTCAGGATTGAAATACAAGCTCCTTATAATGGAGGCAGCGGAATAAAAATGTTTCACCTCAGAACAGTGTCAGATCAAGGCAGAGTCCAACATGGTCTTCAGCACATCTATTTCTCTGTGTGAACATAGTGTCAAAAGCATGGTAAATATTGCCACAGACACAACTCTCACAAGTAAAGAAAACAGACAAGGATTAGTGCCTGGAAAGCAGGTGTGACCTTCAAGTGAGAGCTAAGACCTGTGATCAATGGGACAGAGCCTAGTTGGAGGCCCTATCTAGTGGAGATCCTCAGGGGTCAGTACTGGGACCAGTACTATTCAATATATTTATCAGCAACCTGGATGAGGGAACAGAGAGCACTGTCAAGAAGTTTGCTGATGACACAAAACTGGGTGTAGTGGCTGACACAGCAGATGGTTGTGCTGCCATTCAGTGGGACTTGGACAGGCTGGAGACTTGGGCAGGGAGAAATTCAGCAAAATTCAGCAAGGGCAAGTGTAGAGTCTTGCACCTGGGTGTGGTGGTTTTGGGCTATGCCTTTAAAATTTAGTTACAGATTTCAAACAGAAAAGTAGAAAAATATAAATAAATCACTATTGGGTGTAAAAAGGAAAATAAAAGATTATTCTAAATAAATTCATTGGGTAAACATCTGGAGTAAGAGGAGCTGTACCGTAACAATTCTTCGCTTTCATCTTCTCTTCTGATCTCTGGCTGTTTTGCTTGGCTCGGGAGAGATAACCTGCTTATTGGCTGGCTTTGGCTTAGTCTAACTTCTCTGCTTCTCTCTCTTGCCCCTTTTGTACAGGGGGGTAGGGGAGGCAGAGAGGGAGAAGCAGGGAGCTTTCCCTGGTCTCTTGACCAGTGAGGTTTTCGTGTTGTTTGCTAATTGTAAATATTTGTACAATATTGTAATATTGTAAATACTGTATATTTTGTACCAATTCATTGCATTCCATCCTAGAGTGTAGATTTTGCTTGTAAATACAGCTTCAGTTGCTTCTAACTGAGTTGGTCGGGCAAAAGTTAATACTAGGGGGAATTTCAACCCAGCACACTGGGAAAGAGGGAAAGAACAACCCCACATACTGGTATAGGTTGAGGACTGATCTGTTGCAGAGCAGCTCTGGGGAAAAGGACCTGGGAGTCCTGGCTGCTCACAGAATAACCATGAGCCAGCAATGTGCCCTTGTGACCAAGAAGGCCAGTGGCATCCTGGGGCTTATTAGCAATCATTAGTAGGTTGGGAGAGGTTCTCCTCCCCCTCTACACTGCCCTGGTGAGGCCTCATCTGGAATATTGTGTCCAGTTCTGGGCTGCCCAGTTGAAGAAGGACCTCAGAGTACTGCTTGAGAACCCAGTGCAGAGCCACAAAGATGATCACTGTGTCCACTTCTGGGCCCCTCAGTTTAGGAAAGATGTTGAATTGCTGGAATGTGTCCAGAGAAGGGCAACAAAGCTGGTGAGGGGTTTGGAGCACAAACCCTATGAGGAAAAGCTGAGGGAGCTGGGGTTGCTTAGCCTGGAGAGGAGGGGGCTCAGGGCAGACCTTATTGCTGTCTACAACTACCTGAAGGGATTTTGTAGCCAGGCAGGGGGTGGTCTCTTCTCCCAGGCAACCAGCAGCAGAACAAGAGGACACAGTCTCAAGCTGCTCCAGGGGAGGTTTAGGCTGTACGTTAGGAAGAAATTCTTCACAGAAATTGGAGTCGGCTGCCCAGGGAGGTGGTGGAGTCACCATCACTGGAAGTGTTTAAAGAGACTGGCTAAGGCAGTTAGTGCCATGGTTCAGTTGATTAGATGGTGTTGGATGATAGGTTGGACTTCATGATCTCAAAGGTCTTTTCCAACCTGGTCTATTCTATTCTATTCTATTCTATTCTATTCTATTCTATTCTATTCTATTCTATTCTATTCTATTCTATTCTATTCTATTCTATTCATGTAACATCTCCCTTATGAGGAAAGGCTCAATCCCCAGATCCCCAGCTTTATTCATGAGCTGAGAGTGAAGCCACCTCTCGTCCAGAGAGTTGGTGGCTGTGGAACACCCTGACACTTCCATTCCGGAAGTGTTATACCTGACAAGGAAGACAAAAATGTGGGTCTGAAAACATAGGACACTATTTTGCACCCAGGACCAGACACATATAAGCAGGAAGCCATTTATGTAAATGAGTAAAAGGTGTTGCCTTCTCTTTCTTTCAGAAGGTATGTGATAGGAAAATAAAGAATATTAGTAGCACCTGGCCCACTTCCACTGGTGCCTACCTCCCAGGAGAAACGGATGCAAGAAGGAAAACTCCCACTATTTACTTGATTTTGCTTATCTTCCTGAGTGCTTGAGATACAGATTACAATTTTGTAAGACAATTTTCTGAAATTAAGGTAGGAAATTAATTATTTTCTCTCAAATGGACTTGGGCATTGTGCTTTCATTTGTGTATTGTCCAAAATGTATTTCAAGTGCTTAGCATGTCATGCTGAGATTACCTGAAAAAACACAAACCCTCATCTGGAAAGATGCAGTAACAAGAGCAAGACAACTCTTTCTACTCTGGGTAGGAACACATTCAAATACTAGCAAAATAACAGAACCAACCTCTGCCTGCAGCAGAGGCATACACATTATTCAACAGTCATAAATGATTTTAATCCAATGACAGAAAGAAGAGTTTGTTGTTGGGTTTTTTTGTGGAAAATAAGAGCAGAAATTGAAAATATTTTGAAATTACTCAAACCTGGTAAAAAACCCCTGCAGCTAAGAACTGGAATGAATTTTCCTTCATGCTAACATTACCAATATACTCAAATGGCTTCTAATTATTGACTAAACCAAAAAAGTCACTTTCATTTTTAACAGAAATATTAGGTCTTCTTGACTCATTTTTATTCTTCAGCTGAACACTCATCTGTAAAGAATGAGTGCTTGAAAAATAAATCAAACTGGATCACTGCAAAGTCATCCAGTCATCTGGGAATGGGTAACATGATACCATGCCTTTTACATATAGGTTGCCAGTTTAAATCCAGTCCAGGCCAGCAGTAACTGAAGCCCACTGCTGATGTTTCTTATTGTGGAACAGGTTGGCAGACTAAAGTTAATGTTGCAGTGAAAAAATACGCCCCCAGGCAACTTGTGACAGGACGAGAGAACATGGCCTGAAGCTGCACCAGGGGAGACTTAGGCTGGATATTAGGAAGAACTTCCTCACACAAAGGGTCATTAGACACTGGAATGGACTGCCTGGGGAGGTGGTGGACTCACCACCCTGGAGGTGCTTAAGGGAAGACTGGATAGGGCACTTAGTGACACGGTCTTACCATTGTGGTGGTGTTAGGTCACAGGATAGTCTTGATTATCTCAGAGGTCTATTCCATCCTCAATAATTCTGTGATTCTGTGATATACACTCTTGTGAACTCTTGTGAAATTGCTCTGTATCACAGAATGGCTGAAGTTGACAGGGACCTCTGGAGGCCATCTGGTGCAATTGTCCCAAGCAAGCAGAGTCCTCAACAGCCTGTTGCCTATGACAATGCCTAGATGGCTTTTTAGTATCTCCAAGAAGGGAGATTCTACAGTCTCTTGGGGCAACTTGTGTCAGAGTTTGGTCATCCTCACAGTAAAAGTGTTTTTCTGTATGTGCAGAAGATACCTCTGTGTTCGTAAAAAAAAACCCAAAAACAATTCCCTGTTTTTCCTTTGCCTCAGGTCCTGTCACTAGGTATCACTAAAAAGTCCTCAGCTCTGTTTTTGCCCCCTCCCTTCAAATACTAATTCACATCAAACACATCCCTTTGAGCCTTCTCTCTTTCAAGCAGAACAGTATCAGCTCCCTCAGCATCCCTTTGTATGTCATACGCTCTAGCACTTCAACCATCTTTGTGGCCCTGTGCTGGACCTGCTCTAATATGTCTGTCTCAGCCCTCCAGCGAGTTCCTAACCCAGCACAGAGTGCTGCTGTCTAAGCCACGAGCTGACAGCTTGGCCATGAGTTTGCTGTCGGGGACAGTGTCAAAGGTCCTGATGAAGACCAGGTAGCCTGCCCCACATCCACCAGGTGGGTCACCTGGTAATAGACAGAGATGTTACAGATCTTCTCTCCATTTCTGAAGACACTTCTGTGATACTTGAATGAGTTCTCATTTTGCATTCAAGAGAGATCACAGTGGACCTTCTTTACAGGAGACTTCCTGCCTTCTTGTCCCTGCTAAAAGAAGATTTTTGTGGAACTCATATAAAGCCGCATTTATTGAGCTAAATTATCTCTTTATTAGGAAAGCATCAACACCACATTCTTCAAAATTACTGGAATTTTATTTGCCTCAGGCTTATGACTTGCAACCAAAGACATTGTGCAAAGAAAGCAAAGATTAAGTACACTTTAGGGAAAAGGTGATAATCCACATTGGTAATATAGATCAGTCTGATAAAAGAAGCCATCCATTACACTATATAGATTGCAATATTCAATAGCATTTTTAACTCAACTTTTTTTAATTGAGGAAAAAAAAAAAAGTTAAGCAAAGTTTACAGTAGACATAAATTTAATACAATTCAGAAAGCATTTTTCTCAAGATCATCAAGCATAAAGCAGGAAAACATATATGGGACAAGGCAGATGAAGCCTAACTACTGTACATTTATAAGCTATTAAACAAAGTTGCATATATGTACCACAGTGTAAAAAAACAATGCAGAACAAACAAAAACTTTGAAAACTGCCTGATGAGAAATAAAATAACCAGTGGCTTTTCATGGCTTCTTCTGGTTATCAATGCTACAAAACTTTTTTATGTTTGTCTTTCTGGCGCCACTGAAAAAACATCTTATCAAGTGATAAAACCAGGCACAATCAAAGCATAACAAGTTAAAACTAGCTCATAGAAATATACTATCGATCCCCATTTTTCATCAAAAGCTTGATGTTTTTTGTTTTGTTAAATCTTTTAAGACCTATCTGGTCAGAATATGTTACATTTTCTTCCTTTTTTACACCATGATATCATATGTTTGTCTGGCACTATCCTAAAGCTAATTTATAGAGAATACAGAAACAACTCAATGTCTATTTGACAAAACGAATTAACTGGGTGTAAAATAGGAGAAGGGAGAAGAGAAGGGGAAGGGGTCAGTTCTGCCAAGAAAATAAACCCTATGGATCACTCATCATCACTTCCGCTTGCCTCCGACTGGTCCTAGAGGTAAGAGACACAAGACAAGTCAGAAATTCTTTGCCAAGTACTCTACAGAATTTGTTAAAGAAGGAAAAAAAAAAAGAAGAAAGTAAAAGGAAGGAAAATGACAAACTGATTAAAACAAGACAGCCTTAAGAAAGGTACTGTTATCTAATGTTTCTCTTTCACAGCATTTCATGTAATTACTGCAGACTTCTTTATAGAGGGAAAGACACAAAGGAAACACCAGTTATTTTTTCCTACCCAGATATTTTAAAAAACACTGGGGGAGATCTGTTTTCATTTGCTGTAAGAGTAGAAGCATCTACCAGGGAGAAAAAAATACAAAAATAAAATCAAGCTAAGAGTTTTTCATTTGTGGACAAAAGCAAACAGACCACGAGGGCTAAA
This sequence comes from Picus viridis, assembly GCA_033816785.1. Classification (NCBI taxonomy): domain Eukaryota; kingdom Metazoa; phylum Chordata; class Aves; order Piciformes; family Picidae; genus Picus; species Picus viridis. The sequence continues at coordinate 60,333,946 of CM066606.1, forward strand.
GATTCAATGAAAGCAGGAAAATCTCTGAGAAATATGGTCCAAACTTCTTCGTGTCCATCAGCACTGGGACGACACCTCATAAGCAAACCCAGATATAGTTAACACCCTTGCCCAACTCTCTCAAGATGATCAATACAGATTAAAAATGTGCTTAAGCATGAGTGGTTGAGAATTCTGACAGCAAGCAGGACAGGGTAGAGATGCAATCACTGCAACCACTTCCACAGTCTCAGTGAACAAAACTTACATTTTCATCTTGATCCTCATCACTATCATCATCACTCACGACAGGCTTGGCTTTTGCTCGGCTTTGCCTCTTCTTGCCTTTTCCTTTCTCCCGACTTTTTTCATCCTTCTTATTGAGCTTAATTTTGACTTTCACTGATTTTGCTACAAGAAGTTTAACAGTACGCATGAATGCAACTTTTAAATGCTGTCTCTCTTCACATAAATTCATCCCTAGTAGCAGCCTGTTATTTATTTGGACTGTTAAACAATGAAGCAGAGGTGTCTGCTTTTTTCCCTCTACATCTTGATAGTTTTAACAATAACTTGCATTAAAGTATAAAGAGTAACTTTAAATTTGGCGTGTGCATCTTCTTTTTTCTCACAAAGCATGGTGTCTACAGGCAGTCTAAGATCTTGTGAGATTTTATGATACACATCTAAAGTTCCCACTTGAACATAGAACTATTTCTGTGCACAAATAAACCTTGGTTTTTTTAACTACATAAATGGTATGTGAAGGGGACAGTCAAACTTCCAGCTGACATGATTCTGAAGAATATGTTACATTCCTGATTTTCCTGATTCCTGACTTTCCACACATTTCCAAAGGAACTGCTAAAGTTGTAAGCTTTGCACACGCTTGTGATGTACATGGAAGAGTAGCTCAGGTACCATGTACCATGGTTTCTGTAACCAGACACACAGGGTAGCTGCAGAGTATGGGTAGATGTACTGGGTGGCAGAAAGTCGGCTTGTATCATGTTTCCAAGCCTGCAGGGACTAAATGAGTGTCACCTCCTGCTTTTGAAACAACTGAACTTTCATGTAGTCTTTGTCAAACTGAAGAATATTTGAAACATCTTCAGGTTCTTAACCAGGCAATGAGTTTTCTATGTCACAACTATTCTTGAAGGTTGGTAAAGACTCTTTCTAGCCTTTCCAGGCAATTCTATTTGCAGTTAAACGTGAATAGGATCAGAAAAGGTTGTACACACATGGCCAGTCAGATCTGCTTTCACAAAGCATCTGGGATTTGCTTCTGGCTTAAAAAGAGTTTTCTATACTCTTAAGAGTTATAGCCAGAACATCTAGCCAAAAGCCTTCAGCTGAGTATTAACCACCAAAACAGAGAACTTAGTAAGAAGTTCCTTTCGCCAACAGAAAATGTCTCCATGCAGAAACTAGAAAAGCTCCCCTTTTGCCCCCAGATGTACTTTCTTTTCAGTATTTACCAAGGGACTCACATTCTGATTCTGATTCTTCTTCTTCATCATCATCTTCATCATCATTACTTTCATCCTCACTTTCTTCCTCTTTGGCAATTTTCTGTCGTGCACTTTTGAACACAGACTGAAGAACAATGGAATCCTCATAGATCTACAGTATGAATACAGACACACGTCAGAACTGTAAAGTCAAGCAGTATTAAAAATTCACACGGTCCCTAATTTCCAGTGCAGATCCACAGAGTGTATGGCCTTTTGAAACACTGAGCAACACTAGCTACATGAATTTTACAAGAAATGCCTACATTAATCTTTCATGCTCTAAATGAAGAAAGAGTTCAATACTGGGCCACAAAAATGCAACCGTTAAAATGTATTACTTCTAAATGGTCTAGTTAGAGTGTATGTCTTGTTATTTTTATTACCACAGGAACTACTGCATATTTTTGCTATATTCTGACAGTGTTGAAAATTGCCAAAGCAACAGACTTGATCAGTAAGCATCTTAATTAAAAAATGGGCTACAGTCTAGTGATACAGTTGATAATGACAAATGGCTAACCCCCATGTTCATTATCCTTAGTTTTTTTCCAAAATCCCAAGTGGCTAAAAGGAAAATAATTTAGCCCAAGCATCTTATTCCTTCTTTCCTCTCAGATCTAAAAAGACTTGTTCTAAACACCACCTGTTCTCAAGGATTCTTGCTAAGTTGTAACTTGCTAAGGTATCTTGGATTTTCTCTTAAACCTCAAGCAGGAGGAGACCATCAAGAGTGAGAGGACTACATTTGACTTTTAACACATTTATCAGACTAACACAGTAAAAACCTTGCCTTGCTGAGTTCCTGGCCCTTCAAAAATCACCTGAAACAAAAAGCTTTTAGGTTTTCTTTTGTAAACTACTGAACTGCTGTACAGTTCAGCACTAGATAATTAAGAATACGTAATAGAAAAGTATACAGTCATATGTACAAATATAGAGTATTTGGATTTATCACCACCATTATCACTTGAAATACCTAGGCTGTCATACAGCTCCTCTGGCTAAATAACACACTTCCTTACGCAAAGGGACACTGGGTATTTGTGAGAAAGATAATGGAAGAATTTTTGGCTGCCATTATACAATTTGAATGATAAAGACTACAAAATTGCTCTAACCCTCTGCAGTTCCAACAGAACCAATTAGTAAAACTTCATTCAGAATACTTTATATTAAATACAAATCTTATGACATTGTTGGGCAGGGACCCCACAGATTCCTTCTTTGGAGTCCAATAATTACTGACTTTCTATTACACCTACTTCTTTTCAAGTCAGTTACTGAGAGAAGCCCCTCAGTTCCTCCTGAGAACCTTTCATGAGCAAGCCTAGCAACTTCCATTGTTCCTACGAATGGCTCTTTCAAGTAACTTAGCTGTCCTTTCTCAGACCTAACACTTTTCTAAGACAAAAAGAACTAAGAACATATACAACACGGTGATTTTTTAATGCCAGTCATCACATATTTAACATGTCATTGTGAACCAGAATTTCTGTCAGAATTTCCTAGAAAAACAAAGGGTTTTAAAAAATTATTTAAATTTTCTTAAGTGTTGAATTATTTGGGGCTGCTTCAGGAAAAGCTGCGCAAATAAAAGCTTTTTTATTTTGACCAAAATCCAATTCCAGCAAGTTTCAAAAAACCCAAACAGCAATGACAGTGGAATTTCCTTCCAAAATGGAGAAGAAATGACAAGAGAAACGCAGAATAAATCACAACATTAATGACAAATCTTCTCTTTCAATAGACACATACAATTTTTAACCCTGTACATCTATGTGTTTCATTTGACCATTATTACATGAAAAACTTTTCAAATTACTGAGGAAAAAAGCTGTGAAACACTATGTCTGTCTCTCCTTGAAAACCTCTCATAAAGTACCAGCCCAGATGGAACTGCTCTCTTCCAAGGAAAAGCAGCATGCCTCATACTAAGAGAACAAACAAGAGGCAGAATTAGACATGGTCATCATCTATTTAAACAACAGCCTGAGTTAGCCTTTTTGGTTGTGGATGCACACGCAAATAATCTGTTTTAATGAAGTGAAGTGGTATGTCAGAGCAAAGGTGGACCCAAACTATAACAAGGAACATGAGGTAGCCTTAAGAACTGGACCACTGCTGCAATTTACTGTACATCAGGACAAATGGTATGAGAACTCACCAAAAAGAAACCTTAAAAAAAAAAAATAATTAGGCATGAGTTGTTTGGGCTTTATGCTATAAAAATTAATACTAGCTCTAGTAATTAGTATTGGTACACTGGAATGGAAAATAATACTGTAACACTCTGATACAGGTCGGGCTACTTCCAAACAGAGCATCAATATCTACTGAACATTTCTAGAGGAATAGCCCTGGATGGGTAAATTGTACCACCTCTGCCCAGCAACACATTAGTTTGCCATTAGCAATTCAAGTCATGCTGATAAGAATAATTCCATTGCCGTTCCCATTTAGCTACTGATTTTCTTTTGGCTCTTTTTACCTCCTCTACCAACTTCTAACATTTTTGCAAGCCCGAGTGATACTTTTTGGTATGAGCTTTCCTTCTTTATTTATTTATTTTGAATTTGTTAGCATTGTATATTTATAGCTGTTTTATTGCAAAGTGACTAAGCAGTAAACTGGCAATTTATATTTGGGCACATTTCAATATTTTGTCCCACGTGTCCTGTCATCATCATTCTTATTATTAAGATATTATTAGCTGATTTATTTACAGGTTGTTTCTGTATAACTGAAGACAGTAAAAATTCTTCATATGAGTATTACAGAAAACATCTCTGTCTCCAGATACAACAACAATCACAAAATGAGAAGCTGTATTCAATAGTTCTTTATAATTAGTTGCATGCTCCCTTTAATTTTTAATAAGCAAAATTTAATATAAACTCCCCAATTTAGCTAAAGATCATCATAACTGTTTAGGAATTTGAAGGATGCATTAGTATTGGCAACACTTGCCTTCAGATTACTTTTACTAAAGTTTGTTTTAACATACTTTTTATATTCTTGCAGGTTATGAGAGTTGTCTTCATGTTCTGTTTCACCTTAACATTGTCTTTGCATGACACTATTCAGACCTCATCTATAAAAGTAATCATCCAAGATTATGTTTCACTGCCTTGTGAGTATGTTCATGTCTGTGAAACAACTGTATGAGATGAAAAATTTTGCCTTCTAAACCTCTGCGACTCATCTGGGATTTATTACTATTACTGCCTCTGAAAGCAGGCTCTGATCTTTCAACACAAACAAAAAATCCCCCAAAACCCACACCACCACCAAACCAACCCCCCCAAAAAAACCCCACCAAAATAACAACAAAAACATTACTAAAGAGTCCAGAGTATCATCAATAAAGCTTCATACACCAAGCTTTATCTCTGGACAAACCCTGAATTTGCATATTACAATTAACAGGACTGAAGAGTTCACTATGATGCATTCCCTGAAGCTCCTGTCCTATGGTCTACTGTTACATCAGCTCCTTGTATCATGTGCTGTGGTAAACCCATGCTGATGTATCACTCCACACACACAACCTTGTGCCATAAATTCAAACTGTCTGACAGGAGCTCTGCACTACACAGAGATCAGAAAAAAGGGATGTCAAAATGAAGAGCTAAACCCATCTCTGCATGCAACCACTGCAGGCTGTGCCCAGTGAATTCTGGATGACTCTAAGAATCTTGGCATTCTTCAAAGAAAGAATTAAAACACGTGGTTTATACACACAATATAATAATCCCCAAGCACTGGAAACTTTAGGTAGAGGAATCCAATATGTTTAACAAAAAGTGGTTCGTTCAGACCTGTGATCCCTCCAAATTGAACGTCTGAGCATTGTGACACAGCAACATGACATCTTTCTCCAAGTCTCCAAGACTCCGATACTTATGGTTGCGAATTCTCTCCTGTTGCATTTGTTGAGGGAATGAAGCATGGAGGGGCAGTGGTTCAGAAAGAAAAACAGCAGACAGGACACTAAATTAATATTTGATTTTAACATGTTCGAGCTTTCTCTTAAAGCATGCTACCTAAGCATCAAATCAACTAGCTGTTTAAAGCAAAGAGAAGTCTTAAAATGTATTTTTAACATACCATTCAAAAAACCACAACAGGGTAATAGAAATTGCTGAGCAAAATGGAAGGGAAAACAGCAACAGAGGTGGAGATGTTTTGTTAAAAGGAGTTGCATTTCTTCTTTGTACTACAGAAACGAAGTAAGCTATGACATGAATGAAAAGTCACAGTCATGACATCACCTAACGTAAAAATTTGCTTAAACCTCCTCTGCCAAACTGCATTTAGATCTGACCTGGCTGTTATAAGATGTGGTGCTAGCCTAGGGATGACTATACTCTCCTGGAACTGTTACAACTTCACACAAACTGCGCTTTTACCAAAGATGTGCTTGCAGATTGGCAGTTAGGTCTTTGCACAAATTACAATGAAATGTGTTTTCTCTGAACTCTTTAAATCTCTGAAAGTGTCATTCATGTCACACTGCTGCATTTTGACTGGAATTTGGAATGACACGGATAAACTGCAATACATATTAAATAAAATTCCCAGTAAGGTGTGTAACAACGTTCAACGTCTAAGCCACAACTACAGGTGCATGCGGTATTCATGTCGTTGTAATTTTAACAAGGTATTCATGGTCACGCTTTTGTAACAGAGAAAGAAACTGAGGAATCTTCACTTATGAAAAACTTTCATACCTTTATCTTTTTGAAGTCCACTGGCTTCCTAATCAATTCATAATACTCCGGTAATTCTTTCCGAGATGGAAGCTGAATGAAGACTTCACTTAGCTGCCGTCCTGAACTGTTGACAGAAGCAAACCCCGAATGTAACTGTCACTCAAAAAATATGCACAGACACAATCAATCTAATTGTAAAAAACAATAAAATTAAAAAGAGCAGATTTTTCTCTCAAGGAACTGGAAACTGAACCCTGCTCTGATATTCTCATTTGGAACAGATAATTAATTAACACTTTAAATACGTACCCTTTGTACTGTTGTCCTAGCATATCAACATCATCGTAGGAGTGTACGTATAGGAGGCTTTAGGGAAGCAGGATCAGGATTTGAGTCTGACTTCTGCAGTGGTTTGCTGAGCACAGACTTACCCTTTCTTCCTTCTGCTGTAAGTTTCTTTTCTTTTTGGTTATTTAATACTTCAATTTATTTCCTTGTCATAATAAACCACTTGTCCATACTGAATTCCTATATCCCGGATGCTAATTACTTAAAGACTAACTACATGTTACAGCAAGAACAACAAAAAATAACTTCCATTAATGACTTAGGTTTCTGGGAAGATCATTGTAACTCTATTGAAAAAGCACTGCTGCTCATTGTACTTCTTCAGTCATCTGAAATAAAGCAGTGAGTTATGTAAAAATCTTTCATACTCTAGGAACAGTGCCTATCACTTCCAGGTGTTCTGAATTTCTAAGACTTCCAGATTTCCCCTTGTTCACCCTTTATTAACAGTTATTTTGACATTTCCAAATACAGGCTTTTTAAAAATATTTTTTGTGGCTTCTCAAATAATACATGGTTGTAAGTCACCTAAAAAGGAAATGTGTTGATCACACTTATTGGCTTACAGGGTTTTTTTTGTTGTTGCTGTTTGGGTGTTTTTCCTGTGTGTGTGTCCTGTTTTTCACAAAGCAGCAGAAAAAAGCTTTGCTGGGAGGAACTGTAATTCATTGCACACAGCAACAGCAAGTATTCCCCAGCCCACATTCATGTATTTCCTTCTCTCAAAGCCACTCCAAAGAGCCCTCTTCTTTTATTCAGATCTTCACATGAGTTGGTCAAGAAGTTCTTGTTTCCACCTGACCTTCCCTCCTGTAGTCACCTTCCACAGAGTCTTGGGTTCTTATCAGACACATTAATTCTGAATGGAAGGCAAACTGAGGCAACTCTGCCATGGATGATAAGGATGATAAAAACTCCAGAACAGCTCTGCCTACTGTATCTTAGGCATTTCTTAATGCCTCAAATCACGTTACTTTTGTTATGGACACAACATACCAACAAACAAATAGGAAAAAATAGAATTTTCTCATTTCCTAAGTAGCTATTTCTCACCTAATCCAACATTTCTTGCTGTTCTCTGTTTAGCCCTGAACACTGCTGCTCCTTGTCTACCCTGCATCAGAGAAGACAATAATGTAAATAATCTAATCACTGCTTGCTAACCAGGGTTGTTTAACCAGTACCATGGGCACCAACTGGCAGTTACGAGTTTTTTCCATCCAGCGCAAAAGCCGTCTCACCCTGACAACTTGTCTGATTTGCAGCAGCAGAAACCCCTCCCCTTGCCTGCTTAGCACTAACTGCCAGACTTCCTCCAAGATTATGGCACATGCGTGGAGGTTCTTCAGGGTGTTGCTGCTGCACAGTGAGACAAGGTGGCATTCTGTGTATCTCTGTCAGACAAAGTGGGAGTGAAACCTACCTACCCCATAGAACAGACTACCTCACAATCCAGGCTGTAAACAGCAATTTCACACAACAGAATTAATTTATTTGGGAAACACCCTGTTACAGAAATAAGAGGAAATCACAAAATGACCAGATAATTGTCAGTGGTTTTCCTAGTCCTCTCCTGCCAGAAAAAAATGCGAAACTCCCGTCACTGCAAGTCCCATCTTCTTCCGTACTGATTTACAGCAAATACACAAATCCATTGCTTTTGTATTTTCCTTGTCAAGATGGGAGGTATTTATACTATGCATTTAAATGTACCAATGCAAATACTGCCAATGATCCATGTGAGTGACAATATCATGGCAGAAGACAAAACTGGTCTTCATCTCAAGATTGCTTTCTCAAAGGGGAATTAAAATCAATGCATTAACTGCACATTACCCAAACTGACTAAACGTGTTTCTACTTCTTTGCAAATTGAGGATTGTAGGGGTTTTGCTATTGTTGTTTTTCTTTGTTAATAAAGAGAAGCATTGAACACAGCTGCAACTGAGGCTGTGAAATTTACTCTGAACCTTCGAAGCACTAAGTACTCAAAGAAATCAGATCTCTGGTGCCCAGTGGCATCCTAAGATTTAAATTTCTATTCCTCGTTTGTAAAATGAGAATAAAATGATGTGAAAAGTTCTGTATGTGCAGAATGTTCAGGTTACTTAAGAGCATCACAAAGAAGCCCAGAGAGAATTCAGCCATTTATGATGTGATCAGTGGTCACTCTCTGTATGCAAGGCATGGGTGTTGAGGAAAAGCAGTCAAGCAGCATGCTGTCACACTGTCAGATAGCACAGTGTAACATACCTTCCTGAGGGAATCAGACTAGGGCTTCCACCTTTTTTCTGTTACATCCTGTTTTGCTGCATCCTTGACTTCACAAACTTAATGAAGTTATTTTAATAAACCTGTGCAATGTACTGACATGTGATATATATGCAAGCTCATACTTTAAAACATGTGAAAGCTGCTTTCAGAAGGTTGGCAGTATGAATCTGGATTTGCTGTGCTGAAGAGCAGAGTTACTGCTGTGTTTTAAACTTCAGCAGCTTTCTTTTAAAAGAAATACATACTTGAGAAAAATCACTAAAACACTGATGCTAGTCTTGCTTCAGCTACATTTCAGATTCTAACAACAGAACAAGGAAACAGACACTAATAATCGAATTTTGATCAAAATTTAAAACATGCTAGGATATTTGTAGTATTAAAAAAAACAGTATTATTTTTATCTTTTAATCATGGCTATACAATTTATGTATTTTTTACATACATGCCACCACCTTTACATTGTATTTGAAATTAAAAAATAAAGCAGTAGCAAATTAAACAGCAATATCCTATTTTTCTAAATCCTGCCAACTGTGACTTGTTCACACATTGTACTAAACAAAGAATTCCATAGAAAATCTTCAAGATTTGCTTGATATAATTCATTACCGAGAATCATTCAAGGTTATAAAATAAACACTAAGGGGATGAAACAGCAACAAACATAATAGTGCCTGATTTTGTCTACTAAGATCAATACCAGCTTATTCTGTTGTTTTTACTGAACCTCCTCTCACAAAGAAATACTACCTTCTGCTCCTTTTGTATATGTGCACCTATGCTGTAAATAAATGCGATCTCTTACGTAATCTCAAATGGTTGTGTTGTAGATACAACAGGAGAAAATCAGTGATCTCAAGGACTTATTTCTTGATTTTAATCTCTCTCCTCACTTTTGTAATTGGAAAATAATAACAACCACCACAACATAAAAATCGTGTGCAGTAAAAAAATCACTTACTGTTGCCTAGCAACTAGCAGGACACGTGCTGAAGGGAGAAGGACCAGAATACATTAAAAGACCCAAATATGGTAGAACTGTGAGTGACAGTTCGGTGCGTGCTCACACAAAAAATACCTGCGTGCTGTGTGAGTTAAAAACCATTAATAAATACTGCACATTTAAAAAAATAATAATTTTGCTTTGAAAAATTTTGTACTCAGTGTTTCTGGTTTCCTCTCATTTTTGTCAAACTGCTTATAAGGTGCACAGAAGCATGTATTTCCACCCGTTTAGTCAGTGGATGGAGTTATGTGCTTATTTGTGGAAGGCTCCTTTTTGTATCTGTTTTCCCTGGCAGTATGTGTCCAGAAGCAAGCTGCCACTGGCCTGGTCAAGTTTTACTATTATCAATGTCCTTTAGAATCAAAGAGGAGACACCTAGGAAGCTCAAACTGCAAGACATTCTCAGATTTCTGACAAATTTCACACTTTTAACAAATAATGAAATTCAGTTTAAGAGTGGGTAGAATGAAGAGTCCTGCACACTTGCCCTAGTCAGAGCACTCACAACCAAAACCACAGTGTGCAAAATACAACTCACCAAATGCAACTCACAAAGGTGCTCCTTAAAAAAACATATGTGTGTGGGAGGAGAACTAGACAGTGAGTTGGTACCTCAGCATCTAAAAACTTCCAACAGTAACCCAGCTACATAGGGAGATGAGTAATTTTTTATAAATACAGTTAATAATTCTTCCTTTTAGGAACTGCCTGCAGTACTACATACTGGTCCTGTCCTTGTCATTGAAATGGAACTGGGGAAAAATATTTGGAAATGTAATTCCTGGGTTTAACATATGGCCATGAAGTCCATAAGTTTGGCTTGGCTATAAATAAGAAATATCCGGTTTGCATGTTTGAAAACTCGAGAGTACCAATTGGCATAATTAATTACTGCTTAGATTAGCAACAGATAATTACATTACCATTTTACAACAGTTAAAAACTGGCAACTTAAGAAAACAGCTGGAAATAGCCTGACTAAAATGCAGTTCACATACAAAGAAAAATACTCTTTCCCCAAGCTGTGTCCTGTCAAAATCACAATACTATGGGCAAGAATTCAAACATTTTGGCTTTAAGGATGCAGTGATCAAAATGCTAAGCATCAGAGACACAAATTGTAAGACCACAGGGAAATCTTCTACTAAGCAGGAAACCTGGTCAGGATGTAACAACTGGACCCTCCAGTTTTTGTATTGGCTTTATTAAAATGTGATCAATAGGCAGGGAGGAGGCTTTGGGGAACTAACTAGTACATCATGCAAGTCCTTACTTGAAGTCCCACAAGAAGAGCAGACAGTAGGCTGCTCACCAATGAAAGTCACTGTATGTAACAGAGCTGTTACTGTCCTGGGACTCTTCATGTCAGCCTCTGCCATCTAAACAAACTAATACAAACTAGCAGTAGCATCAAGCTGGCAACATGAGAGGAAATATCAAACTCTGATGCAAGGTAAAGGAGGACAGTAGATGTGCAGTGAAGATGGAGAATTACAAAGTATTAATTCCTCTTCCCCGCTACATTTTAACAATTGGGAAAGTAAGGCTACACTTAAATTTTGTCTTCCTCTGAAATAAAAAAAAAAAAAAAGAAATAAAAATACTTAGAAACGGAAACAGATAGTTTGGAGAACTAAGCCTGCATGTGTATGATGTGAAATCAACAGTTGGGGCTCAAATTTGGGACACAAATTTCTTATTCTGGAAAGAACATCCCTCTCCAGTAAACTTATTGCTGTTTTCAGAAGGCAAAAGCATTTAAACTGGTCATACAAATTTGGCTTTCTGAAAATGTAACACATATTTCACATATTAATCATCCATTTCCGTAAGCATTCTTAATTTAAGTGGAAAGACAGGTTACACATTTTAAAAAAGTGTCACAATAATGCAGGATTGATGCATTTCAACTTCGTCTCTTTTAAATGTGTGTTTTACGCTGCAAGTGTAAGGCTGCAAAGACCCCTAAATATTAGTTTCAAAAAGAAGTACAACAAAATCCCGTATTAACATGCATTAGAATAGAATAGAATAGACCAGGCTGGAAGACTGCAAATGGAGTCTGCAAAATTGAAATGCTTCACACTGCAGACTCAGAATGAACTGTGTAACCAGTAAGGTGTTTCCCAGTTGTTCAATCTAGGACTTTGGCATTGTTAATAATCATGTATCACTTTTTCAAACCAGGGAACAAAGTCAAAATCTATACCTATTTCTGCTCCACTATTCCATAAGGAAAAGTTCTAGAACTCTCTGTTAACAACTTGAAAGTATTCATTAATGTTTACACTGGTGGTCTCCTTGTCATCTCCACACTGCATTTTGTGCATTTATGCACTTGCCTTGTGTTTAGGCTTTCCTTCTTTTCACGGTGAATTTACCAAATGCATCATCCCTCCCTCTTGGGTTTATGCTGTGTTTGGATAAACAAACTAACCTATCATTTATTATTGAAATAATAATTTAACTTGTCTCAGTGTAAACTACTTTTTCTTGATTGGAAAAGTATTTGAGGACTATATGCAGCAACTCAAAAGCATTAATGGTGTCATATATAATGATGTACACACATAATGAGGACTGCCTCATCATATATGCAGCATGTAAGGGCCAGACACCTGTTGTCTAATATATCTGAATTACACTGATTGTTCATCATTCTTTTTGGTCAACAGTTTCAGTACCTGTGTCATTCTTTTTCTTCCAGTTCCACAGGATTTTCTAACTCAAATAAGTACTTTGTATTTTCAGTCTGTAAGTATCCTATAATGCACTCTATCTCATGCCAGTTCTTTTGCACCAGACTTAACTGTGTTCAGTCCTCCACAAATACCATATTTAAAAACTTTATTTTGGCTATGACAATCCTAATTTTTTAATATATATCATTAATACATCATATTCGATACCAACACCAAGCCTTCAAGAGATTTTGTGGTATCTTCTTTCCAGTTTAGAAGATCCTCTTTCTCTTTTAGCATCGTCTTCAGTGACGTCTTTTTTCTTTTTATTCACTCAGATTAGGAAGTCTACTCATTAGATCTTCACTTTCTTTAATGCTAGCTTGTAATTTTCCTGTAGTACCCTAGCAAAAGCTTTAGAAAATCGTGAATTACAGAATGGTTTGAGTTGGAAGGAACCTCTGAAGGCAACCTAGCCCAACCGCTCTTCCATTGGCAGGCAGGGAAATCTTCCTCTAGAAGAAGTCATTGTCCTGGTTTTGCATCATTACAGATTCATTCTTCATTCTAACCCCTTATAGATGAAACCTAGCCTTAACTCAGCTTCACCTACGATGGCAAAGGAGTATTAAAGAAAAAAAAAGACTGTATTTGTAGTACTACTCTAGATATACAGCACTGCCAATTCATTTTACAGTTTGATACTTAGGAGCTGGCTATCAAGAGCAGAGATGTAGTTTAAAAACGCAGCAGTGAATTCAACATGCATTTTTACTTCTTAATGATTTGGAGCACTTACCCTACAGCTCTTCAAAATGAGGTACACCTATTTGCTTCAAGATTAACAAAAATAAATACAAAAATATGATGATGAAATGCCTATCAACATGAAGAAAAGCTTAAGGTATGTCACCCATTACTGGAATCCAAAGCATAGCAGCCTGCAAGAAGCAAGAGTACTGACGACTCGACAAAGACCTCAATAACTCTCACATCAAAGGAGTTCAAACAGTTCACACTGAACATTTTCACAGTGCCTCCCATCTCTGTCCATCTTCTTTTTTTTTTTTTTTTTTTTCTTTTCTATTTTCTGTATTACATGGAAGTCATCCCAGTTACCAGGATTCCAGGAAACTAGGAAGTCAGGTTGCCAGTAAAGTAAAATCTCAAGATATAGACTAAAATTTTCTGTCCTTCAATTTGTTACTAGTTCTCTAGAAACATGCAAAACAACTCAGCTTGTAGCTATTGCTCTGTAACAATGGTTAAGCTTAATTAATGGAATTACAATGTTAATGGAATGTTTCATTAAAATCAGTATCAGATTGGGATGTGAATAAAAGGAAATACAGGAAATGCCTACCAGTACTGTGTAAGAGAGGAAAATCTACAGAAAAAGCTTGAATTTACACTGAGGACATGACAGAGAAACAGTAATTTGACCTCAGTACTAACTTCCAGTGTCTTGCATGGAGTTAACCAGGGTTTGCAAGTAGCTGGATATCTTCCTCTGAATTTCCTTTTCAAAGCATCAAATGCTGCATTTCTCTGCACTGAATATTTACCTCAAATACTGCCAATTTGTCTGTTTATTATTATTATTCTGAGGTTTTTGTAATAATTATGTAGCTCAAGCTTTAGTTTACTAGAGCTTATTGCTTGTATTATTCTAGCCTCTAGCCTTCCTAGACACAAGCAATTCAGCCTACTTTTTGAGTGCAGTTTAACTGAGGAAGGAAAGGATTGTACTTGCTCCCAAATGCCTACAACAGAAGTCAAATACAAGACAGTTAGAGAAATATTTGGAGAATCCTTCCCTTCATCAACATTACAAGGTCCACCACATGAATGAAGCCAGTTGGTACTCCAGACTTATGTGGGCATCACAGAAAAATGTGCTGTTTGTTTATCTTATAAGAATTAATTCAACAACAGATATGCAGTCTGTATTCACTAAGAGCTCTTCTTAAAAGCAAGGGAGATGAAGCACACAGATTTTTTTTTAGTTTTGCAATGCATTCTCTTAATTAACTGCAACAAAACTTAGTAAAGACTATTGAATTGGTTTTAATGAAGTCACTGAGGTCAGAATCAACAAAATTTTGGACAGATATCACTTGAACACCTTTTGGGACACAACAGCTCTTCGTAGTCTGGATCAGCCCTCTGGACTTTAACAGAACAGAGATGGAACATCTATTAGTACTGAAAAATAAAGTTAAACACAACAATGATTTCAAGTGTTCAAATACTAAAGAGATTAAAAAACCTTTTTCTCCCCCAGATGAAGCTCATGGCCTACTTCTCTTCTAATTAACCTGTCCCTCTGTACTTGCCCTGATTCCCTTCACACACACAAAAGACGAGAGCTGAACAAACATGAACCCCCAACAAAGCTGCAGGGTTCCAAAGGGATCTAATGCTCAAAAGCCACTTAATTCCAAAGCTGAAAACCCTGGAAATGTTCACCAAGTTGTGCAACAACCTGAACTCCAGAGATTTTAAGATAGAGTTTTCTGATGCCTGAATTTGCCATTGTGTTCTGTCCCAGCTTTCAGAGATTGGTGGCTTTATGCTTGCTTACAAAAAATCAGAATACAGAAAGCTTGAACTCTTTTGCATAGCTCAGAGAGAAGAGCTCAGTCTAACAGGCAATTTTAATTCCCAAGAGAATAGAGCTACATCCACTTTTTAATGGAACCAATTCTGCCTTGCATAAATGTGGGCTCCTGGGTGAGTGAGACAGGCCTTGTCACTACATAATAGCACAGTGGTTAAGTTGTTATTTGACAAAGATCAGGTATGAACCTCCTGGCACACAAGCGACAGGATAAAATCTTTAACTTCCTCAGCAACTATCAGTTACTGTCAGTAGCTGTCCCCTAGTGAAGGCTAAAGGAAGTTGAAGGCTAAAGGAAGTTAACTTTACTTGCTATTTCAAAAACAAGAAGCAGGCACCCTGAGCAGAAGTGCCTGACTACAGGAGACAGCTCAAGGCCTGGGATCCAAAATCAAGAGATGCTCCTGTGCAGCTCTGACTGGAATACCTGAACAGCATTTTTTCTTCAGAGCTATTCTGTTCACAGCTATTCTACTAGTTAAGAGTCACAGCAAGGTGAGTACATCATAATATGAGCCCTAAGTCTTTTGGGCAGTCTTTCAGATCATGGCCAGAGCCATTTGTAAATTTGTAGCCATATATTTCAGTAGTAACACACATTGCACCAATAAACTGAAGGAAAAGCCTGCTCAAGCTAAATGTTCTTAAGTACACCTCCTGAGCAGAATGATTTAATTTCTAAGCAGATGCCTTGTTTTTGCACTCATATTTCAACAACTTTCCATCAGACTAGTCTTTTGCAAACTTTCTACAAAGAGTGAGACTTACAGGATTAGACCCTAAGTGGAATTACTTTTCAGCAACACTGTGAAAGCAAGTCCCTCTACAAGACTGAAAACAAAAATTTAGCTGTTAAAAACCAAAGAGGTCAACAGAAAAGGAAGAGAGCACAGGCAACAGAGATAATTTCCAAGCTCACCTATCCTTGTAGTTTATCACAGTATCAATGATAGCATTCATTTGTTTTGTCAGTTTGGGTGGATTTGGTGACAGTTTTTCTGCAGGAGGTCTGCCTCTTCTTTTCTTTGCTTTCTCACCATCCTCCTTCCCAGAATCTTTATCCACATTTCTTCGTCTCTTCCTTTTTTTCAGTCGGACTTCCTCTTCCATTTCTTCCAAATTGCCGTCTTCAATTGCCTGACAACCATGCATTCAAAAACATATTTTTTAAACAAAGGATATTGCAAAGTGAAATAACAAACTCTACTAAAAACAAAACCACAAGCCCAGAGGATGCCTGTAATTCAGCTTATTCATAAAGAAGAATACAAAAAAATTGAGTCAATTGCAATCAAACAAACACTAAATAGTAATTTGTTCTAAGAATTCCACTGTCACCTAAACAGATGCATGTTTATCTGAACCTTGAATTCCACAGCAACTCAGTTTCACACACCATAATGGCCAGTCTTACTGTGTCAGTAGTTGCACAATCAACACCTACTTGTTCATGTCAATGGCAGTCCTGTCTTATATATCAAGCAAAACAAACTTTGATATTTTATGTTTTCAAACAGGACAGTCTCAACTGTGCTCAGTTCCCAAAGCCATATTGCCCACAGTTTTTAGCACACACAAAGTACACGCACAGATGCTTTATGCAGTAACAGTTCAACTTCTCTTCCAAATAATTCCAGTCAATAGTTTAAGCAAAATCCAAACTCCCCAAGCATTAAAATGATCTCTAAAATATACAATTTTCTCCTAGAATAATAATCAGCAGATAGACAGAAGCAGTGGCAGTACAGCATTCTACAGTAAAAAGTACTTGCAACACAGGATGCAAAAGAACCTGCAAAAAACCAAAACCAAACCCCACACACTGCCACTAACAATGAATTACCTGGATGTATGCTTTTAACCAGGCTCAGCAGCACTATGCAGAGGGATAAATAAAAATGCCACGAACCCACAAACTAGAAATAATGGGAACCTGTTTCACACACTGACTATCAGATCCATGTGATGAAGCAGGAAGCTGAACTTTTCTTGATTTGGGAAAGCCAACAAAAGAAAATAAAAATATGGAGTCATAAGAGAACTGAAATTAATAACAAAAACCCCACAATAAACCTCTTTAAAACTAGGCTCTCTGATTAATGCTTTCTCAGAACATAACTGATATTGATATTTGTCCCTTTTGCATCTCAAAATTGGCTTGAGTACATGCAAATGCTAATCAATCCTTTCTCGCAGCTGAAAGAGCTCTAATCATAAGGCAATTACCTTCATTTCTCCACAGCACCAAACATGGCTAATATTTATGATCATGTGAGTATAATAATCAATATAAAGAGAGTGATTACATCCCAGACATTATTTTTCTCAATTGTGTATAATTTCTCTTGAAAACATTTTATGAAGAAAATCTGGTGCACAACACAAAACAAGCTGGCATTTTAAAAACAACAGAGAGATTTCAAAATCTGCATCCTCCGATGTGCAAATCCACAGAACAAACACGAACGCAGAATCCTGAGGGACAGCCTGAAACTAGGCCTTAATAATCAAAAGACAATTTACATCATGCTTGCACAGTGTTCAGATAACCCACTATGAAGGAGGCTTGAGATCTGATGAGTTAGAAAGAAAAAAGGAGAAAAAACAAAATACCTGCACACAAATTCATTAATATTCATTTGGCTAAAGCAGGACACACACTATAAACCACTGCAGCTAACGAAGATTAAGAAAAAGAAATTTCTCTGCATATCTTGGAAGCTAGAAAAGCTAATAATACATACAGCATGCAAGGCTGTCAACAGTTAATATCATTGTTCTCCTTAAGCATTCAGTTGTACACTGAATTACAGAGAACAATGACTTTTGATGTGTTACACACCTACACATGCCTGTGATGTAGTTCTACTGAATCTTCAAGACGGCAATGAAAAAGGATATTTACCTTACCACTATCAGCAGGCCGGCTATCGGAAATCACAGTTAGTGGGGATAAAATTAACAAGCCAGCAAAGCAGCGAGCTGCTAGTCTCTTCATCAGCTGATCAGGAAAAAAAGAGAGCTGGGGAAAGGCTATGTTTTCATATACAAGTAATTTTATTTTACTGAAAATTTAATACTGAAAGGATTGTGGATACTCAAATCTGCTGTTTCATTCTACCTACTACAAGGCCCGAAGCCTTCTTCCTTCAGCCTGCTTTAATATTGACAACTACTTATCATATTTCTCCCCTTATTATTCTAGGCATCCAAATCAGATTTATAGCTAGGCAGTTTCTTGCTAGCATTTTAATTATAATAGAGAAATTAGACAATTCATGTATGATTTTAAAACGGGAATAGGTTGCATGCATTTTAAAGACGCATTTATTACAGAAAATGTATTCCTATTCCTCCGCAGTGAACAGATTAGGTTTTGGTTACTGCAACTGGTTTAAAAAAAATATTCAGATTGACTTTTTTTTTTTTTAAAAGCATAAACAAAACAAGTTATCCTTTTGTTACCTTTGGCAGCATTTTGCTGTCCGTCTGAAAACTGGCACTTGCGTAACTAAAATATTTCTGTATTTTCATTTACATGAGAAATTTTCTACCAAAAAAAAAAAAAAAAAATGACGGTGGTGCTGACAGCAGAGAGCTCACTAACATATCATTTTATAATTCTACATGAAATTCTTGTTTGGAATAGGGTAGTATTCTTGGTGGGGAGGAAAGGGAGGGAGGGAATACCAGGACAAAAGGAAAAGAAAAGAAATGCAGAAATATTACACGTAGCAATATAATCTGGAAAAAAACCCAAACAAAACAGTAACAAAACAATCCAAGTACACCGACATACACTCTTGCACTCTTAAAAATTAGTCACTAGTAGGTAGCAAATTAATTATTAGCATACTACAGATCTGCAAACAAATATTGAACTATCTACTTAGACAGTAATAATCAATCAGTTACTATACTCAGCTTTCAAAATGTACATCCATGATTATAAACTCAGACAGGCTTCCTTAATGTAAGATTTTAGTGATATTACTTGAAAATTAATGTCACAATACCAGCGGTCCAAAAATGTTGTTAGTGTGTCTCCTATCAGCAGTCTCAAGCAGCAATCTTATGTATTGTGTATAAACAGTAATACTGAAATCTAAACCTGCATGATCTATGCTGCTTCAAAAGATGGCTGAAAACTGTACCACACCGATCAATTAATGCTCTCTGCATACAATCCATGCATGTGTGTATGAGCCACAAAATATTTACTAAACTAATTAATCTGACTGAGGTCTTTGCTAGAAAAGATGACTATTCCAGGGCTGAAGAGCCACACCTAGGAGAATGTCCTTCCAAACCTTAACCAGTATGGTAATGATAAAATCCTAGACACAAATCTCCAGATCCTGACAGATGATGGGCTGTCTGAGAGTGCAAGATAATACAGACATCTCCCCATGCTCAAATGCTTCTGGATTAGTGAGATGAACAGCAATAGCACCAAGGAAAATAGTACACAAATAAACATTTAACACTTTCCCTTCCTTAAGGAAACAAAGAGTACAATGAAGTTTGGAGACTTTGTTATTTGAAAGAAAATTGTGAAAATCTACTGTCAAATTTTGAAAAGGTTTGAGCAGCTGATGGCAGTGTAAGTCTAAAGAACCAGTGGTTAAGTCCAGCACTCACAAAATCTTCCTGGTTTTCTTAATCTTACTGATGTATCCTGGTCCATACACACAAAACAATTTCCTTGCTAAGGAGCTTAGAGCACCCAGGATTCTAAGTGAGACAGAATTTTAAGAAAGAGCATATCAACCATGGGCTGAAGAAAACTAACCTGCCTTCCTCTGAAAGGAAGACCGTGCGCTCCCTTTCTCTCCCCTGCCAACAAAGACAAGAAGTAAAGTAGAAGTTACTTCTAAGACTCTTGGCCTTTCTATTGCTGCTTGCAATTACACTTCCCACTTCATGAAGAAAAATGGCAGTACTAAGATGTTAAGTTGCCTCAGCAAATATGGATACAGCTACTCAAGTACCATAAAACCAAAATCAAATGTGACCTGTTTTGTTTCTCCATCTGAAAAACAGGACATTATGGGTACAGGCTTAAAGAGTGGATAAGCAGTGTCAGCAGTGCAACTGCTTTGTAAAACGTGGATATCAGTTAATCAATCTGGAAGAGAATAAAGAAGTACAGAATTCTACAGAATGGCAGAAACATTGAAATCACTAAAATGTCATCCACCTGCTCCCACCAATTTCTCTCTTCAGCATAATCAGTCCAGTACTGATATCCCAAGAGAAATTCCATCTTTTTCTTCACTCTTGGTCTGCTTGAAATCCTATCCCTCTTCTACAATTTGTTCTCAGATTACACCTGACAACTTACAAAGACTCCAGCTTACAAAGACTCATCTCCAAAAGAACCCTTCAAAACACAGTTCTGTTTAGTTTCTCAACAGTGATATTCCTGATGTCTGAGGTTGTTCCAATTTTCACATTTAAGAATTATTCTTGGCGCTCTAGGTCAAGTTCCCTTACATTGTAACTAACTGCCTTCTGCAATACAATGTAGTATACTACACATCAAGACTGAAGGAGACTGCCGTGATACTTGACAGGGGAAAGGGCATAAGATACTCTGCCATCAGTGCCATCATGAAATATATTAAGAGATTTATAAGGATTGAACAGTAATTTTAACTCAGTTTCTTCTCCTTCTGGATACTACTGCACAAAAGATTTACCAGACAGAGTACCAGACAGAGTACAGACTAAAACCTGCAAAAAGCCAAGAATTACTGAATACCTCAGTTTTTAACTTACTTTCACTGCTGACTCACTTTCCTCCACACAAGAACATTTCAAAATCTTCAATCAGCACTTATGTAGAAGTAAAGTAACACTGAACTGTTTTGTTGTGATTTTTTGCGTTTTTGTTGTTGCTTTGTTTTGGTTGGTTGGTTTTTGTTGTTGTCCGCTTCTTCTTGTTGTTGGTCATTCCCATATTACTGGACAGTAAATCTGCCCTGGTATCTGCTGCAGTCTTTCCATTTGTGAATGATCTGTTATGTGCAATTTTTGCCAGCACAGAAAACCAGTTGTTGGGAGACACATTTCCTGGCTTCAGATTCACAAGCAATCCATCTTGAAGTAAAATCTACCATGGCAGAGATGCCTCAAATTTTTCCACTGTATCTTGTTCAGTATGATGGAGATGTGTGTGCTTATTGTACAGGCAAGATTCTGAAGAATTGAGTGGCTGGGTTTTTCAGTAAGGAAGAGTGGAAGGGAAAGATTAGTTTGTACTGTGGGTTTTGCTTCCAGATCCTCCTTCTTTGGTCTACAATAAATCTTTTATGAACGGATATATCATCCTGTTGTCCTTCTGAGATTATAATTTTTTCTGCATTTTTAATGAGTTGCCAAAATGGTTGATTAATTGGCTTAATAATTCTGTAAAAGGTTTAGGACAACTTAGAATATTTCTGGTAATGAATAGGGTCCATTCAGGCCCACAAAGAAATGTCACAGAATAGGAGGAAACAAGCTGAAATGAAGTTATGAAGACAACCAACAATAAAGAGCAGATGCCAAATAAAGGAAAACCAGGAATTCTACAACATTCTAGGATTTACTCTCTTCCACTCATATAAGATATGTTGTTTATTTTACAAGGGAGATCATTAATTAAAAAAACTACCACTAATGAACAGTTATGTAAGACGGCTTCTCTTCCCAATCTTGAGACAGCACAGTTTCACCAAGAGCTAATCTTGCCTGACAAATTTAGTAGCTTTTTATTATAGGGTCAGAGCAAGAGACATAATTTTCCTGGACTTGTGCAAATTGTTCAACACTGTCCTGCATGACATCCTGGTGTCTAAACTGGAAGGACACAGATGTAATGGATGGACCACTCAGTGGATATGGAATATGCGATATAGCCGCTCTTGAAGAGTTGCAATCAATGGCTCAATGTCCAAACGGAGACCTGTGGTGAGTGCAGTCTGAGATCAGTACTGGGACTGGTGCTGTTTAATGTCTCTATCAGTGATGTGGACGGTGGAATTGAGTGTACCTTCAGCAAATTTGCCAATGACACCAATCTGTGTGGCCCTGGTGACACACCAGAGGGGAGAGATGCCATCCAAAGGGCCCATGACAGGCTGGAGGGTCTGGCATATGCCAAGCTCATGAAGTTCATCAAGGAAAAGTGCAAGGTCTGCACTTGGGTTGGGACAATCCCAATCACAAATACAGGCTGGCTGAATAGTGGATTGAGAGAGGCCCTGCAGAGGAAACTTTGGGCATACTGTGTACATTTAGATGTTGGAAGATGGTCTTTACTATGATTACAGTGAAACAGTTGAATAGGTTGACTGGAGAAGTTGTGGACACCTCATCCCTGGGAGTGTTTTAAGACCAGACTAGATGAGGCTTTGACCAACCTGGTCTAGTGGGAGGTGTCCGTGCCCATGGCAGGGGGATTGGAATTCAGATGATCATTAAGGTGCCTTCCAAATCAAGCCAGTCTATGATTTCCTGCTTCTGTTTACCTTGTCCTTCACAAAATACTGTTGAGTTGTAAATACATTTGGCTTCCTAGTACCATAAAATCTTTATTTATCTTTTATTCCATTATTACTAAGGTGGTTTTGTGGACTTTTTTTTTTTAATGATGTTACATTCTGTTGGGGGGAAAAAAAGTAGGAAATCTTTATTATGTAATGTTACATGTCCTGGCAGGCTGGCAGTGTGGCTGATGTTTAGCAGCTCATAATGCCGAGAACTAAAGATAGCCCTCTCACATTTGACGTTGTTTCTCAAGAAAAAAATCTCAACATTCAGTCCTTAAGAATTGGAATTAATGGACTATTTTTAAATTAATTTCAACAAACTTCCCAATCCTTATTCCCTCTCTTCATTCAATGAGCACTGCCTCCCATTCTTCTGTGAGCCTACCAATATACTTTTGTATAAAGAAAGGATCTATACCCAGTGAGATCAGTCCTTTGGAAAGGAACTGCAGTCTTGATTCCTTCTGGGACCACGCTATCTTCCAGTGAACACTGCTAACATTTGCAGTGACAGAAATATTTTCTATAGTAAAACTAATTTGACAGTTCTAAGCTCTTGATACAGGTAAGCAGACAGGTCCAACTCTCATTCAGCAACACTTCCATATCATTATTCTAGTAGAAAGTTTCCTATGTAGAACAAGCCATATTTTCTTCTACTATGGAAACAGAATAGCTGAGCACTATAATGCAAAGTGATGATTAGCAGATTTCCAGTGTGAAAGCACTCATTTTGAGTCAAAGTTCTTGCCTTAGAATAAGTGAATTATTTGGTTCTCAAGGGAACAAAAAAGCAAAGATGCCTTCACATTGCTCACCTTTATGGAAGTAAAAGTAAACTCAATGGTATGACTACTGGCAGAAGCTAAGTACTTTCTTTTGTTCTTCTCCCTTATATAAGTATACTCACACATTCTCAGACATTTGTTGTTCCAAGATTACAAGATGGAAGATAACCGAATGGAAGCAAAATGGACAAAATAAACTCAAAACGAAAGAGTTAAAATACCTTGCATAAAACTAATAAAACAGGGGGGGGAAAGAACAGGTTTTAGAAACCATTATAATTTCATTGTTTTTCAGCAGAAACTCTTAAGATCACTTGTACCTACCTATTCACAGGCTTAAGGATATATCCAGTAGCATAGAAAATTGGTTATAGGTACCTCTCATTATTAATGAAGGTACACTGAGGCAATTAAGAACAGGAAGCATGCAATGTTAAGAGGACTAGGACTAGGGGGAATGGAATGAAGCTGGAGGTGGGGAGATTCAGGCTAGTTGTGAGAAGGAAATTCTTCACCCTGAGAGTGGTGAAGCCATGGAATGGGTTATCCAGGGAGGTGGTTGAGGCCCCATCCCTGGAGGTGTTAAGACCAGGCTGGACGAGGCTCTGGCCTGCCTGATCTAGTGTGGGGTGTCCCTGCCCATGGCAGGGGGTTGGAACTAGATGATCCTTGTGGTCCCTTCCAACCCTGACTGATTCTATGATTCTATGATGAGACTATAATATGAGAAAACATAGGGCGAGATATTGGACTACTTACTTCCTCTGGTAACAGGAAAAAAAATTACTTATAGACATAGACTGTGTTTAACGAGTTACAGTAGAAGGTAGCCCTTTAAGACAATTCAAAATAGCTTTTTAATAACTCTGCAGTATTTGGAGGAAAACAGCATAAAATGAAAGTAAATCAAACTTTGGACAACTTGCTGAGAAAACTTACATAAGCTGTATGTATTTTTTAATGTATTTTATACCAAAACAATACTTTGTGATGCTAAATTCTAGCAGTATTGCAGTGAGGTTTGTATTTTCAGGATGCTCCTAAAACAGCAGTTATCAGACTGTGACAGAACTTACAGCAGTGCTTGACCCTTTAATAAGCATATTACAGCTTCAAAATACAAACCTAACACAAACAGTATCAGTCCAGAAGGCCGTCTTGGTCCTCTGGGATACACTGCAATGCAAACCACAGTCTGATGAGCAAAAACTATTACCTAAGCAATGGCTAACTGAAGAATACAAAGATTTCTTGAAAGGCAATGAGGCTTAAGAGGAAGTGAAGTTTCTTAACAGAATAATGTATGGTATAGTGTAAGTGCATATATGAAAAACTAAAGCAAGGCTGTAAGCAGCAGCAATGTCCTATGGTTCTGGGCTTAAAATACAATTTAAAGTATTTTCTTCTATCATCATATGCAAGTTGAAATAATACAGAATGGATACCCATTAAACTGCAGTTTGTGACAGTCAAAAATGTGACAATTTCAGAGTGCAGGATGAAATTCAGGATTATAGTTACTGGAAAACTTTTGCAGAATTTTCCTTTCTAAA
Source organism: Picus viridis (assembly GCA_033816785.1). Classification (NCBI taxonomy): domain Eukaryota; kingdom Metazoa; phylum Chordata; class Aves; order Piciformes; family Picidae; genus Picus; species Picus viridis. The sequence goes on from CM066606.1 coordinate 60,358,962, forward strand.
GTTAAAATTCCACTGCCTGAATAAGGAAGTACATCGTTGTACTCATCAAACAGTACTTCAAGATGACTGAGCAAGTTAACTGCCTTCTGCTCATATGTCTAAGCATAGACTAAGTAATTTTTAAGAAGTTCAGTCTTAAACTTTCCTGTTATTCTGTATTTTCCTAGTTAGTACTCCCATATTTGTTTACATTCAAGAAGAGACAAACTGCTTCAAGTTGTAGGTTTCTGTAGAAGCAGCAGAGCTCTGCATATCTTTCATCTATCAGAAGGATTTAGTCAACAAGTGGCTTAGGGGCTGGTGCAGACGAATGAATTTTGGGTTTTTCGATCTTGGGGAACTTTCTACTGCACCAGGTCAGCTGGTAACAGATGGAGTACATCTGTCCCAGAGGAGGGGAAAGGTCATAATACATGAGAATGGCCTGTCCCCCAAAGGTAAAAAGATTCTGGGAAGGGAATTAGCAAGTCTCATTGACAGGGCTTTAAACTAGCTTCGAAGGGGGGAGGGTCGGAAACCAGTGCCCTTAGGCAGGAGTCTGGAGGTGATAAGCTAGAGCTAGAGGTGAAACCAGCAGCCCAGCTGCAGTGCATGTACACTAATGCACGAAGCATGGGTAACAAACAAGAGGAGCTGGAAGCCTTGTTGCAGCAAGAAAGTTATGATGTAGTTGCCATCACAGAGACGTGGTGGGACGACTCGCATGACTGGAGCGCTGCAATTGATGGCTACAGGCTCTTCAGGAGAGACAGGCAAGGAAGAAGGGGTGGAGGGGTGGCCCTGTACGTCAGGGAGGCACTGGATGCTGTTGAGATGGAGATCAGGGATGATAGGGTTGAGTGCTTGTGGGTGAGAATTAGAGGGAAGACCAACAGGGCAGACATCCTGGTTGGCGTCTGTTATAGACCACCCAACCAGGAGGAGGATGTCGATGAGGCATTCTATAGGCAGCTTAAGGCTGTCTCAAGATCACCTGACCTCGTTCTCATGGGTGACTTCAACCTGCCTGATATCTGTTGGGATCTCAACACAGCAGAGAGGAGGCAGTCTAGGAGGTTCTTAGAGTGCATGGAGGACAGCTTCTTATCCCAGGTGCTGCGTGAGCCTACCAGGGGTAAGGCTATGCTTGACCTCCTCTTCACCAACAGGGAAGGGCTGGTGGGTGATGTGGTGGTCGGAGGGTGTTTAGGCACCAGTGACCATGACATAATAGAGTTTTCAGTATGCAGCCAAGCCAAGAGGGGCAGCAAGAAGACCTCCACTCTGGACTTCCGGAGGGCAGACTTCAGGCTACTCAAGGAACTAATTCAGAAGGTTCCTTGGGAATCAGTCCTTAAAAATAAAGGGGTCCAGGAGAACTGGACCTACTTCAAGGAAGAACTATTGAAGGTGCAAGAACAGGCTGTGCCGGTGTGCCGGAAGATGAGCCGCCGGGGCAGACGGCCAGCCTGGATGGGCAATGAACTTTTAATAGAACTTAGGGAAAAAAGAGGGTGTATCATCTTTGGAAGAAAGGGGAGGCAACCTACAGAATGTTTAGGGATGTTGCTAGGTTGTGCAGGAAGAAAATTAGGGAGGCAAAAGCCCATTTAGAACTTAGACTGGCCTCTGCTGTGAAGGACAACAAAAAGTCCTTCTATAAATACATCAATAGCAAGAAGAAGGGCAAGGACAACCTCCACTCCTTGGTTGACACGGAGGGGAACGTTGTAACAAAGAATGAGGAAAAGGCAGAGGTACTTAACACCTTCTTTGCCTCAGTCTTCACTAGCAGGGCAGAACGTCTTCCAGACAGCTGGCCTGCAGAGCTGGCAGAAGGAGCCAGAGAGCTGCATAGTTTACCACTGCTCCAAGAGGAAGTTAGAGATCTACTGAGCCGCTTGGACCCCCACAAGTCCATGGGACCGGATGGGATCCATCCTAGGGTGCTGAGATTGCTGACAGATGAGCTGTCCAAGCCACTTTCCATCATTTTTCAGCAGTCCTGGCTCACTGGAGAGGTCCCAGAAGACTGGAAGCTGGCTAACGTGGTGCCCATCCACAAGAAGGGCCGGTTGGATGAGCCAGGGAATTATAGGCCTGTCAGCCTGACCTCAGTGCCAGGCAAGATTATGGAACGGGTCATCTCGAGTGCGATCACACAGCACTTACAGGATGACCAGGGGCTCAGGCCTAGCCAGCATGGATTTAGGAGGGGCAGGTCCTGCCTGACCAACCTGATCTCCTTCTATGATCAGGTGACCCGCCTGGTGGATGTGGGGAGGCCTGTGGATGTGGTCTACCTGGACCTCAGCAAGGCCTTTGACACCGTTCCCCACAGCAAACTCCTGGCCAAGCTGGCAGCCCGTGGCTTGGACAGGAGCACACTGCGTTGGGTTAGGAACTGGCTGAAGGGCCGAGCCCAGAGAGTAATGGTGAATGGCACCACATCCAGCTGGCGGCCTGTCACTAGTGGTGTGCCCCAGGGATCAGTGCTGGGCCCCATGCTCTTCAACATCTTTATTGATGATCTGGATGAGGGCATTGAGTCCATCATCAGTAAATTTGCAGATGACACCAAGCTGGGGGCAGCAGTTGATTTGCTGGAGGGCAGAGAGGCTTTGCAGAGGGACCTCGACAGGCTGGACAGATGGGCAGAGTCCAATGGCATGAGATTGAACACATCCAAGTGCCGGATTCTGCACATTGGCCACAACAACCCCAGGCAGTGCTACAGGCTGGGGTCAGAGTGGCTGGAGAGTGGCCAGGCAGAGAGGGACCTGGGGGTACTGGTTGATTGTAGGCTGAACATGAGCCTGCAGTGTGCCCAGGCAGCCAAGAAGGCCAATGGCATCCTGGCTTGCATCAGGAACAGTGTGGCCAGCAGGAGCAGGGAGGTCATTCTGCCCCTGTACACTGCACTGGTTAGGCCGCACCTTGAGTACTGTGTCCAGTTCTGGGCCCCTCAGTTTAGGAAGGATGTTGACTTGCTGGAACGTGTCCAGAGAAGGGCAACAAAGCTGGTGAGGGGTTTGGAACACAAGCCCTATGAGGAAAGGCTGAGGGAGCTGGGGTTGCTTAGCCTGGAGAAGAGGAGACTGAGGGGTGACCTTATTGCTCTCTACAACTACCTGAAGGGAGGTTGTAGCCAGGCAGAGGTTGGCCTCTTCTCCCAGGCATCCAGCACCAGAACAAGAGGACACAGTCTCAGGCTGCGCCAGGGCAGGTTTAGGCTGGATGTTAGGAAGAAGTTCTACACGGAGAGAGTGATTTCCCATTGGAATCGGCTACCCGTGGAGGTGGTGGAGTCACCTTCACAGGAGGTGTTCAGGAGAAGACTTGATGGGGTGCTTGGCTGTATGGTCTAGTTGTTGGGTGGGTTGGATTGTTTGATGGGTTGGACGCGATGATCTTGAAGGTCTCTTCCAACCTGGTGTATTGTATTATTATTATTGTATTATTCTGTCTGTTATGCCTGCTGCAAGGCAATCGTCAGTGTGAAGCAGCCCATCACCTGCTCTGGTCTCCTTTCAAATCATGACACTTTACAGCAATGATCTCTCAATTTGCTCCTTAGGACAAAGCAAAATATTAAATGCCTCCCCTTTTGCAGACTGAATAAACATTTTGGCAACAATATCATCTAAACTGCTTCACTGATTTTAGATTTCACTGCAACTTCAAAAATAGCCACCTTTTCCCTTTTCTTATATACATTCCGAATTTCCTGAAAAGGTCATGAAAGACAGGTAGTAACACCTGTAACATAAAAGTGGTTTGGCTTCATGAGGCCTTAAAATCATGTTCAGCTTCCTAGTCCTTTCAGACATCACCTTCCATGTGTGTAAAACTTATCAGCAAGGTATCCTTATTGCTGGTCACAAGACAGACAACACCCTGAAACTGTTGACTTCTAAAGCCTCCAGTGACAGTCTTTCAAACATGACTTTTCTCCTACATGAACAATTTCAATTGGATCTGCAATTCAATACTACAGAGCAGAGTTTAGATTAGAATGCAGTTTTCTTCACATGCCCTGGGCAAATACTCACTTGACTGATAAACATGTTTAGCAGCAAGTCAGAAAACTTTGGCTTTAAAACCAGAAACGCTAAAAAAGCGTAAGGAAGAAGATAACCAGGTGTATCATATGCATGAACTATGCAGATAAACTACGCACTGGATAAAAGATAATCTCTTCTGTCTTTCACATAATCTCAGCCTCCAACAGAGGCTATATATAAAACCTCCATTACAATAAAAAGTAATAATTGGTATATGAAAAGTGAGGCTAAAACAATTACTGAATGTCATGTTGATTTTCCACATAGCTATTTCAGTATCTAATGAAGATTGCTGTTAAGATCAAATTCTGCCATCAGTTTACAAAACCCTGTGTTAAAATGTCTTCTTAGTATTGATTTTAAAGACGTATACATAACAGTGAAGCTCTCTCAGAAAACACAAAACTAACTGGAAAACCTCAGTAATTTCTGTCAGGATGTAGTAACAAGCTGGCCCAACTTTATTACATTGGATGCCAGGCCTAACTTCCAACAGACAGTTAAGTGTATAAACTCAGAAAGTTATGTAAAATTCCACTTAATGAGAAAACAGTTGAATACATGTCCAACACTTTCTTCCTAGGAATTTATATTATAAAACATATTTATCATAGTAACCATAATCAAAACAGCAAATTAAATTTATGTCATGATTATATTAAGCTCGTATTTACCACATAGTCTGTCTGTATGAAAGCCAACAGGGGTTTTCTTTAAATTTAAGTAAGACTGAATAATTATGGACCAAATGCTTGAATTTCACTCACAAGTTTTAGATCAGCAAAAGTCCACAATACTTGACTTCTGCATATGGTAAACTGGACACTGTTCATTTTGGACTCAAATATGCTTCCCTGGCCAACAAGCAAAGCTATTTCAAATGAACTGCATTAGATAGGGAGTAAAACCCAATTCCTGCCAACTAGCCAGCAATTAAATTTAATGAGAACTGAACCCAGGTACAACTGTCTTAAAAAGTATTTTAACTATTCAGACAAATCCTCTGGTCCTAGAAGCTTGCCCTACGCAATGGAGTCCTTAGCAGAAAATAATCTGCCATGGAATCCAGCAAAGTATCTAGCAGCCCTGTTAGAAGTGATGCAGGGATAGAATCTGCTAGAGCATGAAACATTTCCAGAATGGAAATGCTTTGTCGGATCAGGAAGCAAACTCCTCCTCCTTTTTTCAGGAAATATGGTTGTCATGCCAACACTTACAGAACAGCAGACTGCAGCGACAGCTAGTGATGAGGCCAGTTTGTATCTTACAGCTTCCCTGTCAGGCTGTTACTGGAAGTAGAGAGTGTTCAGGGCAGCAGCACAGTGTATATTCATAGACTTGGCTACTGTAATTATTTTGTCTCCTGCTTCCGAAACTCAAGGACTTCAACCCCTAGCAAGGATGGACCTGACATACCTGGTCAGTATACATGCACACATACAGACTTTGAAGCATATGCCACACTCCCACAGGATTACAAGAAAGTTTCCAAATTCTTAAAAGGGTTAATTTCAGGTATTAAAAGAATTAGTAAAATTAAGCTTCTGCAGCACAGAAACCTGGTCAGTGGTCTCATCGACTATAAAGGAATTCTTCATATATACTAAAGATGACAAAAGTGTATAAAGATGTATGAAATATGTCAAGATCCACAGTAATGGAATAGTTCCAATATAAGGCTATCACAGTCCTTATTGAGCATTTAGTAACATTTCAGCAACATAGCTTAATACTTATGCCTTCAACAAAGCACCAAAGGGTGTTTAATAGGGAAACACAGGCCGTAACTACTACATTGAGCTCCCATTGGTGCAACTGTGTGGACTTCTAAAAGACTAAAAACTCACTACAATAATCTCAGCTGAGTAAATCTCAGCTGTAACAAAACAAAACCAAAACCAACCAAACAAAAAGATGGCCTACCCGCAGCCATTGTTTCTCTGTAAGAGCATCACTGTAGTCCACATCCCTGCGTTGACGGGATCCTCTTCCAAATATTTTCTCCTCTTCTTCTTCACATGTAAGCCTTTCAACTTCAGCATCATCCTTGATAATCCATGATGGCAATTCATCCTCCTCCATCAAGCGAGGCTTACGCTTGGGATTTCTGGCATCCTCCCTCCGGCGGTCCATGTCCATGCGCTGCAATTGCGTAAAGGATAAAACAGTTTTAAGGGCAAATATTAAATGAACCATTGAAATTTCTATCTAATGATACTTGAAACTTTAAACCAAGTCCTTTGCAGGTATTTCCACTCTATGATACTTTTAAAATGCAACTATAAAAAGAAGAAGCTACCCTTGATGGTTGATTTTCCAGTCAAGCTTGCTACTCTGTAAGTAGCTTATTCAAGTAACTAAGGCAACGCAGCAAAGTGACACAAAGAGCAGATCACAAGAATACTTTTGTATTGTGTCAACTAAACAACTCTGCTCTTTTTTTTTTGCACAGGTTTTATGGTTTCAATACATTCATATATGTGATCTGCAAGTACTAATCATACCCTGACAACATCCCCACAAGGTTTTATAATTATGTAACTGAAAGGACTAGCTGGAAACACACTATAGTTTTGTGACCCTGAATATCACAAGAACATTTAAAAAATAATTTTACCAGAAAAAGGCATCATGAAAGAAAATCGAAGGACTTCAGAGAAAAGCTTGCCTAGATAGTGTCAAAAAGCCAACACGTCTAAACCACTGAATTTTTCCTGATTTTACAGCTGTAATCGGCAAAACCCAAAACACACACAAAAGTATCAGTCAAGATTAGGTAAAGTGTTAAGAATATTAGAAGGTAAGGTTAAGACTTTGAGCTGAAGTTGAATTTATAACATAAATTACTTTTGAGTGTTCTGAGCAATCACCTCAGGAAACAGATACAGATACTCAGCATACTTCCCCACAACCTACTGTAGACTCACCAGTGGGGTGCTTTATAATCCTTGTGAGGAAGAACCCATCTCTCTTTATTGCCTACACACTGACCTAGGCTCCTACAGTCCTGTGAATCGCATTTGCACTTTTTAAAGCAGCCCAAATCCAGTGGTATGACAGCCTTTTCAAATAGGCCCCTTGAGTATTAAAACACTTAGGAATCAGTAGCTAACCCAAGAAAAGAAGCAAGTAATAATCAAGCACTTAATTTGAAAAACAGATATAAACAGACTGGGACCAGAACTGGCTGTATCATCAGAATACACTACTGCTTTGGCCAGAGAACATTTATAAAAAGAATTCCTAATGATGTATAGAACTCTCCCTTGTGGGCAAAATGCTACACAGGATGCCAACTAGACATATCATCCTTTTACACTCCTAGCCAAGACAGACATGAATAAATTGAGAGGTGTTACCTATCAACAAGGGCAGGTCAAAGCCAGCCAAATTTACTAACTGAGGCTTAAAAACGGCACTATTGAATACACTGAACCCTCTCAGCTTGGCTCTTCTCAAATACAAAGATTCCCAAAACACTAACTGAGGAACATCACCTTACAAGTGGTCTTTCAACATCTTGTCTGGTGCCTTATCTGATCGCTAAACTCAGTTTCATGCTGTAAATTTCTAAGGTCATGCTAGACTGTTCCTCCAGATTGGCACTGTTCCACTACACCATCTGGAAGGATCTCTTAAGTTTTTCTGTCATGCAAGAACTCTGAATTTAACTAGATTATTGTTCTTTCCTCATATAAATAGTGCAAGTAAACAGACTTTATTCCTCCAGTGAAGTTTGCCAAACCTTGAACTACAAAAGCTTAAGGCCTTTGTTAAAAACACTAGAGAAGATATTTTACTTATGATCATATCATCCTTACCATAAAGAGATCAAATTCCTCCTCACGGCGAGCAATCATCTGATTCAGAGTCTCATCATCTGGAACTTCATCTTCCTCCTGGTCACACAGATGAATAAATGGATTAGGAAAAAAGTTACATGCAACTTACTTTGAAGTAACAGCCTTCATCAGGTCAGTGCTGCAATGACCCTTCTTCTTCTGTCAACAATGCAGGAAATACTCAAAATGAAACTAGAAGTTTTTAAATACTTAAGTAATGGAAAATAGATATAATTAGAGAGGCAATTTGGACTTAATACCACCTTCATAAACTGAGAATGAGGAAATGAGCAAATACACAACCAGGAGATTTGACATTGTGGTTTTCCTGGGTCAGAAGCATACTTAGCATTTCAGTTAAAATATATGCATTTCCGGTCTGCTGTTCTACTGTTTTCCCTCACAAATAACCTTCTGAATTATGAGGTATTTGCTGTCAAACAAGGGAAAAAGTCCTGGTTAAATGAAAAAAAAAAAAGGAAATGCATCATTATGCTGGACCAATCCCTGCTGAATGCCTCTTTCTCTTGACCACTGTCTACTTCCAAATTGAGATGCAAACCTCTGAGTTTAGACAGAATGTATTTCATAAAACCAGGAAGAGTCCTTGGAAAAGCAAGTCAGAACGTGTCCAGAGAAGGGCAACAAAGCTGGGGAGGGGTTTGGAGCACAAGCCCTGTAAGGAGTGGCTGAGGGAGCTGGAGTTGTTTAGCCTGGAGAAAAGGAGGCTCAGTGGAGACCTTATTGCTGTCTACAACTACCTGAAGGGAGGTTGTAGCCAGGTGGGGGCAGGTCTCTTCTCCCAGGCAACCAGCACCAGAACAAGAGGATACAGTCTCAAGCTGCAGCAGGGGAGGTTTAGGTTGGATGTTAGGAAGAAAATTCTTCACAGAGAGTGATTGGCCATTGGAATGGGCTGCCCAGGGAGGTAGTGGAGTCACCATTGCTGAAAGTGTTTAAGAAGACACTGGATGAGGCACTTAGTACCATGGTTTAGTTGATGAGATGGTGTTCAGTGATAAGTTAGACTTGATGATCTCAAGGGCCTTTTCCAACCTGGTTAATTCTGTGATTCTGTGAAGAACTCTAGAAATTCAACTAAAAATGTTAGCTCTGAACAGCTATGATACCAATTTAACACAGAGTCCACAATGTGAGTTTCCCTCCTTGAATAATTTTGAAAGCACATGACATTTCAAATCTGACAAGAAGTCAATCAAAACAACAGATCTACATAATTATTACTGCAGGGCTTATATTCATTATGCTACAAAGCCAGAATTTTTCATGAAAATTCATGTTTGTAGTAGAATGTTGCATAGAGCACCCCAAAACATGTAATTCTGTATGTGGGTTTTTTTTTTTTCAGAAAACAAACAGCAAATACCTTTTATCTACATCCACACATTCTGTTTTCCTTCCACTGTCAAGATTTCTACACCTCAGAAAAAAAACACTGTTCTTATTAATGAACATGTCTGTACCTTAGTACACATAATTCAATTTCAACATGAAGAAAGTAACTATTAAAATGACAGAGATAGCCATTCTTACTTCTAGTCAGTGTCCCCCTGATGTTTAAGTGAAGGAAGTTGCCTGGTTATACACACACAGAAAAAAGGAGTACATATCCCTGCTTTTATGATCAGTGAGGAATGTAACCCTTATTTCATTATTGCTATCATTGCCAACATGTGGCCTGAAAAAAAAAAGTAAGGGTTCCTGCAGCCTAAGCAGTGTCCCTATCGCCTGTGGTTAGTGTGAACAATCCTGTTGCCAAACAGGTAGGCTTACCCAATCAAGAATTTGTAAACACTAGTAATAACAAAAAAACATGTCCATGAACTAGTTACTTCTAATCACCTCTCACAACCTTGATATTACTCCAGTATATATTTCTAAATACACAGAAATTACCTCTTTGCATTTCCTAGTACTGCTAAAAGAAAGGAAAGAGCAAAAATGAGAGGAAAGAAGAAAGAAAAACAATGTATGCTTAGTATGGAAATATTTAACTAGGTGGTCATTAAAAAAATCTCTTTGTTAGATGCATTTGTCTATATTTGCAATTCAAAGCTGGTTTGACTTTTTAACTAAAATATTTACTTTTTCTTGTAATTCTCTCATATGACATTTGTGACCGGTTTAGGCTGTGCCTTTAAGAAAGGGACACTTTCTGAACACTCTGGCTGAATGTTTTGGTATTAGAATGAAAACAAGATATGCTAAATCAATTTCATTGGTAGAACCCGGCTGTGAGTTCTAGCTTAGTCTTTCAGTCGGGGGTGGGGGGTGGGGGCAGTTAGTCTGCTTTTTCCCCCTGTACTGTGGGCTGGCCTGCTTTTTTCTCTCTGAAGCAGCAGCTTGCTACGCAGGAACGATTCTTGCTAACCAGATAAGAGAAACCTAACTTTTGCATTCACTTTGAGCTTTAACAAAGTTTTCCCCTTTTAATTACCTTCCTTTCTCTTTCTCTCTAACCCTTTTGGGAAAAAGGGGAGGTAGGGAGGGAGAAGGGAGGGACAGGCCGAACCCCCCTGGCCGCAGGGGGGTTGGGGAAAGGTTTCCTGTATTACATACATTCCTGTATATTTCTTTATATATTGTAAATATTGTATATTTTTGTACATATCCATTGCATTCCATATCTGCTTGTAAATATAGCTTTCATCTGCTTCTCCGGCTGAGTTAGCTGTGGATTCTTTTGTGTGTGTGGGGGAACCTTCCTACTCCACCACAGACATTCAAATTTTGTTTCCAGTGCTGTTGCTATGAAGAAGCAGTGTTTCACCAGTGCAAGACAGTGGAAATTTGACCGCTCTTATTCCATCAGCACTTAGTGATTGGACAAAATTTTCCACAGTCCAGTCTACAAAGAAATTACACTTGAAGGTTTCAGATGAAGTCTGTTTGTTAGCAGTCAGACTGCAATATGAATGTTTGCTTTAAAGACTTATGCTGGGTTGTGAAAAGCAAACCTTGGTTAAATCTGTGCTTACTTCAGGATGGCAGACCGAGTGTATCTGAACGCAAAAGAAACAGATTGCTCTGATATCATCCATGAAATAATGCGTGTCAATAAAGCCTGAACCACAATCCCAACTTCTGAAACATTTTCAGATCAGTATTTCCTAGCACTTTAAAAATATAACAAAAATGTGTCAGCTTTTAAAACAGACTCACAGGCTTACTGAAAATTTCTGCTGGTTTCAAATTCATCAGTCTACTAACATAGATGGTCTTAGCTGCTTGAGAACTAGTTTTACTTAATCAAAAATGGTACCTATGCATCATCCCACTTCTGCATTCACACCTAAATAAAAACCAATTACTGACAAACTGTCACTCTTCTTATGAAAAATGTTAAAACAATACCAAATTCTGTCTTAAGTGATGCACCAGCTTTTTCTAAATGCACAACCAAGACAAAGAGTTTAGTTAAGGGTTTAGTTAAGAAGCAAACTCTTTGGTCTTTGAAACTTTACACCACATAATAAAAGATGTCTGAAACAGACTACAGAATCTTCTTACTGTAGGTATCATTCTCAGACACAGGCACAGTCAGAGGCATAATTAGGCTTGAGATCTCTGTGTTTTTAATGAGTATGGGGTATTATCAAGGTTGGAAAAAGTAACTGTGTGTCTTTAGTATAATTGATGTGTTTATGCACTCTCTCCCAAATGTGGCTTTCAACTAAACACAGATTTTTTTTTCACATTAAAAGTCTGCACTGATAGGCAAAAGGAAGGGCTCAAAATTCCAGAGAAGAACACAATGAAAATACAGGGACATAGAGCCAGTGATTGTATATCCTCACTTCCCCATTCCTATAAGCTGTTTTTAAACAGCTGAATTTGTCTTGAAGAGGAAGTGGTAACCAGAAGTCTAGGTTAGGCACATCACAATCAGTTGTTATGCTGATTTGCCCTAAATCCAAAGCACTCTGACTGAACATAGGCAGTGTGTGCTTATTTACTTAGTATGTCTAAAAATAACATTATCTAGTTTAACATATGAACTAGATTTAGAAAATTAAAACCATTTTTTGCCAAAAATATGAAAGGGTGGAATGGATTTAAATTTCAATGTCTAACTCTATACTAAGATTTAATAATAATCACCACATCATAACCATTAAGTTATAGCATGACCAAAAGAAAAAAAAAAGGAAATATGAAGCTGTTTCCTTCCATGGTAAGCATATGATGATATTTCTGATTTCAAACCAGATGACAATTTTTAACAGATTTAAAAAAGTAACTCTGTACTTCCTGAGTGTTTGATTCAGTAAGGCCAAGTGATGCGTTCTGCACTTGGGTCACAGCAACTCCATGCAGTGCTACAGGCTTAGGGAAGAGAGGCTGGAAAGTTGCCCAGTAGAAAAAGACTTATGGGCATCGATCAGTGGCCACCTGAACATGAGCCAGCAGTGTGTTCAGGCAGCCAGGAAGGCCAGCAGCATCCTGGTCTGTATCAGGAATAGTATGACAAGCAGGAAGTGATTGCCCACCTGTACTCAGCACCAAAGAGGCCACATCTTGAGTACTATGTTCAGTTTAGGGGCACTCATTGTAACAAAGACATTGAGGGGCTGAAATGGGTCCAGAGAAGGGCAACAGTGAAGGAAGCATCTGGAGATCAGGTCATATAAAAAGCATCTGAGGGAACTGGGGTTATTTAGTCTGGCAAAAACAAGGCTGAAGGGAGATCTTACTGCTCTCTACAACTACCTAATAGGAGGTTGTAGTGAGATGGCTGTTGATCTCTTCTCCCTAAGTAACAAGTGACAGAACAAGAGGAAATGGCCTCAATTTGCACAAGGGCAGTTTTAGATTGGGTATTAGAAGAACCTTCTTCACTGAAAGGTTTCTCAAATACTGCAATAGACTCCCGCAAGGGAGATGGTTGAATCTGAATTGCTGAAGGTGTTTAAAAGCCACACAGATGTGGTACTGAGGGACATGGTTTAGCTCCAGATTTGGCAGATTCAGATAATGGATGGACTCAATGACCTTGAAGATCTTTTCTGAACAAATATGTTTTATGATTCCTGACTTCTTGTACTCGTATTTCTAACTATCATACCTCATTTTCTTCTTCATGCTCCAATATAGCTTGTAGGAAGGCTCTTCTTTCATGGCTTGACGATTTCTGATCAAACATTCCAGCCTGAATAACTTTTTGATCTACATTCAGCTTGTATTTTGCAGCAGCAAGTATCTTCTCTTCCACACTATTCACAGTGCACAGTCGCAGCACGCGGACTTCGTTCTGCTGACCAATTCGGTGAGCTCTGTCTTGGGCCTGCAAGTCCTATTAGGCAAAGAACAGAGGGACTGATTTGCATTGCAAGTGTGCTACAGAAATCCTTCTCTCCTTAAAGGACATTACAACGCTAAATTCTTTTTGGTACTGAAAGCAGGTACTCAAATAACATTTCATCACAATTCACATAGCTCATTCCTCATGCTTTCTTTCCCAACATTTTGTCAGACCCAGCTAGGAGGAATGACTGAAATGACAAAACATGGACATGCACTCTATAGTATAAATGTACTAAACCATAAACTTATTGAAATCATGTGAAATGTCAGAGAAGGGCCAAGGTATTTATCTTCCCCCTTCTACTCAAAGCTCACAGCCTTTCAAGACAGAATGAACCTTCAAGTAAAATGTGTCTTGACTGCAGAAAAAGAAAGAACAAAACTACTAGAAAAAAAACATAAGCTTATCTCCTAAAGACTGCTGTTAATTCTTAAAGATGTTACCTACTACTACTTGATCTGATAAATCAGCTTTTAACTTATTTGTGTTAAAGCAGTATATATGAGCTTCCCGATTTAAAGTTCATATATACAAGAATGTAAATCAATGTAACTACTTTTGGTCAGGTAATTGCACTTAAAACTGGTGGAAGTTAGAACCACATTGCAGGTCAGAGAAGTAAATAAAAATAACCTGGTGAGGATTCCAGTCACTGTCAAAGATTATAACAGTGTCAGCAGCCTGGAGATTTAAGCCTAGCCCTCCAGCCCTTGTACTCAGCAAGAAGATAAAGTATTGAGACCCTGGTTCATTGAACTTCTTCAACAGAGCAGCTCGATCCTCTGACTTTGTTGTACCTGAAAAGAAAAAAACACAAACAAAACCCAAACCAAACTATAACAAAGATGCGAACTGAAATAATATAAATACTCTTATCAGTTACTAAAGGTACACATTAAAAGGAAATTTTGTCTCACTTGCTCTTTGCTGTCTTTGCTGTATTTTCCGTAACAGTGGCCACAAATATTTTGGTGAACTGCTTATCACATCTAAGAGGAGGACTTCAACACCACTTTGAAGTATTTGACTTCTCAAAAGTAGACTTCAAAATACTATCTAACATTGTTAAATATTTTTTTTTCAATTGAAGTTGCTACACACGAATAGAAGATGGCTTCAGTTTTGATTAATGCATTCTGGTCAGAACAGCCTCTAAATACTTTAAAAACTACTTATATAGAAATTCATCAAAATGTCAGTATTTGCTTTCAGAATTACAATTACTATGAAAGAACTGAAAATTCTTAAAATGTCCTGTCTAGAGGGTGATGCTATGCAATGGTAGAAAGGCAGAGCAGGAAAGGAATTCAGTCATAGAACTATGTCCAGGCTTTCTCTAAGTAAAAGCCAAACCTTATGCACTCTGGCAGCGGGATGAATTTCAGATACTTTGGCTACAGTCTGCTATAAATCACTGTTGCCTGGTCCACCGTTTGTATATTCTTTTCTACATTTCTACCTGTAACTGAAAGCTAAACTCTGCTATTCTTATACAGGTGATATATGAACACAAGATGAAGTTTTTCTGTTACTTTGGTGGGTTGAGTTCTGCTTGCCCAAGGAGAAAATAAGATTGAAAAGCTCTTGGACCGAGTTGGCTGGTCTCATTGACAGGGCATTAAACTAGATTTGAAGGGGGAAGGGGCTGAAACCAGTCCCCCCAGACAGAGTATGAGGGTGGTAAGCTGGAGTCAGAGGTGAAACCAGCAGCCCAGCTGAAGTGCATGTACACTAATGCACACAGCATGGGTAAGAAACAAGAGGAGCTGGAAGCCTTGTTACAGCAGGAGTTATTATGTAGTTACCATCACAGAAACGTGGTAGGATGACTCACATGACATCCACAAGAAAGGACGGATGGATGAACCTGCAAACTGCAGGCCTGTCAGCCTGACCTCAGTGCCAGGAAAAATTATGAAGCAGATCATCTTGGGGGCAACCACACAGGACCTATAAGATGGCCAAGGGATCAGGCCCAGCCAGCATGGATTTAGGAAGGGCAGGTCCTGCCTGACCAACCTGATCTCCTTCTATGACCAGGTGACTGTTTGGTGGATGTGGGGCAGGCTGTGGATGTGGTCTACCTGGACTTCAGCAAGGCCTTTGACACAATCCCCCACAGCAAACTCCTGGCCAAGCTGTCTGCCCGTGGCTTGGACAGCAGCACTCTGTGCTGGGTTAGGAACTGGCTGAAGGGCCAAGCCCAGAGAGTGGTGGTGAATGGTGCCACATCCAGCTGGCAGCCAGTCACTTGTGGTATCCCCCTGGGATCAGTGCTGGGCCAAATCCTGTTCCATATCTTTATTGATGATCTGGATGAGAAGATTGAGTACATCATCAGTAAATTTGCAGATGACACCAAGCTGGGGGCAGGTGTTGATCTCTTAGAGGGTAGGAGAGTTCTGCAGAGGGACCTCAACAGGCTGGAAAGATGGGCAGAGTCCAAGGGCATGAGATTTAACACATCCAAGTGCTGGGTTCTACATGTTGGTCACAACAACCCCATGCAGGCTGGGGTCAGAGTGGCTGGAAAGCAGCCAGGCAGAAAGGGACCTGGGGGTACTAGTTGACAGCCAGCTGAACATGAGCCAGCAGTGTGCCCAGGTGGCCAAGAAGGCCAATGGCATCCTGGCCTGCATTAGAAATAGAAACAGGCCATCAGAAGCAGGGAAGTCGTTGTGCCCCTGTACTCAGCACTGGTTAGGCCACACCTTGAGTCCTGTGTCCAGTTCTGGGCCCCTCAACTTAAGAAGGACATTGAGACACTTGAACGTGTCCAGAGAAGGGCATCAAGGCTGGTGAAAGCTCTTGAGTACAAGCCCTATGGGGAGAGGCTGAGGGAGCTGGGGCTGTTTAGCCAGGAGAAGAGGAGGCTCAGGGGAGAACTTATTGCTGTCTACAACTACCTGAAGGGAGGTTGTAGCCAGGAGGGGGTTGGTCTCTTCTCCCAGGCAACCAGCACCAGAACAAGAGGATACAGTCTCAAGCTGTGCCAGGGGAAGTTTAGGCTCGAGGTGAGGAGAAAGTTCTTCACTGAGAGAGTTATTCATCATTGGAATGTGCTGCCCAGGGAGGTGGTGGAGGCACCGTCCCCGGAGGCATTCAAGAGGGGATTGGACGTGGCACTTGAAGCCATGGCTTAGTTAGTCATAAGGCATGTGGACTCTGCCCATCTGTCCAGCCTGTCAAGGTCCCTCTGCAGAGCTCTCCTACCCTCTAAGAGATCAATACCTGCCCCCAGCTTGGTGTCATCTGCAAATTTACTGATGATGCACTCAATCTCCTTGTCCAGATCATCAATAAAGATATGGAACAGGACTTGGCCCAGCATTGATCCTTGGGGGACACCACTAGTGACTGACTGCCAGCTGGATGCGGCACCATTCACCACCACTCTCTGGGCTCGGCCCTCCAGCCAGTTCCCAACTCAGCACAGAGTGCTGCTGTCCAAGCCACAGGCTGACAGCTTAGCCACGAGTTTGCTGTGGGGGATTGTGTCAAAGGCCTTGATGAAGTCCAGGTAGACCACATCCACAGCCTGCCCCACGTCCACCAGGTGGGTCACCTGATCATAGAAGAAGATCAGGTTGGTCAGGCAGGATCTGCCCTTCCTAAATCCATGCTGGCTGGGTTTGATCCCTTGGCCATCTTATAGGTCCTGTGTGATTGCACTCAAGATGACCTGTTCCATAGTCTTGCCTGGCATTGAGGTCAGGCTGACAGGTCTGTAATTCCCTGCTTCCTCCTTCTGACCCTTCTTGTGGATGGCCACCACGTTGGCCAGCTTCCAGTCATCTGGGACCTCTCCAGTGAGCCAGGACTGTTGAAAAATGATGGAGAGTGGCTTGGCCAGCTCATCTGCCAGCTCTCTCAGCACCTTAGGATGGATCCCATCCAGTCCCATGGACTTGTGGGGATCCAAATGGATGAGCAGGTCTCTAACTGCTTCCTCATGGACTACAGGGGAACTATACTGCTCCCTGACTCCATCTGCTAGCTCAGGAGGCCAGTTGTCTGGAAGACAACTGTCCTGATATTAAAAATTGAAGCAAAGATGGCAAAAAATGTTTCTGTAAATACATTACCAGCAAAAGGACAGCTAAGGAGAATCTTCACATAAGGCATCAGGGAAAGACTGTGATTGCTGTTTACCTACACTTTAGTAAAGCTTTTGTCACTGTCTCTCTCTCACAGCACTCTCCTGGAAAAACTGGTGCGTCATGGCTTGGATGGTGCATAAAACCATCAATGTCTGAGTGGTTGGGCTAGAAGCCTTCTGGTGAATGGAGTTTAATCCAGCTGGTGGCCTGTCACAAGCAGTTTTCTGCAGGGCTCAGTATTGGGGTTTGTTTTCTTTAATATCTTTATCAATGATCTGCTTGAGAGTGGTGTTGTGAATATGCCCTCAGAAATGAGCGGCAGATGTATCAATGAAAATATACGTTAAGTTTTTTTTTATACATATATATATATATATATATATATATACACAAACTCTGCAACGGGGTATGTACACTCACCCTTCACAGGTATCGATATTCGATTAGTGGAACTACCTTTATAGGATGTTAATGTATGGGCACTTAAATCAAATGATTCACAGAACTTAGAATCGAAACTGAAAGCGGTGGGGGAGGGGTTGGTCAGTGACTGGCAATCCTCCACCCGGAGCGATTTGAACGCTACCCTAACTGAAACTTTATAAAGGAAGGCTTGGCTTACTCACAAGCTGAGAGCTTCGTGAAGTCTTCCATTAATAATGTTTAGAGTCCGCAGAACAAAGCAGGGTTAACACACAGAGAAGTATGTCCTAGAAATATCTGGGGAACAATCCTGGCCGTTAGCACCATTCACTACAAGTGGAAAGGACTAGAGGAAAAGGACCTGGAGGTGCTGCTTGACAGCAGTGCGCCCAGGTGGTCAGGAAGGTCTATAGCATCCTGCCTGTCTCACAAACAATGTGGCCAGCAGGACTAGGGAAGTGTTTGTACCTCTGTACTTGGCACTGGTGAGGCTGCACCCCAAATACTCTCTTCAGTTCTGAGCCCCTCACTACAAGAGAGACAATGAGGTGCTGGCTTGCCCAAAAAAGGGCAACAAAGCTGTTGAGAAGTATGGAGCATGTCTTATCAGAAGCAGCCATGGGAACTGGGATTGTTTAGTGTGAAGGAGGATGAGGGCAGAACTTCTTGATCTCTACAACTTTGTGAACCTAGTCCTGTCTCCCAGGTAATAACAAGTGATAGATTGAAACAGTCTCAAATTTGTGCTGAGGGCCATGGCTTAGTGACAACCTTGAAATGCTAGGCTAATGGTTGGACTTTATGATCTTAAATGCCTCTTACAACCCAAATGATTTTATTATTCTATGATTCTTTAATAGATGCTACCGACCTTCCTGCTAAATTCAGGAAGAAAGCTACAGGTAGCACATTACCTGTCACTGAAATTCAGCTATCCTTTTGGAGCACAGCATCCAAACTTTGAACAGTTACAAATTAATTAATTCCATTGGAATCTAAGCAAAACAGTGGCATTATCATCACTCATTATGAGAACACCTTCAGACAATTTAGTGACAACTGACTGGGACCTTGTTTAGAAAAAAGAGATCAGCTCCCCAGCACCTACATTACCTACATTGCAAGAACAGACCTCAGTGTTTCTCAAAATAACACTCTCACCAAATCAGGTGCAGATAAAACAGATGAAAGGAAACAGTCAAAAAGCCAGGCAGAGTTACTTAACATCAACTCTGCCAAGAGAGGCAGAACTCTGTAAGAACTGAGAATATCCTGGTTAGCTGCATCTTAGGGGTCTAGAGTGCCACAACATTATGATAAAATAGCCTTGCAGACTCTTCCTTCATGGATTTGTCAAATAATTTTTTGAACCTGTGTTGCAGTTTGGGCTGGGTGCCCCCTGCTTCCTGTGTCCAGAGGTCCAGCCCAGTGGGTGGACACAGGAAATTGGGTATTTCTACCATAATTCTCTGCACCAGTATAAGATCTAGTGCGAGGTCTAAGCACCTCCTCTTTCTTCCTCGCCGTCGCCCGGTAATGGGGGAGTTGTTGTCTCCCGGCCATGGGCCTGGCTAGGCCCAAGGCCACGGGGGGATGGGCAGTCTCAGATCTGGCCAGCTGAGACTAGCCTAGCAGTGGGGAGGGGGGAAGAAGGAGCCCTGGGGGTCTTGGATGTACCCCCAGGTGGGGATGGGATTATCTTGGGACTGTTTTGGGATTTCTTTTGTCACTCTGCTTTTGGCTTTCTGTAAAGATTCACCGCTTTTCCTTTAAACTTTCCATCACTTTTGCAATCCGTTTTGAGTTGTTTTATTCTGCCCGTGATGGGGAGGGTTTGGAGGGGGGCTGCCTTAACCCATCACAACCTGCTTATGCCTTTGAATAGTAACATCACAGCACCGGTGTGCTAGGAAGACATAAGGAAGAGAATCCAGCTTTCCCATGCCCAAAATCATCACAGAATCTGAGAATATATCCAGTTGAAGAGACCTCAAAGATCATCCAGTCCCACCTTCGACCCAACAGTCAACACTAAACCATGTTCCTAAGTGCCAGGTCCACATGCCACTTGAACTCCTCCAAGGATGGTGACTCCACCACTACCCTGGGCAGACCATTGCAATGTTTGATAACCCTCTCTGTGAAGGTGTATTTTCTAATACCCAGTCTAGACCTCCCCTAGTACAGCTTGAAATCAGTTTCTCTAGTCCTGTCACTTGTCATCAAGAAGCTGGCCCCCTCTTCACCCCAACATCCCTTCAGGGAGGTGCAGAGAGCATTAAGGTTTCTCCTCAGCCTCCTGTCCTCCAGACTGAATAACCCCAGCTCCCTCAGATGCTCCTCATAGTCATGTGCTCCTGGCCCTTCACAAACCTTATTGTCCTTCTCTAGACATGTTCCAGCACCTCAATAACCTTCCTATAGTGAGGGGCCCAGAACTGAACACAGTACTCAAGATGTGGCCTCACCAGTGCTGAGCACAGGGGCACGATCACCTCCCTGTTCCTGATGACCACTGTGTTTCTGATACAAGCCAGGATGCTTGTATTTGCTTTCATGGTCACCTAGGCACACTACTAACTCATATTCAGTTGATTATCAACCAATATCCCTAGGTCCCTTTCTGAGATACAGCTTTCCAACCACACATACCCAAGTCTGTCACTTACCATGGGGTTGTGCAGGACCTGGCACTTGGCCTTGTTGAACTTCATACAATTAGCCTTGGCCCATCAGTCTAGCCTGCCCAGATCCCACTGCAAAGCTTCCCTACCCTCTAGCAGATCAACACATCCACCCAGCTTGGTGTCATGTGCTAATTTACTGAGGGTGCACGCAATCCCTTCATCCAGATCACTGATAAAAGGTACTAAAGAGAACAGGCCCCAGTACTGAACCCTGGGGGACACTGTGCTCCCACTCCCTTGAATAGTTGACCCAGGGCCCTGAAGTCCTTATTGACAACCCTCAGATTACTTTTAACAAATTCATCATTACTTATCTGGAAGGTCAATAATGCATAATAATCTGTGGGCCACACCAGGGTAAGGAGCTTTCTTGCCACATCTTTTACTTGGGCCCAGGAAGAAGGCACACTTCCCTCACTGGGCCTCCATTCCTTCTAGAGGGGAGTCACCTTTAATGATGACTCTATTTATTTTTTTTTTGGTAGAAGCTGCTTTGATGCCAGGCGTGGGCTTCCCTAATCTTGGGAAGAGGGAAGACTTGTAAGGTAGCTGATTCATCTTCCCCATTGACTGGCTGCACTTGTAGGGCTTTGACCCTGTTTTGCAAGGGTGTGTGGGAGGCTGGGGGAACGAAGCGTGCTATCCCATAACTTATTACTTGTCCCCTCTTTTGCATGCAGCTTACCATCAAGACGCAGGTAGAGAAAATTTCGAAATGCAAAGTAGTCTTCCATAATGGTCATGAGTGATGTCATTTGACAGAAAAGAAGCACACGATGGTTAGTAGCTCGTAACTTGGGTAGAATACGATCGAGTAGCTCAAACTTTCCTGAGGCCCGATAAAGTTCGGCCCTGTTGAATAGAAAAAGCACATAAAGACCAGAATGAGCCTACAGTTAGAAAAGTTTTTAGTCATTATCACGTCACAATATAACAGAGAGATTAACTCAGATAAACAAGACTAACAGCACTTTCAGAGATTCAAGAATGGTCTGGGTTGGAAGGGACCTTAAAGATCATTTAGTTCCAACACCCCTCCTATAAGCAGGGATATGTTCCACTAGACCAGGCTGCTCAAGGCCTCATCCAACCTGGCCTTGAGTATTTCCAGGGAGGGGGCATCCACAACCTCCCTGGGCAACCTGTTCCAGTTTCTAATCACCCTGACTATGAAGAATTTCTTTCCACTATCTAGTCTACACCTACCCTCCTCAAGCTTCAATCCATTGCCTCTCATCCTATCACAACAAGCCCCAGTAAAAAGTCCCTCCCCAGATTTCTTGTAGGCCACCTTCATGTACTGGAAGGCTGTTAAGAGGTCACCCTGGAAACGTCTCTTCTCCAGGCTGAACAACCCCAACTCTCACAGCCTGCCCCCACAGGACAGGTGGTCCAGCTCTCTGATCATCTTCATGGCCCTCTTCTAGACCTGTTCCAACACTTCAATGTCCCCACCATAACTGGATGCAGTACTCTAGGGAGAGTCTCACAAGAGCAGAGTACAGGGGGAGAATCAGACCCTTGTCCTGCTGGCCCAGGATACAGTTGGCCTTCTAGGCTGCAAGCACGCATTACTGGCTCATGTTGAGTTTCCCACTGACACTCCTATGTCCTTCTCCTCAAGACTTCTCTCAATCCACTCCTCTCCCAGCTAAAGTTTGTGCTTGGGATTGCCCCAACTCAGGTGTAGGACCTTGCACTTTGCCTTGATGAATTTTATGAGGTTGGTTTGGGCCCACCTCTCCAGCCTGTCCAAGTCCCTCAAGGTGGCATCCCGTCCCTTCAGCATGTAAACAGGACCACACAGCTTGGTGTCAGCCACAAACTTGCTGAGGGTGCACTCAATTCCACTGTCCATGTCACTGATGAAGATACTAAACGAGTCTCAATACCGACCCAGGGGACACTACTTGGACATGATGATCTTTGAGGTGTCTTCCAACCTTATTGATTCTATGATTCTTCTCACTGGGTCTCCATTTGAACACTGAGCCACAACTTTCTGACTATGGCCACCCACCCTTATCTAGCATGTGGTCCTTCTCTCAAGTCCATGCTTTTTCACTTTTCTCTCTTTAAAATTGTTTACATTGACTAAAAGAAATAAACACTGATGTGAATTTCTGTTTGGAAAGTATTTTTCTTCAATTACAGAAACTCTGTGGACTTTCAACCACACAATACCTTCCTTTCTAAAAAGCAACTGTTTCATATTTTATCAAAACAAATATTATTTCTCAGCCAGACAACCGTTTTATCATCTAAAGACACTGGTATCAGGCAGCTCTTTTAGCACACTCAGATGGCATCTAGGGCCACCAATTTGTACAGATCAAGCTCCTGATGTTGTTGCAAGACCACTCTTGATAATTCATGAGAAGTCATGGAGATCAAGAGACATCCCTGAAGACTGGAAGAAGGCTAATGTCACCACCATCTACAAGGTGGGTTGCAAGGAGGACTCAGGTAATTAGAGATGCATTAGCCTCACTTCAGTCTCTGGGAAAGCTCTGAAACAGATCCTCCTGGGGACTATCACAAGTCAACTGAAGCAAGTGGCGGAGAAAAGCCAGCATGGATTCACTGGGGGCAAATCATGCTTGACAAACAGCCAACCACCTTCTACAACAAAGAAACTTACTTGGTTGACACAGGGCAAGCAGTTTATGTTGTCTGCCTGGATTTCTCCAAGGCTTTTGACACAGACCCCTACAAATCTCCTTGAGAAATCAACACATTACAGCCTAGAAAAACAGTCTGTGCAGTGGGTGGGGAACTGACTGATAGGTTGTACCCAGAGGGTGGCAGTATATAGTACTTTCTCAGCCTGGCAGCCAGTCACATGTGGCGTCCCCCAGAGATTGATACTGGGCCCAACACTGTTTAACATCTTCATCTGGATGTGATTTGGATGTTGGGAGAGATGTCCTCTAGGAAGAACTAGACAAGCAGGATGAGTGAGCTAGCAAGAACCTTGTGAGAATCAATGAGGCTATAACTTTAGTAGTCCTGAACAATGTTTAGTTGCTTTGATTAGCTGTTCCTCTGTATTCCACACTATGAAACACAAAAGAGACTCACAGCACTGAAATTCAAGTTGTGACTGAGAAAATGAATAAAATTAAAGAGGATGTCTAAATTAGCATCAAAATTATTTGCTTTACAAATACAGATTTCATACAACTTTTTTCTAAGCTTGAGTCTGTACTCTCAAAGTAAAACATTATTAACAATGAAAGGATAATAATGGAAGAGATGCTACCTTATTTTAGAATGAAGATGATAAAAAAGGAAAAGCAGGACAAAACACAACAACATAAAAAGAAAACCCCAACTAATATCTCTGAAGAGTCATTTCAGTAAATTTCAGATGGCATGTAAGCCATTTCAAAACAAGAGGAAAGAAAAACACCACTTTAGGATCTTCTCTGCCTGTACTCTTGAAAGAGATGGAGGGTCATACAAAGCTCATAGAACACTTCTATTACTGTTATGATTTTTTCCTTTAGATATACGGCCTGTGCTTTTCTGTAAACTGCTTGAGTTTGTTACAATGTACCCTGTAGAAAAACAATGTGATGCATTAATTCCAATACATCATTATGAACAAAAGGAGAAACTGAGTTACCCATTGATGACACCATTTGAGTAGCCCAAATGTTCAGCAAAGGACTCCTGCAGAGTAGTAAGCAAAAACCAGATTATTACAAATTACACATAACCCAAAATTATGCATTCTTGCATCAATTAAATTAAATACTTAAGTGTTGGTGCTTAAGTTCCATTATGCTTAGTCTTGGAACAGACCAACAGTGCTCTGCTGAGGGTTTTCCTCTACTGCTATTACTTGAAATTCACAGTTTGCAGAAGTAACCTCTGCCAGTGTACATTCTACCAGATTATAAACACAGTAGAACCTAATTTATTTATACTAATTACTGGGAGATCCATTTGTAAATTACTCTAATTAATTAGTGTACAAGAGAAGAAAGTATGAAAACTAAAATGATAATACATCAGAGTAAGTACTTAATTATTCATTCATAAATTTAGCTACATTCCAGACATTTATGCTACTTCCTGCCTTTCCAAATGTACTATTATATTTATGTACTTTAGCTCCTAATGAGATGTGGTATATAGAGAGTACACTTCTGCTGAAAAACCAAGGTGGATTGAATAGGGTGATTTTGGTTGATATTGTAAAATATTAGCAGGCTGCTACTTACATACACCTCACATGGCATTTTGAACTTGTGTCTCTACATCATGTATTAGGTGTAAATAGGGATTAAGTTGCTCTAGAACATCTTAAATTAAAAAAAAACCCACAATTTTTTAAAGACAGTGTCTCCACAAGATTAAATGATTTAAAGCTAGACTTCAGATTACCAATAAAAGGGTGGCAGTAGGTCTATTTGCTTCTAAGAATAAGAAGCTGCGATGATAATTTTTTTCACATGTATCCTTCGCCACACAAATTTTGTGGACAGAGATGTCCTCTCTCACACACATGAGCTTCAGCAGTATTTTTCTGCGATTTTAGTTAGCCATCTGACAAAAACAACTGTCAAAATCAAACCTGCCAGTCTTACCTCAATGTGTTGAAACATGTATGGGTGATTGCATATCTTGCGCAACTGCATGATCGTGTTCATCAGAGTTTTTGCCCCACCTTTCCCCTATGAGTACAAACAATGCAAATCAAATGATGAGTCTAACTTCTTAGCATATTAATGAAGCTTTTGAAAGCTACTTACAATAGTCAAAAAATATTTCTACCCCATACCTGAACACTGCATCACTAATGAAACCAAAAAAACTAGAACAACAAAAAAAAGCAGCTACTCTGCAGTTGCCTTGTAAATGCATCTATCACGACATGCCCCGTAATGGAAAAGGAAGACTTAGAAGTAATCCATGGAGTACTTTATGTATCACCTGAAGTGGGAAGCAGAACATCTACTGTGTTGTATACTGCTTATTATTACATTATTATGAAACCACACAAATTCCATTGGGTCTGAACTCTCCAACATGAGAAGACACTAACTGGATGCTTTTCAATTCTACCACACCTCCTCATGTCTGTTAATTGGGTATATGGGTTTCTCTTCCAAGGCCAAGTGAAACACAGGGCCAAAGGCAGCTAAAAAGCTACAGACAGCTGTGATACAAAGCAAAAGATGTAGGACAAAAATAAAGACATCGAACTATAAAAATTACACTAAAAATGCAACAGAAGAATTAATGTTAACAAAGTGCTCTTACTATGAAGATGAGTATCGTAATCCAATGACATAAAATAGCTTTGTTCTGAATTTGATTAAACACCAGTAAAGAAAGCAATTTGCACAAACAAAGAGGATAAAACAAGATACTGAATTTAAAAAGTCCACCATTGTACAAATGTAACCTACAATGTTTCTTGTAGTGGCAGAAAGCCAGCATGTGATTGCACTGCATCAGTAATATACACATAACAGAGTACAAACACAAATTACTATATACAACCATTCTGCAATGCCCACATAAGGTTACTTCACATTTATAATGATGTGAAAAGTGTATACACAAATAAGCTGCTGAATTTGTTTACAGCACAGCTGATGAACTTGCTTACATTTACTGGGTCAACTCTTAACAATGGTATAATCACCACTTACTAATACATAGCCTATTTCTGACTATATGTCTTTAAATTCTACTGTTTTTTTCCAGAACTTTGTAATTAGACCTTTTAAGTACGACTGCAAGCACAAAGCCCTAGCTGGCTGAAACAGGACTTAACTAATAGCTCTCAAAGACAAGATGAACAACCTTCTGTAGCCGGTGCTGCCACAATCACATTCATTCAGGCACATTATTGAATTAAATTTGGTCAAGGCAAATGCTGTCTTTTTGTATTTTTTTTTTCAAACATTGCCTGATTGCAGAAAGGCATTGTAACTACAGTGAATACAAATAGCATCTCCTTGTGAATAGAGCACAAGCTCTAGTCTTCTGAAACAAAAGCACAGTTGATAGATTTCTTTTCCCATGACACATACCTGCAATAAAAGCCTACATACTATTTTTTAAAAACAGAAATCATACTATTAACCATAATGCATTCTTTCATATTTGTTCTAGTCCTTTTGTACCTTCTTGTCTTTCTCAGAACCATCTGTGAGAAGGATTCCTTTGGCTTGCATGTGACGGTACAGGATCTTCTGAAGAGCTGACATATCACATTTGATCACATATTCCACCTAGTGTAAAGAAAAAACCCAACATAAACACACTTACATAATAATGTTAGTAGGACTTAACTGCAAGTTCGTGTCACCCTAAAACAGAAACCAAAATACTACTTTTTATCCATACCCTAACACCCCATGATTTCGGTGAGCAGCAATCCAACTGCACGCACAGCAACAAATATCTCAGATATTAAGAGCCACAACTACTATGAGACAGTTGGATCCTAAGAATGAAACTACAGAATTGCCAAACATTTTTAACTCATTCTGTAATTTTAACAAGTTAAAAAAAATAATTGATTTAGTTTTATTTTATATTTAATGTGTAATTTAAAAAAGAGTATTTTATGTTTACTAACTGGTGGACTTCATTATGTTTGTAAAGTTTTATAAAGCCATCAAGCAAAGCATTATAAAAATATCATCACTGTATACCTAGCAAATAAGCATCCCTCATAATGTCCAATTAGCATTAAGCATATCTAGGTTGGGATAAAAATATGCCATTTCCCCAACGACTAAAACCAAGTCAAAACCTCCACATTCAGCCCAATCTCTTGTACAGCTTTGTAAATCCACATTTATTAAAGCATTTTCTGACTGCACACTGTCTTTAAATCCAGTAATACAAAGACTTCATATCCCAAATCAATCCATTTTTTTCTATTACCCAATTTCCAGATCATGGTCACTATGTTAAATTATTTAAAATAAAAACAGTCACAGAATAAAGCCACACTAGTGTCTAGAAATCTTTCAAGTGGTGACTAGAAGAAAAAGCATAAGCTTCCTAGTACTCTATACATAAATAGAAGAAAATAACCTGGTAATTTTTATTCCAAGAAAGACATGAGAATATATCATAAAGAGAAGTCACTATTTCTTCAATGGCTTTTTCAACAAGATTTATAAAATCACATGAAATTGATTAGCAGGCTTCAGTCAACAAGTTCAGTTCTCATGGCAGGACTATGCTTTTTCCACAAGGTAATGGAAATAAAAAGAAACATAGTCCTCTGAGTACTACAGTGTACATTTCCAAATCTTCCTCCTCCTCCAGTGCCTATTTTTATTTTTTAAATGTGAGTACTTCGCTGTCAAATAAATACTTCTGATGATTCTGAGGATCTCAGTATTTGAATAAAACCCACTGTACTTAAAAAAAAAAAAAAAAAACAAACAATACCAGCTTATGCAGTTTTGATAAGATACTTCTCAAAATGCCTGGAATATTAATGCAGGCCCAAATTCTGCCTGCTTTGTGAAATCCAGTACTCCTTTAGGAATTTCAGTGAACTAAGGGATCAAACGCGCTACGCACTGCAGAGAGGATGGGACAGGACAGAATCTAATCCTCTATGTATGTTGTTAACTTATACTTTGAAACCAGATAATATGGAAATATATTGCATGGCTTATATGAATGACTACAAACAGAATTAAAGCCATAAGACTGGTGTGGAATCCTGAGAAAGCAGAAACTTCAGCTATTCAGCCTTCCTCAGTGACTAGCTTTCTTGGCAGAATTATAAAAAACCCAAACTACAGCTATATGAGATGCTAAAGAAATGCTGTTCTGCAAAATAAATCTGAAAAATGAACATTACATAACGCTTAGAAAAAGCATGAAATCCATTCCACAACTCCTCTCATTGCAAACCTTTTCTGGCAGTTGAGACTCAACCTCTTTCTTCAATCTTCTCAGCAAGAAGGGTCGGAGCACTTTATGGAGACGACGGATGATCAGAATAGTTTCTTCCTCATTTAAGTCCACCTACAGAAGTTCACAGAAGTCACTACAAGGCAACTTAGCATATTAGGTATTTCTTCTCTCACATGAAAGGCTTAATATGTGCAATAATAATTTCTTGCATGCTACAACCAAACTAACTTGAGTCAAAAAAGACACTGATATTAAAATTTTCTGGCATTATAAAAAAAGCTGGCTTTTAGATACAGTAACTCCCTGAGTTACAGGGAGATTTCAAACATTAATCCTTCTGTAATAAGTTCCTTTCTGTTTTCACCAAAGTGGTTTGTTTCTAATGTTCTAAAAAAACCCTGCCACAGTACCCTTTCTCCAGTCATGGCAAATGGAGCATTGAACCACTGTTCAAAGGTGCTACAGCTCTTGAAAATGGTTGGGAGGAGGAAATTGAGAAGAGCCCAAAGTTCAGGCAGCTTGTTCTGTAATGGAGTCCCAGTCAGCAGTATTCGCCTAGGGGCCACATAGTGAGTATTCAAGACTTGAGTCAGCTTGCAGTGATGGTTCTTCATTCGATGGCCTTCATCTACTATCATGTATTTCCACCGAATCTGCAAGAAAAGGAAGTGGGCTAAGTTAGAGGAGGTCAGACTTAATCAAATTCTTCCCAACAAGCACAGAATAAAAATATTTCAAACCCAATGTATGTTTCTCCTTTACGAGAGAAGACAAATTATCGAAGTACCAGCACCCCTGGAAGCAGCAAAAATAGAAACAAACACTATATATGCTGAATTTGATGCTGAATTATGATTTGAACTGCAACAGTGAACACCAGATTCTTTTCATTTCTTGGGAAAGAGATTAGAGTAACTGGCTCTTCAAAGCCAGAATATGGTTTACAGAAAAGAGACCGCATACTCCAGATAAACCTGTCTGAAACAAGAACCTTGATAGGAGACAAAAGCATTTTCAGACAAAATAAGTATGCTTACTAACAGCAGCAACCTTGAGCTTTGCTTTGCTTCAGCTAATCTTATGTTTTCACTCAAGAATAAGCAGTGCCAGTACAATCACCTCATCTCACTCACTGAGTTTTCAAATACTGAGTTTTCAGTTTCTGTTTCTTAATGTGAAAGCTTTACTGCAGTCAGAACAGATGCTGAAAGAAAGTTACTCAATCTCTTACTACCTGTAACACAACAAAGGCAGTCAGCGTATATGCCACGCTAACTCTAAGACTATGAAGGCCTCAGTTCATGCTAACTCATTCCATTTCTGAGAACAGGTTGAATGCCATAGCGCTGTCTTTTTCACTTTTTAGCAAGGGTGAAAAACAGAGGGGAAGGAAAACTCTGCAGTCTCAAACTGTTCTCAAGTGTTCAGAAATATGCCAAGAAAATGCACTGCCTTTGTATCAGAGAGGAAAATGAGTAATCTATATACATAGTATATAATAAAATCAATTAAAGTGAAAATTAACAACAAAGGGACAGTAGGACCACACGGTTTCTCCATATGGTAAAATACCTCCTCAGTTTGCTTTGTGTGTACATCAAACAGGCTTGGAAGCTTTCAAACTGATACACTACATTTCAGGACCACCTGTTGATAGTTCATAAGCCTTTCAGAACCGGGACATATGTGGTAAAGAGTCTGGACACCAAATTCATGACACAGGAAACTATTTTGTCATTTAGGAAAAAGTGACTAGATACTGGAAAGGCTCTAGGATGAGTGAGTTTCATGTCACAAACAATGAAGAGGAAAAAAACAACAACCAAACCCCAAAATTATCAGGACTATAGATAAGATAAAATGCCACTAAACAAAATGGAGAAGAGTCAAGTTTTTCAAAGGACAGGTAGATATACACTACTGACAGAACTCCACAAAGGAATGTGTCTCATGGCCTCATTAAAAAAATTCTGATGTTTACAGGGAGAAGACCTCAGGACTTCCTTATGAGATAAAAATATGTTCCTGGCTGTGCCACCATTTGAGGTGTCTTGAGGTCTTGCTGTTAAGAGATGACAGTCATTATTACCTTAGCAAGAATATGTTTGTCTTTTATGATGTACTCATAAGTAGTTAAAAGAACGTTGAATTTTCCACTTCGAAGCTGAGGAACAAGTGAGCGGCGCATTGCAGGTGTACCCTAAAAGAGAAAGAGACATCATTACTCTTCTGACAAATATACTGGTTTTAGGAATTACCAGACAAACAGTAAATATGTGAACTTGTAATCCTGCAGCATTGCAAACTATGTATCGATACATTCCAGACTTTCTTCAGCTACTTTCCATAAATGGTTGCTGGATTGTAAAGCTCCTATTATGGGGCACTGCAAACAAGCACCTAGTGGCTTAGTCTCCTTACAAACTGCTTAGCCATACCACTACTACCATACCCAAACAGCAAATTTAAGCATAAGACGTGGAACAGTTACAATTGGTATTACTCTCATCACAAGCTTTGTAAATTGATAACTTACTATTTTATTCTGCATTTCACTATGTGAAAGTAACTACAATTTATTACAGTCTTCTTGATATGACTCCCTCTGCTTAGTACCTGATATACACAACAAAACTTCACAAGGAAACAATCTAGAAACACATGTAGAGGCAGACAAAAAAAAAACTGGCTCTATACTCTTGCTTTCAACACCATAATCATATAAAAAGCAAACCAAACCTTGTAAGATATCTTCACAACTGAAGGAGCCCATTTGTCAAATTCATATGTCCAATTGGATAAAGTCCTATCATGGAGATTATAAAGAAACATTAATTTATTTTATCATTTTCAGGTGAAGCTTTATATTAATGTTTCCAAGTGGTTGCCCAATTCTCAACACATTTTATGCAATCAAAGTCCAAAATTAACAGCATATTTTACAAACTGCACTTTATATGCTACAATAAAATACCAGCATCTCTGAGAGGGGAGTGAACAGAAAAAATGTAAAATCCTCATTCAGCTCATATAAAGGAACCTCTTAGAAACCAGCTCAGAGTAGTGTTCATCTTTGTATTTTGGAGCATATTAAAAAAAGATAACCCTAAACAAAAAAATACATTTGCAAGTTATTTTATACTAACAATTGAAAAGCAGATGTTACAATTTTTAAAAAATAGCTTCATGAAATTGGTAATAGAATTAATGTGTATACTCCCAGTACCATTCAGTGCCACTATGCAGGTCCACTTTGGCACTGTGTTTCTGGTGTTTGATCACCACAAACTGACTTCACTGGCTAAGACACCTGCTACTGTGGTACAGCAGCACAAAACACCCATACAGTTTTTTTGTTGCTTGCTTTTCTTGGGTTTTTTGTTTTGTTTTCCCCCTTCTTTTTTTCCCTTATTGGACCTGTGACAGCAGCAATACTAGCTACTAAGAAAACACAGATTTCCTTTAAAACTGTAAGGAAAATCATTACAGAGTACATGAAAGAAATCTATCTTGGTGGTTGCTTTTTGGTGTTTGGTTTTTTGGTGTTTTTTTTTTCCCCTAGGGTGCTCATGTGAAATATTTTAACACTACCTTTATTTTTAACTTTGTTTTACTTTACAGATCTTCTCCCAGACATCATTTGTATTAATTATAATGAGGCATGGCTGTGTTATTTACATGAGTCCACCAGTTACTAACTGCAACACAGCCAGAAAACTGGATGACTCAAAAGAGATGGCCACTATTAAAATTTATCCCAATCCTGAAACATATTTGCAAATTCAGCAGAATTGGTGGATAAATTATCTAACAAAAACATCAGGGAACTTCTTCACACCAGTCAAAGCGCAAAGAAGTAAGCAAGCAATATCCCACAATCATAGTATCATAGTATCAGTCAGGGTTGGAAGGGACCACAAGGATCATCTAGTTCCAACCCCCTGCCATGGGCAGGGACATCCCACACTAGATCAGGCCAGCCAGAGCCTCATCCAGCCTGGTCTTAAACACCTCCAGGGACGAGGCCCCAACCACCTCCCTGGACAACAATACATACAGCTTTTAGAATGCCCGAAAGTTTTATTTAAAACACAGCACTTTTCATTACTAAATCTCATACTTTACCTTTAGAGAAAGAAAAATGCATTAAAAAAACAAAAATGTGTAAAGCACGGAGCATACTGGAAAGCTATAGAAAAGCAAAAGGAGGCAGCACAATAAACAATCATAATCTGGACACTTGATTGAAGTGTGAGTATTACTCATCAAGCCTTAAAGGATCATCAAATTTCATTAAAACATGATTACTTGGCATCAGAGGGGCACAGGTTGTTTAAAGAATTAAGCAAGTCTTTTAATATCACATTTAAGAGATGAATGGAGACCTGGTGGCATGTACCATGAAAGAAATACCATCCCCCTCTTGTGGCTTAACAGTGCATTACAGTAAATTCAATAACCGCCAAGCATGGACAGTGAAACTGTTGGAAGCAAGCAGTTTATCAGGCTTCTGATGACCTTCCCAGTACCAGATATTTACCTGGGAAGAAGTATCACAGAAAACACTCAATACGTGCTCAGTGTAACTCCACTGTATACCTCATCTTGGCATCACACGAATCCTCAATCTGCAGTACTTAGAACAGTAATAGCAGAAAGAGATCAGTTACTTACGAAAGGGGAACAATGATGAGATAGGGGCCATTGAGTCTTTTGTGCTCCATCAGGTAAGTGATGAGTGCAATAGTCTGTATTGTCTTTCCCAGTCCCATTTCATCTGCTAAAATTCCATTCAGATTGTTGTTATAGAGTGAAACCATCCATTCCAGTCCCTGGAGCTGAAACAAAAAGTAATAGTTTAAGTTTTTTAAAACTCACACAAATCATTAACGCCAGTACTACAGAACCAAGGTTCTGAGATCCCTGACTACTTAGATACTGGATTTCCTTTTATATGCACAGGGATCCTTGACTATCTGGACACGTTCTCCAAAAAAAAAAGCCCCAAAACAACAAAACAAGATAAATTTCTGGTAACAGCTACACGGGAATCACCAATCCTGTTTAGCAGAGCCTGTAACATGGAGCCAGATTTCATGTATGTAAGTTTTTTGTACTACACACAGAGCAACATCAACATAGGCACTCATACGTAAGGCTGGTATATACTTGACATACAGGAGTTCATTCTCCAATATCTGCACTGTCCATTTTTAAACTTTTTTTGTACATTTCATTCATTTGCCTGTGTTAATTAAAATCTTTAAAAACCAAATCCATCAAGTCTGCACAAAACATGTAAGCATAACACTGACTAACTGCCTTGCTGGCATGCTAAAAGTCATAATAGCACATGTCCATTTTGTTTCTCCTATCCATGCCAGAATAGGTCCCCTTTGCCCAGTCAGGCCTTGTATATAGAACCCCAGAGCTGGAAGGAAGCCAGAGTACTGTAGCTAAAAAAAGTCTACATAACAAGAGTTCCACACTCCAAGGAGTACCGCTAGAAAGCACTTAACTCAGATTATTCCCTTGTCACACAAACTTTCATGTGTGTGTATCACATTACTCATGCAAGTGCAAAGTTTTCTGCTTCTAAGATCCAGACATTCATTGTGTCTCATGTATGGAGAGAGAAATAAATTAAAAGCCGAAAAAGATTCAGAGAGAAAACACCATATGCTTGAAATAACCTTCTGTTGTCCCTGCAAGACAGTATCCAAAATAATGCTTCCAATTTACTGGTTTTACGTAGACACTGACTTGCTTTATACTCTGGTATTAAATATAGAGGCCACCGAGAGTTGTTCAGAATTTATACTGCAACCATATATCCCACTTACAAAGCAGCTCCAGAATTATGAGAACTATATTCTCCTGTGTCATGGAACTTTCTGCACTGACGTATCCCAATATGAATTAAGAGAAAATTCGATTAAACTTGACAGCACAAAACATGAAACAGTATAAAAAAGCTGACAATAAAGAAGCACGTAACCTCTAGAGGACAGGGAAATACAGAGTTGCAGAACTGTCTTCTTCACAATATTCTTGCTAGAACCAAAGACAAGCCTCAACATTCCTGACATCAAGTTTCTTGTAAAGGGAGCCTCTTACCTCTTGTAAAAATGTTACACAGAACAGACACCATGAAGAACAAACACACATATTTAACTGCAGAGATACTACACTGAGCAGCTAAAGGACTAGTAATCCCTATGAGTGTCTGTGTAACTCCACAGATAGAATTATTTTGCTTTGTGACACAGAGGGAAATTGCACTGCAAAACAGATCTGCAAAATGTAAGAATATTTCTATGTTCCACAATTAATTTCAATTCAGGAAGTAAAGAAATTATTACAATCTTCATTTCCCATCCATGAGTACTTTAAGACAGTATGGCCATCACATTAATACTGTTATACACTATTCATTTAGTATTCATTGGGCAAACCTTTCCAGACAACAAACCAAGATTATACAGTTAAGACGGCTGCTGACTGAATACATTGGCTTCCTGCTTCACTGTGTACACAAGCTGGACAATGCATATATAGCTAAGAAAGTGGCCTATTTCTCCATAGGGTTGGATTCTATCTTGCCTTAGTCACAGCATTCTCATTCATGTCAGAAAAGTTATTCAAAGTTATTTAACCTAACATATTCAAAATCAATCCCAGAATGACACATTGCTCTTTTTGTTGAGGGCTCCCAGTCAGACCTAGAAGTGCCAAGAGAATTCGAAGTCAAATGAAATGTTGCTGTGAACAAGCAGGATCATGGGATTACTTAGTTTCAAACAGATCTCAGGCTATAGGCAAGTCCCCTGCCCAAGGCAGGGCGAGCCTTGAGGCTGCTTTACTCAAAACTTTATACAGTCAGTGGTCAGTGACTGAAAAACTCATAGGTAAAACAGCTCCAAGGCCCTACTCTGCAGCAATACTGGCCTGCTCTGTAGATATACTTTCAACCATCTTCCTTCAGCTTTTGCTTATTGAAATAGAAATAGAATAAACCAGGTTGGAAGAGACCTTCAAGATCATCGCGTCCAACCTATTATCCAACACCACCTAATGAATTAAACCATGCAACCAAGCACCCTATCAAGTCTCCTCCTGAACACCTCCAGTGATGGTGACTCCACCATCTCCCTGGGCAGACCATTCAAATGGGCAATTGCTCTCTCTGTGTAGAACTTCTTCCAATCACCAGCCTAAACCTCCCCTGGTGCAGCTTGAGACTGTGTCCTCTTGTTCTGGTACTGGCTGCCTGGGAGAAGAGGCCAACCTCTGCCTGGCTACAACCTCCCTTCAGGTAGTTGGAGAGAGCAATAAGGTCACCCCTGAGTCACCTCTTCTCCAGGCTAAGCAACCCCAGCTCCCTCAGTCTCTCCTCATAGGTCTTCTGTTCCAAACCCCTCACCAACTTCACTGCCCTTCTCTGGACACACTCCAGCAAGACAACATCCTTCCTAAACTGAGGAGACTAGAACTGGACACAGTACTCAAGGTGTGGCCTAACCAGTGCTATGTACAGGGGCAGAATGACCTCCCTGTTCCTGCTGGACACACTGCTCCTGATGCAGGCCAGGATGCCATTTGCCTTCTTGGCCACCTGAGCACACTGCAGGCTCATGTTCAGCTTCCCATCAACCAGTACCCCCAGGTCCCTCTCTGCCTGGCTGCTCTCCAGCCACTCTGACCCCAGCTTGTAGCACTGCATGGGGTTGTTGTGGCCAATGTGCAGAACCCGGCACTTGGATGTGTTAAATCTCATGCCCTTGGACTTTGCCCATCTGTCCAGCCTGTCAAGGTTGCAGAGCTCTCCTATCCTCTAACACATCAACACCTGCCCCTAGCTTGGTGTCATCTGCAAAGTTACTGATGATGGACTCAATGCCCTCATCCAGATCATCAATAAAAATGTTCAAGAGCATGGGGCCCAGCACTGGTCCTTGGGGCATTGTTTTCTCACCATGTCCCACAGGGAGGAGCCCAATAGAAAAACACTATAATACTTTGAAGACAGAAGTGAGCTTAAGTTTCCAGTTTTAATGTTTGATAGGGCTGAGAAACATATGAAGCTGAAAATGAAAACACAATGCTTTGCACACTTTAGAACACTGTTAACCAACCACAAATGGAAACAACAAGCAAAACTGAAACTCCTGGACAGTAAGGAGGAGAGCAAACCCAAAATATTATTGCCTGCAATAAAAAGAAAGTTACAGGTATATGCCGAAAGCTGGTATTGTTATTCATTCAGTATGTATAAGACATTACCTTTGACAGAGAACTGTCATTGCTTCATCCATGTAATTCCCAAATTCTAACCTAACAGAGATCTTGTGGTTCTTAACAGATTTTCAGTTTACTACTTGAAATAACATCAAAATGTTGAGCACAATTCCAACTTTCAAATATTTTATTCCAACTTTCAAATATTTTAATGTTTTAATGATTTCTCACCTGATAATGCTTTAGAGTGCCATTAATAAGAAGAGAGGATTGCTTTTCCACCCTTTCTGTGATTGCATGTGCAACGGTATAGTAGGACTGAGACCCTCTAGCACTATATTGCATGCTGTATTCATCATCCACATCTTGTTTGGCTGTCCTAGAAAGCACATAGAACCAAAGTTAACTCCCACAAATAAACAGTACTTTTTGACCATAGCTCAAATAGGTGAGTCTGAAGAAACAGCGCAAATCCTCAACTCTGACAAGTATACCATAGGGTGTAAGCTACTTCATAAACAGTACACAATTAATACTCAATGATCACGTTCCTCCTCTTGCAAGTGTTCATGCCAGAAAAGCTACCACAAATCAGTGCAACCCAGAGCAAGCCACTCTTGGGGAATGGTACTCTAAGACATCACAATTCCTAATAAAAGCCCAGGACACAAATACTACTCACTCAATTATTTGCTTTGCATCTTTCTCAGAAACTTCCTCACTGTTAGGATCCAGGAGTATCTTCTCATCTGTTTCTAATCTGCTTGATTCTTCTTCATCATCCTACAAAAATCAGAAAAAGAAAAGGAGTGGCGGGAAGTGCAACATCTTCCTAAGTCATGCTTTCAACTGACATTCACATACTTGTCAGCTTTCATTGATCGCTGCTTCATAACATAAACCTGAATCACAAAGTCCAGCTTAGACTTAGTCTGCAACAGAACTGCACTGCCACGTAAGCAGATAATTTTAAACACACATTTTCCAAGTCATTATACTTCGAAATAACCTGTTTTCCCCTTTAATGACCTTGCTTTTAGAAACCTTACTCTATCTGTGAGACAACTGAAGAAGAGTCCAACACCATGTACAAGTTTATGTCATTATGTTGTATCATACAGCTCTTCCAGGCTTCTAGTTTCTTAACTTTTTGATTAACAAAACACATTTTTACTCTTTCAAAAATAACTGAACTTGACTTCTGGCAACAGTTGCAAAGACTAACGAGCAATTTAAAATCTCACTAATAAAGCTGAGCAAAACACTGCTCCAAGTTCTGCAAGTGTATTCTCTCTCCTATGAAAGACACTGCTGCTGCTCTCCTAAAAAACACTGCTGCTAAAGAGTCAGTGATAAAAATGTAGGCGTATCTTTAAAATTTCTCCTAACATCTGACAGGTATTAGGCCCTCCCCTCCTATCTTAATACTGAGAGTTTTGTTGCATTACATTAGTAGTAATTAGTCCTACAAAGGCATGTACTTTTACAACATACAATCCAGTCAATTTCAGTGGTCATTTGGTCTAGCATTGTATAGACTGCTAGACTTAGGAGATCTTAATTATACATTGAGTTCTGCTACTAGCCTGCTGATTAAAAGTCCTTGTCTGAAGAATACTATGCAACTATTGGTATTGATTATGAACAGTATCTGTTATCCTGAAGAGTTGGGATCTTTGTGTGTGTTCATTTTGAGATTTTTTAAAGATTTTTTTAATTAAAAATAATACTATTTACTTGGCAATTAAAGTACTGCATCAAATAAGCCTACTCTGCAGAGAGTGCAAAACTCTGACACAATCCATGACTTTTTAATAAACATAGTACATACATAATAAACATATAATACACACAAATTTGTGAAGCGTTCCATATTTTTTAACAGAGGGGCAGCTCACCAGAGGCAGAGGGATGGAGAGCTGGTAAGGGCTCTCAACTTGCTGCCCTGAGGCAAGACACGAATGACACACCAGGACACTCTGTGGAAACCAAGGGGAACTGCCACAAGAGGATGACAGGGCCAGCCCAGCTGAAGTGCTTCTATGCAAATGCACGCAGCTTGGGAA
The DNA here is from genome assembly GCA_033816785.1 of Picus viridis. NCBI lineage: Eukaryota > Metazoa > Chordata > Aves > Piciformes > Picidae > Picus > Picus viridis. Next base: position 60,397,592 of record CM066606.1, read on the forward strand.
ACAAACAGGATGAGTTAAGGGCCACCGTGATGCTGGGATGCCATGACATAGTGGGCATCACCAAAACTTGGTGGGATGATTCCCATGACTGGAATGTAGGGATAGACGGGTATAAACTCTTTAGGAAGGACAGGCAGGGAAGGAGAGGAGGAGGTGTTGCCCTCTATGTCAACAACCAGCTGGAATCAGTGGAGCTCCACCTGGGGAGGGATGATGAGCTGGTTGAGAGTGTATGGGTTAAAATTAAAGGCAAGACAGGGGAAGGAGATATTACTGTGGGGGTCGCCTACAGGCCACCTGACCAGCAGAACCAAGCAGATGAGGCCCTCCACAGGCAAATAGAAGCGGCTTCCAGGTCACAAGCCCTGGTCCTCATGGGGGATTTCAACCACCCTGACATCTGCTGGAGGGACAACACAGCAAGGCACCAGCAATCCAGAATGTTCCTGGACTGCATAGAAGACAACTTCCTCCTCCAAATGGTAGAGGAACCAACAAGAAAAGGTGTTATGCTGGACTTTGTTCTCACCAACAGGGAAGGGCTGGTAACCAATGTGAGGCTCAGAGACAGCGGCAGTGACCATGAAGCAGTTGAATTTAATCTCCTCAGGGCAATCAGGAGGACCTATTCTAAGCTTACGACCCTAGACTTTAGGCGTGCAGACTTTGATCACTGCAGGGATCTGCTAGCCAAAGTGTCGTGGGACGAAGCCCTGGAGGGAAGAGGGACCCAGGACAGCTGGTCAGTATTCAAGGACCACCTCCTCTGTGTCCAGGAGCTATGTATACCAACAAGGAGAAAAGCAGGAAAGAGTGCTAGGAGGCCTGCCTGGATGAACAAGGAGCTGCTGGACACACTATCACTTAAAAGGAAACTCTACAGGAAGTGGAGGGAAGGACAGCTAGAACAGGGGTATATAAGGAAGCTGCCCGAGCAGCAAGAGGCCTGGTTAGGAAAGCCAAAGCAGAGTTTGAATTGAATCTAGCCAGGGAGGTTAAAGGGAGCACTAAGAATTTCTACAAGTATATTAACGGCAAGAAGCCTAGGGAAGGTGTGGGCCCCCTCAGAAAGGAAAATAGTGAATTGGTCACAAGTGACATGGAAAAGGCTGAGGTACTCAATAACTTCTTTACCTCAGTCTTCACTGCAAGGGCCTCCAGCCACACTCCTGGTGTCATGGAAGACAATGCCAGGGACGGGGAGGAAGAACTGCCCATCATAAGTGAAGCTCAGGTTCATGATAACCTGAAGAACCTGAAAGTGTTCAAGTCCATGGGACCCGACGGGATATACCCACAGGTGCTGAGAGAACTGGCAGATGAGGTTGCTAAACCCCTCTCTATTCTATTCCAAAAGTCATGGCAGACTGGGGAAGTCCCCACAGATTGGAAAAGGGGAAACATTACTCCCATTTTCAAAAAGGGTAAGAAGGAGGAACCGGGGAACTACAGGCCTCTCCTATGAGGACAGACTGAAGGAGTTGGGGCTGTTCAGTCTGGAGAAGAGAAGGCTCCGAGGTGACCTCATTGTGACCTTCCTATCTGAAGGGGGCCTACAAGAAGGCTGGGGAGGGACTTCTCAGGATCTCAGGTAGTGATAGGACTAGGGGGAATGGAATGAAGCTGGAGGTGGGGAGATTCAGGCTGGACATGAGGAGGAAGTTCTTCACCATGAGAGTGGTGAAGCCATGGAATGGGTTATCCAGGGAGGTGGTTGAGGCCCCATCCCTGGAAGTGTTTCAGACTAGGCTGGATGAGGCTCTGGCCAGCCTGATCTAGTGTAGGGTGTCCCTGCCTGTGGCAGGGGGCTTGGAACTAGATGATCCTTGTGGTCCCTTCCAACCCTGACTGATACTATGCTACTATGATATATAATAAACATATAATAAATAATAATACTCAGAATGACCAATAAAACCTATGATGCATAAACAGCAAGGAAGTTAAACTCATTCATTGTGAAGTTACAATACAGTGTTTTCTAACATATTTCAAAATAGGAACCTGCTTATATTCTCTGGTTCATGACTATTACTGGTCAGGATAAAATATTTACTTTTCCTAATTTCCCAATTACCATTTAGACATTTATTATGTAAAGGACAACTGCTATGAACTGAAATAATTACAATACCAGTTACTTTTCTTGTTTGTATGACTCTAAACATCTACACACTTGATACTGCTTTCTCTCTCTTCCTTATGAAAAAGAGGAAACTACCACATGGAATAATTCCTTTGTTTTCACTGTACTATTTGTCACAGTGCTTTCTTTATTTGAAGACACATACCTCTTCCTCATATTCAGAACCACTTTCATCTTCACTGTCTGACCTGGGAGCAACTTCATAGCTGCACAAAGACCACAAAGATAACGAATTACAAATAAAAAGACAAGGGATTAGGTTCAATATATCTCCTACTGAGCTTACACATAATAGACTGAAAAAAGAATAAAATAACAGGAAGGGAGAAGGGTATGGGGAAGGAGGGGAATGATATACTGATGAAAAATATCAATACAACTGGAAAACACAGCCCACTTTTATGCTAACTACTTACCCAGGGTTCATTTCCAGCCAAGCATCCAGCTGACTAGCTTTTGGTGCTTCTGGTCCAAGAAGGACTTTCCCTGTTTCAGTGTGAGTCACTTTGACTGGAAGATCACTCATCTGACTGCTCTCGTCTATGGGCTGAAAATTCAAATAAAATGTTATCATATGGCAACTGAAATTCGTGCATGTCATAAACAATAACAGCTAAAAGCACTTTCCAAATTCCGCATTTGAACAAGCATTTTAGTTCCTTTGTCAGAAGCTACACCCTCCTACACTGTCACAAGCAAACACTAAGTCACACTGTTACACACAGTGCAACATATTCTATATGAGGTACACAAAAGTTTAGCAGTATTCCAAATAAATTAACAAGAGCAGAAAAGAATATACTGTTGGCTTCTGTGAACCAAGACACTTAATCCTGCTACTTACACCAATGGACAACTGTAAGCAAAAAAACATACAATAACCTTATGACCTTTCTCTTATATGGAGAAACACGGACGTAACAATTTTGCGAACCTTTCAAGCAATGAGGGCCTGTTTTAAAGATTCACTGTCCTGACTTCTTCAATTAAGCTGACAAAGCACCTGAACCAACAAAACCTTCTCCTTACTCTGGTGCTCTAAAAAAACCAGAATAGTGTAATTATTTTTTGTGCTATTTCTCTGCCCTGTTTGATCACAGATTTTCTACTTTAAAAACTTCTAGCCTTCTGCTGCTGCTTCTGTTGAAGATTTTATATATATATATTTAACTCCACATGAACAAGAAAAATAATACTAAACAGTTATAAATATGGTGACTGCCAGAGTATACAACTTACCCCATTTCCATAAATACTGAAATTACAGGAATATTATGTGCATTTTCCTTGTGTAACCATAACTACATTAAAGGATTTTGCTGTAAGACACTTTGACTACATCAGCAAAAGCATCACTTGCAAGTATAAAGACCAAAAGTAAACCAACAAATACAATTCTAAAGTCTTTCCATAAAAATGCAACAGAAAAATGGCATATGCTCTGCTACTGAATGAAAAATATTACCCTAAGAATGATACAGAAAAATTACATTTGCTTCTGAGGAAGAACTTTCAGCTGTCTTAAGACATGACAATACCAAGGTCTGTCCTGTGCCTGAGCGGTAATTACATGTAATGTCAACATCATATTTTATAAAAATGAGAAGTCAGGATATGTTGTAATTATAACCTCTTTTAGAAAGTAACCTATGTCTGTAGGTGGATTGCAAGACAATAATTTCCTTTTAAGCACATAACAAAGCTGAGAAGAATTCTTTAGCATACTCAGCGATAGATTAAATGTATTTTTATTTCAGTCTTCAAAACTTTCTGAAGAGAAACAAGCCAGCATAAATGTTTTTAGGTTTATTCCTGGTTACAACAGTAGCTATTCTTAGAACTTTTGTTGTCTTTGGTTTTTTTCTTCAACTATAGCAACGGCACACACAGAACAATCACTGGGAAGTTTCAGCAAAAGACAGTAACAACCAAACACCTTGTAAAATTCATACCTCTCCATCAGGACCAAGACCAGATGCCATTCCTTCTGCATTTTCCTCAGCCTTCTACAACAAATAAAGAAGTGAAAAATATCAGGGTCAGATTACAAGTACAAAGAGGATACTTCATATCATGTTAGTATTTCGAATTATGAATATATTTCAGTCTATTTCTGAATAGTCTGAGAAGCACACCATTTAAGTTGTGGCTGGATACAGGTAGAGACAGGCACAGAGTTACTCACACAATCTTCGAGGATTTAAATCGTGACAAGGAAACACTGATTTTATAGAAGTAGGAAACTATGTGTTATTCATTCTCTGACACAAAAAAACTCTTACAGGTTAAAGTGAAAGCTTGCACAACACATTAAATTGGCCTATCAGGTGAAAATTTTATTTGGTGGTGTTGGTTTTTTTAAATCATGACTGCAATGAGGATGTGGGACATCAGACGAGAGGCTAGAGACAGAAGATGAAAATACAGGAACATGAAAAAAAGGCAAAGAGGGAAAATCTGCCATAAAGATTCTTCAAATTTCATCCCAGAAGAAAAACAAACTAATCTGAAATTTCATTCTTATAAGAGTAGAGGGTTCACTTGGATATTATATAATGTAAGCCTGAAAAAGACAGAAAGTACTTCTTCACCATCCCCATTTCTAAGAGAAAATAACAGTAACTCTGCTCTCATTTCACTTTTCTGTAAGAACGAAACATTTTAACTACAGGCACTAGTACATTAAACTTGTTTTATGTGAAGTACTAAACATAAAAAAGCAAACTATTAAATGTGTATGACTCTCAAAAAAGACACAGCACCCACTAACTTCAGTGCTGCAGCCATGCAACGATGTATTCATGGAACTATACATTAAAACAGAGGGTATTATTTATGTGAGCTCTCCTTGACACAAGAATAAATGCTTTATGGAAAAAACTGAATTACAAACAAAAAGCTGCAGATGACCAAGGCAGAGCTGAGATTTTTTCTGTTAATTTGCCTTTAGGTTTTGGGCTGTGATATGTATATGCACTTATTATTTACGGGGCACATTTCCTTTCTACTCCAGCAACAGAAAATTATGTATGTATAGACATGGCCAAAAGACACTCTTTTCCTCATACATACTTCAGCTAAACAGACATAAAAATAGAACTGTATCACAAATGTGGATTGTTGAAGAAGTAATTTTTCATTAGAGCAATAAATCTACTCCAAACACTATGTCATCAGGGATAACCTGCTTTGAATTCTGTACATTAACTCAAGTCTGTTCTCACTGGTAATATGGGTCAAGAACCATGTTATATCTTTGTAGGGAGAGAATTGTTCCTATGTTAAGAACATATTCTCAACATAAAGTTCAGAAGTTTTGGAAAGGGACAGAAGTAAACATGGAGAATATTTTAGGCCATTAAATCTCCAAAATTAGAGTTTTTTTATATGCTAATATTTAGAGTGTTGCTTGTAAAGCATGTAAATATAATTAACAGCAAACCAGGCATGGAAATGGATTATAGAAATCCTCTTATCCATTCTGCAAAGAGATGAACGGTACTCAGAGGTCACAGAAATGACAAATCATTACTTAATGATTATTTCACACACATCTTTTTTCTTTTAAATAGCACTGCTCAGTTTCCACAAGTCTCACTCACAGAGTAAAATATTACATACAAAAAAAAAGGTAATTTTGAAAAGCTTCAATTAATTGTTAAGAATGCACAATGAATACCACAGGCGTAATACCCATTTACTATAATGAGCCTGCCCAAGTTACCTCTCTGTAGTCATTTTCAATGGTCCTACAAAATGGATCAAGCCAAGTTTAGTTACCATGTGAAACAGCTGCACTAATCAGATTTTTCCCATCTTCTTAACACAATGTATTTAGGATTCAATGGATCTTTTTTGGGCACTTTAATTTACATGCCTGAACCAATTTAGCCTATAGAAAGTCTTCATTTTATAGTCCTGCCTCGTTCTCACTTCTTTGGAATTAATGACAGCAAATTTCTTACCTACTTCAGTGGAGAGAGAGGAATTCCCTCTGACAGGAATTTAGCATTGTAGATGACTTTAAGTACTCTGTGTGTGACACATATGTCATACATGTGTGCATGACAATTAGGTGCCCCTATTTACCAACAGTAAAAATGGATTTCAAGAACAGATAGCCTAAAAGTACCAGCCGTAACTACTTGCCTTCTTCCTTCTCCTCCTCTTCTTCTTCTCTTTGGCTGCTTGTGCCTGTTTATGCTCCCATACCAGGTTAGTCAAGTTAGCTACATATTCATCTGTTTGCTGCAACAGGTAGGCCAGTCGTCTATCTTTCTTTTGGTCAATCAGCTTACGGTAGCCTTCTTCATCTTCAGCCTGGCAATACAAAGTAGCCATCAGCCACAACAGAAATGATTCCAAAGAAACCCCAACCAACTCGTACATCATTTGGTGCAGCCTAGGATGCTCTTTGCTTTCTGGACTGCAAATGCACATTGTTAGCTCATGCCCAGATTTTCATCCACCAATACGCCCAAGTTCTCCTCCGCTAGGCTGTGGAGGGTCAGAGTCTATCTGGAGACAATAAGAAGAGAGATACCACAGTGATCTTTTCTAGAATATGTTGTGTTGAACATCTCTATCAGTGGCCCAGAGGAAGGGATGAGAGGCACTCTAATCAGGTATTCCAAGGACATGAAACTGCGAGATACCAGTCAAGATGCACAAAGGACCTGAATGGGCAGAGAAGCTGTGCCATTTCTGACCTTGGAGGTTTTCCAGACATGACTGAAAAATGTCCTAAGTTGCTTTGAACCTGATATTGACGTTGCTTTGGGAAGGCAGCTGGACTACAGACTGAATACACTGTTAATGTAATCTCAACAAGGTAATGCCTTTTGATATTCAAGCTTTTCTTGATAGTATCTTTTTTAATCATACCAATACCCATTCCTGCATGTAATATACACTAGTACTCAAGAGCTGTGATATAATCACCACTTTTAATTGTAGTCAGTGAAGGACAATCTGTGAAATGAATTCAACATTCATGAAAAGATATGTGAAGAGTTGTAGACAAAGCACATTTCTGTAGACCACACTAAGCATCTGAGAGAAAAGCTGTTTGTAAAAACTCCTAGTATGTATCTGCAAGTTCAGAATTTATTGCAACAAAACAAGCAAAATATTCCCACTAACATGACACACAGTTTTGCAGAAGGATTTAACTGAGCAGCAGGGGCCAAGACTTCTGAGTGCAAGGCCCCAAACAGAAAATGCCTGTGAAGTGTTGTGTCTATGCTAAGAGCTCCACTACAGCGTTGTGAAAGAGTCTTAGGAGAAAGCACTGACATCCTGTAAGCACTAGGATCCTGTAGCATATTTGGGCATTGAACTCTACTTCACATTTTCAGCAGCAAACATCTTTTCTTTTTTATAATACTGTATGTTAGACTGACTGACATAAGCTTAACTTCATGATGTATAAAAATATTTCTAAAACAGCAAAAATTTTTTTTTTGGTGACCAACTTTTTCATCTCATAATTGACATGTTTATGAGCTTGGTTATACAGGCTGCTAGCAATTATGTCTAACCATAAAAGAGCTCTATAACTCTCACTACTGTGTAAATTTATTAAATGCTCTGGGGGCTAAACATTTGCTATTTTCCTACACAAGTTCTCGATTTACATTTTACACACCCTTTAGTCAAAAAACGTGTGGACATAGAACTTCAGGATATGGTTTAATGACCACAGTGGTGTCAATAGTTAGACTCAATGATCTTAGTGGTCTTTTCCAACTGAAACAATTCCATGAGGATTATGTGATTTTATTTCTAAGTTTTTAACATTCTGGTATTTCATTATTTCTACATCTAATTTTGTGATTTTTAAACCCAGATTGTTCAGTCTTTAGTCATGGTGCAAACATACTCTGGACAAGGACTAGAGTTCTGCACCTACTAAGATACTTGATGTTTTTTACCAGCACGTTTCAAAGTAGGCACATCAATCCCCATTCAATTCTATGTTGGTAAAATGTTAATAAAGTATTAGAAAAAGAAATTCTAGATGAAATTACTATCTCTCGTCCTCTACTCCTTACCATTAGTCTCCTCATTCTTTCTTTCTCAATTCTTTCTGTTTCTTTTTTTCTGCTCACGCTCAGTGTTGGCATGCCAAGTTGCTACAGCTTTAGAAAGTTTCTGAATCTTTCCAGCGACTGAGCGGTGGTACTCCTTAAAATCCTTAGCATGCTGCAATATGCTGTTCAGGTATTCCTAGAAAGAGAAACAAGTTAGCATGGGCATTTGGGACAAAGCACAGGATTTGAAATTGGGAATACTGAAGTTCTAATTTTACTGTGTTCCAATTGGCCATCATATCATTTGGAGTTATTTTAACCCTGGAAACTCCAAAGGTAGATGAAATATGTAATAGACCCATAGAGCAAAGCAAGGTGCATTTCTCTCACAGGTCAAACAGCTAGCAAGTTAAAATACCTGATGCTTCTGCCTGCGCTTCCTCTCCTGTTCTATTTTCTGCTGCTTCTCAAGTTTTTCTGTCATACGGGCCTCCCTCAAAGTCTGACGCTTGCTGCGTTTGTAGGCTTTGGAGTTCAGTGCTGTCTCCAGTGTTGTGTCACGACGCATACAAGCTACTACCTCTTGTCTTAGCTACCAGTGGGGAAAAAGAAACACTTTAAAAAATAAATCATTTTTAATACATGGAGAAGCAACTTTAAACACTGGTATTGATGAATACAACAGTAACAGCCCAGATGCTCCCACCCCCTCTTCCTGTTCCATTACAGTTCTGAAATGATCCAGCACCTATACAATTGCAGCAGCTATGTCTGTTTCCCTAAACAAATTTTCGGTCTCCAGAGGATGGCTGAAAGTATTAATTACTCTTAACCATAATTGCTTCCTTCTATACAAGATGATGCAAATGACTGTCATGCTATAATGAAAGGGGCTGGTCAACATGTTACACCGTCAAGGTAAAACATGAATGTACAATATGCATAACAAACTTTCTAGAGCTGGACCTAAATGTGGCTGACAAGTCAATTTCACTGATAGCTGCACAGTGGAGAGCAGAACAGGTAAATGTTAGGGGGCTTGGAACAGTATTGTCACAGTGCCAGCAGTACAACAGGGAGAGCCTGCTTTTCATTAGATCTCTGACAAAACTTCATTACAAAGGAGCGCCCAGGGCAGGCGGAAGGAAGACTTGGACATCATGGCACAACAACTGACAAGGCTTCTGCCAGGAAGTATTTTTGCTTGACCTGCCAGATGACATCTTTTTTCTTCCAAAATAGCCAGAAAAACCAATGGCAAGAGGCCCATAAGAGTCTGGCAATGTGATTCCCTTTCTGAAATTCCTTTGGTGATGCATGCACTCACCATCCCTCTTAGGTATGATAATGCTACAGTTTCATTTCAAAGTTTGCAAGCCACAGTGGAAATCTTGAACACAAATCACAGAGAAATAGCAGACAACAATAACATACAACTCTTCCTAAAACAGTAAGACTCCAAGACAAATACTAAGTATGTCCAGAGAGAGGTGCTTACTGGAATTTGTTTTGAAACTAAGCTTACAGCCTGTCCAGTTCTTGTTTTGTCTGTGTTTCAATGCCATTTTCATTATGAAAGACACATCTCTATGGCTACATTTCAGACTGGGAGATAAAGCAGGAAGCAAAAACAACACTAGCACATTTTTATTAACAAAATTAAATCTAAGCTAAATATTTCTTTGATATGATTATTAGTCAGTTTTGCTCTCATGCAAAATCTCCTGCTTAGGCTCAGTGCTGCTGAAGTATCTCCTGTGAGGTGACACTGCTATATGAATACATTTGGCTGTCACCTCTGTAAGACCTTTACTGAAGAAAAAGGCATTACCTGGCGCTGGAAATTCAGTAACCTAAGTGCCTTCAACTCCACTGTAGCTTTGGTTCGTAGGTCAGGGGTAGAGAGCCAGGCAAGTTCTCCAACTCCTGGATTCTGTGAGCAATTCGAGCCTGAAGTCTAAGTAAACAGAAAAGTGCACAAGAAATCAGGAAAACTCTGTTAAGTTGTATTATACAGTATAAATGGGTAATTTATCTCAGACATTTATTCGGCTTTTACTAGTTGTCTCTGAAGTAACATAACAGAATTCTGCAGAGATGACATAAGGTAACCTTTTCCACCTGGCAAGTGAATTTCTGATAATGAAAATACCCCTTGGCCCTTCTTTAGACTAGAAGCACGTGTGAAAAGATACTTGGTAATTTTATTTTATTCATGTTATACAGGATTCTGTTTTCAATATTCTTTGCTGCATATTGGCTTATGCACAATGTATTCAATAATGACCCTGTGAGAACTTTCCTTAATACCTGTAATTCTACATGCTTGTCAAAAGATGAAAAGTTCATTAGCATAACTACATAAATCTTAAACCGTAAATCACATTCTATTTCACTCTTACAAACTCTTTTGCATTCATTAGCAAATTCAAGAAAGGACAGAATGGGCAAATCACACAAACCTTTTTTTCTATTCTTAACATGAAAAACCAAGATCACACAACTTACTCTTACGTAGACTTTGTGTTTTCATTTACAAGTATTTCTATGAATTGCAAATGTTGCCATGACATGAAATAGCAAAACCCCACATTTTTAGTTATCCGAATGGAATAGAATTAACCAGATTGGAAGAGACCTTCGAGATCATAGAGTCCAACCTACCATCCAACACCATCTAATCAACTAAACCATGGCATCAAGCACCCCATCCAGTCTCTTCCTAAACACCTCCAGTGTGGTGACACCACCACCTCCCTGGGCAGCCCATTCCAATGGCCAATCACTCTTTCTATGAAGAACTTCCTAACACCCAGCCTAAATCCCCCTTGGCGCAGTTTGAGTCTGTGTCCTCTTGTCCTGTTGGTAGTTGCCTGGGAGAAGACACCAACCAAGTGGCTAAGCAGGTGTCTAACTACTTCTTCCTGGTTTACAGAGGAACTATTCTGCTCCCTGACTCCATCTGCCAGCTCAGGAGGCCAGTTGTCCAGAAGACAATCTGTCCTGCTATACAAATTTGAGGCAAAGAAGGTGTTAAGTACCTCTGCCTTTTCCTCATCTTTTGTTACTATGTTCCCCTTCATGTCCACTGAGGAGTGGAAGTTGTCCTTACCCCCCCTCTTGCCATTAACATATTTGTAGAAGGATTTTTGTTGTCCTTCACAGCAGAGGCCAGTCTAAGCTCTAAATGGGCTTTTGCCGCTTTAGGTTTTTTCCTACATGACCTAGCAACATCTTTTAACATTTCATGGATAACCTCTCCTTCCTTCCAAAGATGATACACCCTCTTTTTTTCCCTTAGTTCTTTTAGAAGTTCATTGCCCATCCAGGCTGGCCAGGCTGGCCCCAGTGGCTCATCTTCCGGCACATTGGCACAGCCTGTTCCTGTGCCTTCAAGAGTTCTTTCTTGAAGCAGGTCCAGCTCTCCTGGACCCCTTTGTTTTTATGAGCTGTTACCCAAGGTACCTTCTGAGTTAGTTCCTTAACTAACCTGAAGTCCGCCCTCTGGAAATCCAGAGTGGAGGTTTTGTTGCTGCCCCTCTTAGCTTGACTGCATATTGAAGACTCAATTATCTCATGGTCACTGGACCCCAGACAGCCTCCAACCACCACATCTCCCAACAGCCCTTCTCTATTGGTAAAAAGAAGGTCAAGCAAAGCCTCATCTCAATCAGTGATCACCACTTCATGTATTCTTTAGGAAAAACAGAAACACCACCAGCACTACTCACCAAAAAATCCAACCGAAAGGCCAACCAAAACCCCAAAACCCATAAAAAACACAAACCACCACCACACATGTCCAAACTACCAAACAAAGGAAAACACCCCACCCACAAAACCCTTAACCAAAAGCAAACACACACCCCAAAACCAGAGTCCTCACCTTCCCAAAGTAAAAAAAACACTAAGGCCCAGGAATGGGAATGTATCTCATCCCATCTCCGTGTATTGATTAGGACTCACAAAATTTCCTTTTTCTTTACTTTCACTAAGCACAAAATATCAGATCACATTTGGAAAGGTGTCTGCTGCTGTCTTCCTCTGATGAGGGCTTGGAAGTTCTGTGAAGGGCTTATGGAACCACTTTCTACAGGAAGACTTTCTGCATACAGTGATTGTTTTTCCCCTGCTCCTTCACCCCCTCATCACTCCACATAATCAGTACAGTGACATAAACTCTCATACAATTTACATGTCAGTCTCACAACTGGAAACTAGATCACTCAGGCAAAATGGCTGCACCCAATATATGAAGTCAGAACAAATCAAAATACTGTTATCTCACAAAAACTGCATGCACCATGACTTAAGTGTAATCTGAAAAGCAAGTGGAATCACTTGACACCTTTATTCCAGAAACACCATGTTGCAATTCACTCTCATAGTTTAACCCTGGCCAGCAACTAAGCACCACACAGCACCTCACTCCCTCTCACCCATGGTGAAATGGGTGAGAATTGGAAGGGTAAAAGTAAGAAAGAAATTTATCCATTAATATAAAAACAGTTTAATAACTGGGGTTTTTTAATTGTAAGGGAGAAAAAAATAACAAAGAGAAGAATATAAAACCCAAGGAAAATAAGCACTGTAAATGAAAAAAACAAATGCTTACCACTAACTGAACGATGCCTGTCTAGTCTCTGAGCAGCAGGCCCCTGGTCAGTCTTCACCTCAGTTTTACTGCTGAGTATGATGAACACTACACGCCACTGAGTATCTTTTTGGACAGTTGAAGTCAGCTGCCCTGTGTCCCCTCCCAGCTTTTCACATACTCCCACCCTACTTGCTGGTAGAATAGCGTGAGAAAACAGAAAAGGCCTTGATGCTGTATAAGCACTGCTCAACAAGAACTAAAACACCCCTGTGTTATCAGCACTCTCGTCAACACCAAACCAAAACACAGCCCTGCATCAGCTACAGTGAAGAAATTTAACTCTACCCCAGACAAAACCAGTTACTGAGTAAACACAATCTGCAATTTTCAAGGTTTCCTAATTTAATTGGATTCCGATTTGACATGTTACCAACAACAAGGCAGTATACCAATATTTTACCTTTTGGGTCTATCTATACGTTTGAAGTATGTACCTCTACAATATCTATGTGATAATTCTGTCTTTTAATGATAATGAGTAATTGAAATGCTTTTCAGAGTATTTTAAAGTATAATGCACTTTAATCAAAAAAGCTAGCTACTAAGAGATCTGTATCATAAATGGAGAGAAAACAATGTCATAAAGATTTCATTAACTTCATTGGTTTCAGTATACAAATGCTTATATGGCTTTTTCCTACTCCTTTTTTATGAAGAAAGTGTAAATAAGACATATTTCTGTCTCAAAATTGCCTACACTAAGTTTAGCATGATCCAAAGCACAGAAGTTCATAGAATCATAGTATCATAGTATCAGTCAGGGTTGGAAGGGACCACAAGGATCATCTAGTTCCAACCCCCTGCCACAGGCAGGGATACCCTACACTAGATCAGGCTGGCCAGAGCCTCATCCAGCCTGGTCTGAAACACTTTCAGGGATGGGGCCTCAACCACCTCCCTGGATAACCCATTCCAGGGCTTCACCACTCTCATGGTGAAGAACTTCTTCCTCACATCCAGCCTGAATCTCCCCACCTCCAGCTTCATTCTATTCCCCCTAGTCCTATCACTACCTGAGATCCTGAGAAGTCCCTCCCCAGCCTTCCTGTAGGCCCCCTTCAGATACTGGAAGGCCACAATGAGGTCACCTCAGAGCCTTCTCTTCTCCAGACTGAATAGCCCCAACTCCTTCAGTCTGTCCTCATAGGAGAGGTGCTCCAGCCCTCTGATCATCCTCGTGGCCCTTCTCTGGACACGCTCCAGCACGTCCACATCCCTCCTGTAGTAGGGGCTGCAGAACTGGATGCAGTACTCCAGGTGGGGTCTCAGCAGAGCTGAGTAGAGGGGGACAATCACCTCCCTTGACCTGCTGGCCACACTTCTGATGCAGCCCAGGACCTGACTGGCCTTCCAGGCTGCAAGTGCACATTGAGAGCTCCTGTTGAGCTTCTCGTCCACCAGCACCCCCAAGTCTCTCCTCAGGGCTGCTCTCCAGCCAGTCACTGCCCAGCCTGGATTTGTGCCTGAGATCGCCTCGACCCAGATGCAGGACCCTACACTTGGTCTTGTTGAAGCTCATGAGATTGGCTTGTGCCCACCTCTCCAGCCTGTGAAGGTCCCTCTGGATGGCATCCTTCCCTCTAGTGTTGATAATCTGCTATTGCCTGATGTTACAGAGTTTTAAATAATCAAAAGAGTGCCAGAAGTTCTAATCATTCTGGTAAGCACAGCAAAACTGAATTCCAGCAGCATCTATCACTAATAATGTCTGGATCACTACCTATGTGCTACCACGAAAAATATTAAATTAAACCCTCCTGCTATGGAATCCACATCAAGCTTCCATATCACTCATGTACCAAGAAAACTATTTAGAAACTGTTATCTAGAAACTGCTTCTCCACATTAGTAAATGCAACACCGTTTTCTGTCACTCCTCGCTTCCCTCCATTTACACATGCTAAGACGTAATAGTTTGGTGAGGTGAATGGGGGCTGGAAAGGCAAGAAAGAGTGACAATCTGAGGTTAACTGATGCAGAAAAGGTTACATTATACTGGCCACATGATTCTTGGTTCAGGTTAGTGCTACAAGTCTTCACTCAGATCAACTGTGAGATCCTATAATAGTATGTTCTACAAGCTTTGTGAAACAGATGTTAGGAAACAGCAATTGCTCATAATGAAAGAGGTATAGCCATTCAGTCCTAAGGTAAAATGGGTATGAGTGGCAGAATGATCATAGTAACATGCCAATAAACTACTTAAGCATTATCTCAGGCAAAGAGTAAAAGCTTTTCTAGGATCAAGGCCTGGATTCTGGACAGGGCATGGAATTCTAAAAGGAACTGATGTAAAAAGGAAGCTCTCTGCTCTGGTGCAGCCCTCTGATAATTACCCTTTGTTAGTTATCCAGGTGGGTAATGATGAGGTTGCAGAGAGAAGTCCAAAGGCAATTAAGAAGGACTTCAAGGCACTGGGTTGACTAGATGAAGGCTCAGGTGTACAGGGGATGTTTTCATCAATCCCTCAAGTAGTAGGGAAAAACACTGAAAGAGGGTGGAAAACACACCTGATTAGCATGCAGCTCAGAGACTAGTGCCAGATGTATTGAGTGCTTGTCCTGAAGGATGAAACCCCCAAACACACCCTAGTCCAGACAATGGGCCAAGCACCTGAAAATGTGCACAGTTCCTGGGGTCCAGATGGCCAAGGCAAGTGTATAGCATGTGTGATTAACTTTGTAAGTACCTGTGAATGTGCAAACGTGGATGCTTCCTGGGGTCCAGATAAACATGTACCACCTGTAACAGCTGTCACAGCTGTGAACTGTGTGTGCCCCTGGCCATGTTTGGATATACCCCATCCTATAAATCCAGTTATCAGGGTTCTGTGTTACCAATGGGCATTAATTGTCTTTGGACAGTATTTAAAACAGCCTTGTCCTCACCCAGACAGCAACAAGAGCCAAATGCTGCCGGAGTAGCAGTTGAGGACCTGCTCTAGCAGATTAACAACATCATGCAGGCCTTGTACTTGGACCAAGCCAGAAAGGGGAAAAGCTCCAAGGGAACTGAATCCCAGAGGAGGCTGCAGCTCAGCAATGGAGTACACAAGAGAGAGGTCCCTAGCCCTCTCCAAGCCAAGGAAGGCTCTAATTAAAGTCACAGCATCTGGGAAGATACCAGACAGAGGAGCAAGTCATGAGTACCTGGCTAATGTGTGACAGAATCCCATCTGTGGGAAAACCACAGATCACAGCACCTGTATTTCCAGTTTGAATTGCTGTACAGGAGATGTTAGATCTGTGCTTAAATCATTCAACTGTCTTCATATGTGCAGTGTAAAACCCACAACCAAACAATTGAACGTGTGAATACATTTTGTAAACAAGTTGCAGTGGTGTTTGAAGACACCACTGCCAGGAAAACATTAATTACAAAATATATGAAAGCATACATTTTTATTACAGTGCTATCCAGGGTGGGAGGTAGAACAGGTTGAAAGCTTGTAGTTAAGCATTAAGGGACATGAAAAGGTGGATGAAACTGTTGTGGTGTGTCCTACAGACCACCAAACAAAGATGATGTTGATGAGGCCTTCTACAGTGAACTGGAGGTTAGAACACACTCCTTGGTACTCATGGGTGACTTTGGTATTTGTTGGAAAGCCCACACAGCTAGACATATTCAGTCCAAAAGACCCTTGGAGTGTATCAATGATAACTTCTTGACACAGGTAGTGCAGGAACCAACAAAGTGAGGTGCACTACTGGACACTGTATTAACTAATAAAGAAGGACTGGTTGGAGACATTAAGGTTGGGAACAGCCTTGGTGACAGTGATCATGACATGGTGGCGTTTAGTATTATACAGGATAGAAGTAGGATTACAACCCTGGACTTATGCAGGGCTAACTTTGTATTCTTGAGAGGTATAGTTGCAGGAATCCCATGGGCTATGACTCTGGAGGGTAAAGAAGCCCAACAAAGTTGGTTGCCACTTCATCCAAGACAAGGTAAGTATATTCCCTTGAGTAAAAAATTGGGCAGACGTGCCAAGAGACCTGTATTGATGACCAAGGAGCTTCTAAAGGAAATCTCATGGAAGAAGGGACTTGTCACTTGAAAGAACTATAGAGAAGTTGTCAGGGCATGGCAGGAAGGCAACAAGGAAGGCCAAACCCCTCATAACTATAATGGCAAAGAAAGTACAAAGGAACAAGAAGGGCTTCTTCAAATATATCAGTAGTAAAAGGAAGAATTAGGGAAGGTGTGGGCCCACTGCTGAATGAGGAGGCAGCCCTGATAACTAAGAATGCAGAGAAGGCAGAGATGCTAAATACCTTCTTTGCTTCAGTCTTTACTCCTAAAACAAGGCATTGTGAACTCCACACCCTGGATGAAGTAAAAGAAAGCCTGTAGGAGAGAACACTCTCCATTAGTGAATGAAGACTGGGCTAGGGATCAGTTAGACAAATTGAATGTACACAAGTCCATAGGCCCTGAGGAGATGCACCCAAGACTATTACCCAAGACATTGAGAGAGCTGGTTGATGTTGTCACTCTACCATTCCCCATCATTTTTGAAAAATTGTGGCAAACAGCAGAGGTGCCAGAGGACTGGAGGAAAGCCAATGTCACTCTAATCTTCAAGAAGGGCAAGAAAGAGGATCCAAGAAACTACAGATAAGTCAGCCTCACCTCCATCCCTGGAAAAACGATGGAGTGACTCATTCTGGAGGTCATCTCTAGGCATTTGGAAGAGATTTACCAAGGGGAAATCCTGCTCGACCAATCTGATAGCATTCTATGCTGCCCTAACTGGATGGGTAGATGCAGTGAATGTAGCCTACCTTGAGGTTTTTGACACTGCCTCCCTTAACAGCCTTGCAAGCAAGCTCAGGAACAACACAGAATTAACCAGGTTGGAAAAGACCTTCGAGATCATCGAGTCCAACCTATCACCCAACACCATCTCATCAACTAAACCATGGAACTAAGTGCCTCATCCAGTCTCTTCTTAAACACTTCCAGTGATGATGAATCCAGAACCTCCCTGGGCAGCCCATTCCAATGGCCAGTTAACTCTTTCTGTGAAGAACTTCTTCCTAACATCCAGCCAAAACCTCCTCTGGTGCAGCTTGAGACTGTGACTTCTTGTCCTGGTGCTGGTTGCCTGGGAGAAGAGACCAAGCCCCACCTGGCTACAGCCTCCCTTCAGGTTATTGCAGACAGCAATAAGGTCTCATCTGAGCTTCCTCTTCTCCAGGCAAAGCAACCTCAGCTCCCTCAGCCTCTTCTCATATGGCTTGTGCTCCAAACACCTCACCAACTTTGCTGCCCTTCTCTGGACATGTTCCAGCAACTCAACATCTTTTCTACACTGAGGGGCCCAGAACTGGACACAGGACTCAAGGTGTGGCCTCACCAGTGCTGAGTACAGGGGCACAATGACTTCCCTGCTCCTGCTGACCACACTCTTCCTGATACAGGCCAAGAGGCCATTGCCCTTCTTGGCCACCTGAGCACACTGCTGGTTAATGTTCAGCCTACTGTCAACCACTACCCCCAGGTCCCTCTCTGCCTGGCCACTCTCCAGCCACTTTGACCCCAGCCTGTAGCACTGCATGGGGTTGTTGTGGCCAATGTGCAGAACCCGGCACTTGGATGTGTTAAATCTCATGCCCTTGGACTTTGCCCATCTGTCCAGCCTGTCAAGGTTGCAGAGCTCTCCTATCCTCTAACACATCAACACCTGCCCCTAGCTTGGTGTCATCTGCAAAGTTACTGATGATGAACTCAATCCCCCTGTCCAGATCATCAATAAAGATATTAAAGATATTATTTAGGGCTTTAAACTAGCTTTGAAGGGGGGAGGGTCGGAAACCAGTGCCCTCAGGCAGGAGTCTGGAGGTGATAAGCTAGACCTAGAGGTGAAACCAGCAGCCCAGCTGCAGTGCATGTACACTAATGCACGAAGCATGGGTAACAAACAAGAGGAGCTGGAAGCCTTGTTGCAGCAAGAAAGTTATGATGTAGTTGCCATCACAGAGACGTGGTGGGATGACTCGCATGACTGGAGCGCTGCAATTGATGGCTACAGACTCTTCAAGAGAGACAGGCAAGGAAGAAGGGGTGGAGGGGTGGCCCTGTACATCAGGGAGGCACTGGATGCTGTTGAGATGGAGATCAGGGATGATAGGGTTGAGTGCTTGTGGGTGAGAATTAGAGGGAAGACCAACAGGGCAGACATCCTGGTTGGAGTCTGCTATAGACCACCCAACCAGGAGGAGGATGTTGATGAGGCATTCTATAGGCAGCTTAAGGCTGTCTCAAGATCGCCTGACCTTGTTCTCGTGGGTGACTTCAACCTGCCTGATATCTGCTGGGATCTCAACACAGCAGAGAGGAGGCAGTCTAGGAGGTTCTTAGAGTGCACGGAGGACAGCTTCTTATCCCAGGTGCTGTGTGAGCCTACCAGGGGTAAGGCTATGCTTGATCTCCTCTTCACCAACAGGGAAGGGCTGGTGGGTAATGTGGTGGTCGGAGGGTGTTTAGGCACCAGTGACCACAACATAATAGAGTTTTCGGTATGCAGCCAAGCCAAGAGGGGGAGCAAGAAGACCTCCACTCTGGACTTCAGGAGGGCAGACTTCAGGCTACTCAAGGAACTAATTCAGAAGGTTCCTTGGGAATCAGCCCTTAAAAATAAAGGGATCCAGGAGAGCTGGACCTACTTCAAGGAAGAACTATTGAAGGCGCAGGAACAGGCTGTGCCAGTGTGCCGGAAGATGAGCCGCCGGGGCAGACAGCCAGCCTGGATGGGTAATGAACTTTTAATAGAACTAAGGGAAAAAAAGAGGGCACATCATCTTTGGAAGAAAGGGGAGGCAACCTACAGAATGTTTAGGGATGTTGCTAGGACATGCAGGAAGAAAATTAGGGAGGCAAAAGCCCATTTAGAACTTAGACTGGCCTCTGCTGTGAAGGACAACAAAAAGTCCTTCTATAAATACATCAATAGCAAGAAGAAGGGCAAGGACAACCTCCACTCCTTGGTTGACACAGAGGGGAACGTTGTAACAAAGGATGAGGAAAAGGCAGAGGTACTTAACACCTTCTTTGCCTCAGTTTTCACTAGCAGGGCAGAACGTCTTCCAGACAGCTGGCCTGCAGAGCTGGCAGAAAGAGACAGAGAGCTGCATAGTTTCCCGCTGCTCCAAGAGGAAGTTAGAGATCTACTAAGAAGCTTGGACCCCACAAGGCCATGGGACTGGATGGGATCCATCCTAGGGTGCTGAGATTGCTGACAGATGAGCTGTCCAAGCCACTTTCCATCATTTTTCAGCAGTCCTGGCTCACTGGAGAGGTCCCAGAAGACTGGAAGCTGGCCAACGTGGTGGCCATCCACAAGAAGGGCCAGTTGGAAGAGCCGGGGAATTATAGGCCTGTCAGCCTGACCTCACTGCCAGGCAAGATTATGGAGCAGGTCATCTTGTGTGCGATCACACAGCACTTACAGGATGGCCAGGGGCTCAGGCCTAGCCAGCATGGATTTAGGAGGGGCAGGTCCTGCCTGACCAACCTGATCTCCTTCTAGGATCAGGTGACCCACCTGGTGGATGTGGGGAGGCCTGTGGATGTGGTCTACCTGGACCTCAGCAAGGCCTTTGACACCGTCCCCCACAGCAAACTCCTGGCCAAGCTGACAGCCCATGGCTTGGACAGGATCACACTGCGTTGGGTTAGGAACTGGCTGGAGGGCCGAGCCCAGAGAGTGATGGTGAATGGCACCACATCCAGCTGGCGGCCTGTCACTAGTGGTGTGCCCCAGGGATCAGTACTGGGCCCCATGCTCTTCAACATCTTTATTGATGATCTGGATGAGGGCATTGAGTCCATCATCAGTAAATTTGCAGATGACACCAAGCTAGGGGCAGGTGTTGATTTGCTGGAGGGCAGAGAGGCTTTGCAGAGGGACCTCGACAGGCTGGACAGATGGGCAGAGTCCAACGGCATGAGATTGAACACATCCAAGTGCCAGGTTCTGCACATTGGCCACAACAACCCCATGCAGTGCTACAGGCTGGGGTCAGAGTGGCTGGAGAGTGGCCAGGCAGAGAGGGACCTGGGGGTACTGGTTGATTGTAGGCTGAACATGAGCCTGCGGTGTGCCCAGGCAGCCAAGAAGGCCAATGGCATCCTGGCTTGCATCAGGAACAGTGTGGCCAGCAGGAGCAGGGAGGTCATTGTGCCCCTGTACACTGCACTGGTTAGGCCACACCTTGAGTACTGTGTCCAGTTCTGGGCCCCTCAGTTTAGGAAGGATGTTGACTTGCTGGAACATGTCCAGAGAAGGGCAACAAAGCTGGTGAGGGGTTTGGAACACAAGCCCTATGAGGAAAGGCTGAGGGAGCTGGGGTTGCTTAGCCTGGAGAAGAGGAGACTGAGGGGTGACCTTATTGCTCTCTACAACTACCTGAAGGGAGGTTGTAGCCAGGCAGAGGTTGGCCTCTTCTCCCAGGCAGCCACCACCAGAACAAGAGGACACAGTCTCAGGCTGCGCCAGGGCAGGTTTAGGCTGGATGTTAGGAGGAAGTTCTACACGGAGAGAGTGATTGCCCATTGGAATCAGCTACCCGTGGAGGTGGTGGAGTCACCTTCACTGGAGGTGTTCAGGAGGGGACTTGATGGGGTGCTCGGCTGTATGGTCTAGTTGTTGGGTGGGTTGGACTGTTTGATGGGTTGGATGCGATGATCTTGAAGGTCTCTTCCAACCTGGTGTATTCTATTGTATTGTATTGTATTGTAAAGAGGATGGGGCCCAGCACTGATCCTTGGGGGACACCACTAGTGACTGGCTGCCAGCTGGATGTGGCACCATTCACCATCACTCTCTGGGCTCGGCCCTCCAGACAGTTCCTAACCCAACACAGACTGGTGCTGTCCAAGCCACAAGCTGACAGCTTGACCAGGAGTTTGCTGTGGGGGACGGTGTCAAAGGCCTTGCTGAAGTCCAGGTAGACTACACCACAGCCCTGCCCCACATCCACCAGGTGGGTGACCTGATCATAGAAGGAGATCAGGTTGCTGAGGCAGGACTTGCCCTTCCTAAGTCCATGCTGGCTGGGCCTGATCCCTTGGCCATCCTGTAAGTGCTGTGTGATTGCACTCAAGATGACCTGTTCCATAATCTTGCCTGGCACTGAGGTCAGGCTGACAGGTCTGTAATTCCCTGGTTCCTCCTTCCATCCCTTCTTGAGGATGGGCATCACATGCCCCAGCTTCCAGTCATCAGCTTGGGCAACTTATGTGCCAGCTGTCTCAGCACCCTAGGACGGATCCCATTTGGTCCCATGGACTTGTGGGGATCCAAGTGGCTCAGCAGGTCTCTAAGTACTTCCTCCTGGACTAAGGGGAACTATACTGCTCCCTGAATCCATCTGCAGCTCAGGAGGCCAGTTGTCTGGAAGACAACCTGTCCTGCTATTCAAATTTGAGGCAAAGAAGGTGTTAAGTACCTCTGCCTTTTCCTCATCTTTAGTTACAATATTCCCCTCCATGTCCACTAAGGAGTGGAGGTTGTCCTTGCCTCTCCTCTTGCCATTAATATATTTGTAGAAGGATTTTTTGTTGTCCTTCACAGCAGTGGCCAGCCCAAGCTCTAAATGGGCTTTTGCCTCTCTCATTTTTTTTCAACATGACCTAGCAACATTCTTAAACATTTCATGTTTAACCTCTCCTTCCTTCCAAAGATGATACACCCTCTTTTTTTTTCCCTTAATTCATTGCCCTTCCAAGCTGGCCATCTGCCCCAGCGGCTCATCTTCCAGCACACTGACCCTCAGGAATTCTTTCTTGAAGCAGTTCCAGTCCTCCTGGACCCCTTGGTTTTTAAGGGCAGTTTCCCCAGGTACGTTCTGAGTTAGTTCCTTGAGTAACCTGAAGTCCACCCTCCGGAAGTCCAGTGTGGAAGTTTTGTTGCTGCCCCTCTTAGCTTGACTGCATGTGGCAGAGAAGAGACTAACTAGTTAGAGTGCAAAGAGTGGTGCCCAGTCCAGCTGGAGACCTGCAACTAGTGGAGTCCCCAAGAAATCAGTGCTGTATCCAGTCCTGTTCAACATCTTTATCAATGACATTGATAAGGGGACAGACACACAGAGTGTCTGCTCAGCAAGTTTGCTGATGATACTAAACTGGGAGGCTTGGTTGATACACCTGAATGCTGTGCGACCATTCAGTGAAACTTGGACAGACTGGAGAGGTGGGCAGAGATGAACCCAATGAGGCTCAACAAGGATAAGTGCAGAATCCTGCACTTGGGAAGAAACAATAAACTGCACGAGTACAGGTTAGGAGGTGATTTGCTCGAGAGCAGCCCTTTGGTGAAGGACCTGGGAGTCCTAGTGGACAACTTGTCCATGGGACAGCAATGTGCCCTTGTGGCCAAGAAGGCCAACAGTAATGCTGGGGTGCATTAAGAACAGTGTATCCAGCAGATCAAGGGAGGTTCTCCTCCCCCTTGACTCTGGCCTGGTGAGGCCACACCTGGAATATTGCATCCAGTTCTGGGCTCCCCAGTTCAAGAGGGACAGGGATCTCCTTGAGAGAGTCCAACCAAAGGCTACAAGGATGATTAAGGGACTGGAGCATGTGCCTTATGAGGAAAATCTGAGAGACCTGAGGCTTTTTAGTCTGGAGAGGAATAGACTGAGAGGGGATCTAATCAATGTATATAAATATCTGAAGGCTGGGGTGCCTCTTCTCACCTGCACCCTGTGATAGGACAAGGGGCAATGAATGTAAACTACAGCAGAGGAAGTTCCACCTCAACATGAGGAAGAACTTTATTGTAAGGGTCACAGGGCATTGGAACAGGCTCTCCTGAGAGGTTGTGGAATCTCCTTCTCTGGAGACTTTCAAGACCTACCTGGATGCATTCCTGTGCGACCTACACTAAATTATAGGTCCTGCTCGGGCAGGGGGGTTGGACTCGAAGATCTCCAGAGGTTGTTTCCAAGCCCTAACATCCTGTGATCCTGTGACTTCAGCGTATTACCTTTATAAAGCAAAAGTCATTAAACCAGTGTACAGTGAGATCACCATTCATTTAGCTACCTCCCTCTACAAACTCATTGTCACAGTAACTGGAAGATGCCTCATCAGTCCAAAGCAAGCAAATACCCTAAACACAATTTCTTTCTGATAATGATCAGGGATATATTTTAGGTCAGGATCCTTGTGTCTGGCAGATTATCAAGGTCAACTGTTTAACAGATTTGTTGATGGTGAGAAGGAAGAAGTCTCTTTCTAACTCTGCAAAATGTTACTCTACTGTGCAGTGAATCACCATCTAATTAGGGCACTTAGAAGGCAACTTCAAGATTTCCAGAGTGCATATCTATTTTTTTCCCCATCTTGCCTATGACATCCTTAATATTCTCTCTATTCTTCAACAGTCCAGGCAACTCCACCAACACTAAGATTTGGGTTTGCAGTGACTCATCAGCCTTTTGACCTCCACTGTTCTCTTCAAACTTCCCTTTGGTTGATAATTCTGAACACTTTCTGCATTGAACTAGTTTTTCTGTAGACTGCAAGTATTTTGATTTCCTAAAATTCAGTGTTTGCAGCATCCAAGTAACAGTAACCCAGGAGAGTCCTTGAGCACATATTAAATTAACTTACCTGCTTTGCTGTGATACTGCCAGGATGCTGTACCAGCGAATAACTACAGGCAGAATTAAAAGGTTGTTTGGTTTCGTGTTCCTGTACTGCTCTTTGACGCAGTATCTCTTTGGAAACTCAGTTTGTGCTATTGCCACTACAGCAGCTGACTGCAAAGAGTTTCAGTTGAGAAAGCGAAACCCAACAATCTGCATATGCATTTAAATCTTGTTTTTTACCTATATTCACGTTCTTGGAGTATTTCAACAGGATCCAATCCTTGTGGTTTCTGGATAGGGCTGATGCGATTCTGCTTTTGCTGCAGCTGAACAACAGGTGAAGGTTGTCCTGGTGGTGGCTGTGGTAGAGAAGGTCCAGGTATGGCAGCAGCAGGCTGGACAGAAGCAGGGGCAGGAGAAGGCCTTCCACTAGGGGGTGGTGCAGGAAGCTTTTGCTGTGCATTGGAGACACTCAGATCTGGCGCTTGACCTGAACCACAAGAAGTACTTATTTGTAATGTGAAATATGGAACACAGGAAGAAAATCAAGACAGATTTTGAAGACAGAATGCGGACCCAAGGTAAACATTCAAAATCACCTGGAAAGGCACAATGAGACAGACTACACTCCATATTTAAAAAAAAAAAATGCAAGTGTACCATACATTGTGGAAAGTGATCCAAAGGAAAACAAAACATCTGGAACTTTATGATGAAAGTCGTTTCTGTTCCCATTCCTGCCAGCTTTTAAATATAGTGTTAGAAGTCAGGGGTAGAGCCAATTCTGTGCAGGTGTAGGACCCAATTTGCCTCTTGTTCACCATTAAACAACTTAGAAGAAGGCATCTATAATCACAATGTGACAACAAGCACAAAGATGTCTGCTTTTAGAGCTCTATCAGAACTAGATTGCCATATTAAAATTTCTACAACTCTACTTAGAGGTACCTGTGATACATAAACAGCCTTTGGTTTGTTACAATCACCTGCAGAATAGAATTAGCCAGATTGGAAAAGACCTTCCAGATCATCAAGTCCAACCTATCACTCAACACCATCCAATCAACTAGATCATGGCACCAAGTGCCGCATCCAGTCTCTTCTTAAACACTTCCAGCGACAGTCACTCTACCACCTGCAAGATGCCACTGGCCCTGCAGAGCTGGAAGCCAGTCACTAGTGGTATCCCCTAGGGATCAGTGTTTGGCCCCATGCTCTTCAATATCTTTATTGATGATCTGGACAGGGGGATTGAGTTCATCATCAGTAACTTTGCAGATGACACCAAGCTAAGGGCAGGTGTTGATGTGTTAGAGGATAGGAGAGCTCTGCAGAGGGACCTTGACAGGCTGGACAGATGGGCAAAGTCCAAGGGCATGAGATTTAACACATCCAAGTGCTGGGTTCTACACATTGGCCACAACAACCCCATGCAGTGCTACAGGCTGGGGACAGAGTGGCTGGAGAGCAACCAGGCAGAGAGGGATGTGGGGGTAGTGGTCAACAGTAGGCTGAATATTAACCAGCAGTGTGCCCAGGTAGCCAAGAAGGGCAATGGCATCCTGGCCTGTATCAGGAATAGTGTGGTCAGCAGGAGCAGGGAAGTCATTGTGCCCCTGTACTCAGCACTGGTGAGGCCACACCTTGAGTCCTGTGTCCAGTTCTGGGCCCCTCAGTGTAGAAAAGATGTTGAGTTGCTGGAACATGTCCAGAGAAGGGCAACAAAGTTGGTGAGGTGTTTGGAGCACAAGCCATATGAGAAAAGGCTGAGGGAGCTGAGGTTGCTTTGCCTGGAGAAGAGGAGGCTCAGAGGAGTCCTGAAGGGAGGCTGTAGCCAGGTCTCTTCTCCCAGGCAACCAGGACCAGAAAAAGAGGACAGAGTCTGAAGCTGCACCAGGGGAGGTTTAGGTTGGATGTTGGGAAGAAATTCTTTACAGAAAGAGTGATTGGCCATTGGAATGGACTGCCTGGGGATATGCTGAAGTCACCATCACTGAAGGTGTTTAAGAAGAGACTGGATGGAGCACTTAGTTCCATGGTTTATTTGATTAGATGCTGTTGGGTGATAGGTTGGACTTGATAATCTCAAAGGTCTTTTCGAACCTGGTTAATTCTGTACTAAACACCAGTGAACTACAAAGTGTATCTGCAAACTTGTAATCAATGTTAAACCCAACATCCTGAAACCTTGATAAAGAGATTTCTTCTGGGATCACCATTTCTCATTCATGCATCTGCATCAGAATCCAGAAAAGAAACTTGAGCACAAGTCATTATATTTCTATTTAACAAAATAGCTGCATTTCAGCTATAAAAAATAAGGACAGAAAACAAGCCCACCAAAAGCCTCTTTACAGTCTCAGTTTTCAGAAAAACGTGCAAACTGAACTGCAAAACAAACATTACCACAAACAACTGTTTAATGAATGAAAAATATATTTAGAAATAAGAATAACCTTTAGAAATATATCAAAGAAATATATCATTGGAGATTTTCAGGAGGAGACTTGATAGGGTGCTTGGTTGCATGGTTTAGTTGATTAGGTGGTGTTGGATGATAGGTTGGACACGATGATCTTGAAGGCCTCTTCCAACCTGGTCTATTCTAGTCTAGTCTAGTCTAGTCTATTCTAACAAAATCACTACACACAGTAAGAAAAGACATTTCTTTCTTACTAAAAAACCAGTAATGGAAAAAGGCAAACAGCAAGCAGCTTGTAGTTGAAGAGGACAAATTATTGTGACATAATGGATTATTTATATAAAACTATCCATCTAGCAGTCCTGTATACCTGCCAGCACTTTTTTAGTAGCAGCATTTGAGCAAGAAGTCACAATGCCTGGGAAACTCATGCAACCCCTCAGGAAACACTGTTCCCCCATTTTATTATTCTACTTAAAGTGTAAGTATTCCTTTAGACTACTCCAAGAAAAGCAATTCTACATCTGACTATATGTGATTTTCTTTTTATGTTGCCCTAAGTAGCTGCCCAATGAGAAAAGTTTTTATGACACCAACTATTACAGAGTCATCACTGTCCCCAGTTTTAGCCACAAGCAATACTATAGCATAACATGTCTACTATATAAGAATAACTTGTGTTATTCTCAAGTCTGCAATATTGAATGTATTTTCAGATCTCTAAAACAACCCAAAATTTCCAACAATACAGATTTCTATTTATTTTCAGTACAATCATAAAATCATAGAATTCTTAGGGTTGGAAGGGCCTCAAGAATCATCTAGTTCCAATGCCCCTGCCATGGGCAGAGACACAAGATCATGTTGCTCAAAGCCACTTCCAGCCTGGCCTTAAAAACCTCCAGGGATAGGGCTTCTACCACCTCCCTGGGCAACCTCTTCCAGTGTCTCACCAAGGGTGAAGAATTTCTTCCTAACATCCAATATGAATTTACCCATTTCTACTTTTGTTCCATTCCCCCTAGTCCTGTCATTACCTGACACCCTAAAAAGTCCCTCCCCAGCTTTCTTGTAGGCCTCCTTAAGATACTGGAAGGCCACAATAAGGTCTCGTTGGAGCCTACTCTTTGGCAGACTGAATAGCCCTGACTCTCTCAATCTGTCTTCACATGAAAGGTGCTCCAGCCCTCTGATCTTCCTTGCGGCCTTTCCCTGGACATGTTCCAGCATGTCCACATCCTTCTTGTAATAGGGACTCCAGAACTGGATGCAGTACTCCAGGTGGGGTCTCACCAGAGCAGAATAGAGGGGCAGAATCACCTCCCTCAACCTACTGGCTACGCTTCTTCCACTCTGCTTTCAAACAGTAAAACTGGCTTTGGTTCAAACCCTGGTTATCACATGGGATAAAAAGTTACACTGTTCATTAGATCTCAAACACTACACTGAACTTTCAAAGCAACCCAATGGAAGACAAGAATGGTGCAACTAATCATACTCAGAACATAACTCACTAAGCTGATTTTATGAGTATCCCTCAAGCAGCTTACATATTTTATTCTAATTGTAAAAATGTGCTTCATGTTCAGGCTGCCTAACAACTGCAGTAATTTCATGTGGTCAAGTCATTTATAGATGAGAACATGATTAGACTCTCCTTGATTCAAGTCCTAGCTACAGTAAAGGTTATGCTATTTTTCTGCAAGGTGTTTTATCTTCCGTTTTGTTTTTCCCCTGAATTCAACCAGAACTCTGCATATGACATAAAATTAGCATTATACTTTGTTGTACCTTCAGTCCAAGTTTTAGTGGTAATGGCAGCTGCATGCCCAGGCATCCCGGGAGTAGGCCCTGGTCCAGCTGCAGAACCACTCATTGTATGTAACCCAATACCTGCAATTTGATAGAGGAAAGAAACTTATTAGTATACAAACCATTACCTATTGTTCACAAATCATTCTGCTCCCTAGTGTGTCAGTCTATTCAAGCAACCAGTATTTTCTTCATTAAGTAAGGATTTAAATGGATTTTATTTTGAAAAGGTATATGTAATAAAGCATACTAAAATCATGTACTCAACACCAAAACCCCTCACTTGGTAGCAACACCACATCCACCAAAAATAAGTGACTGGTGAAACTATTACTAAAAAAGAAAATAGTATTATCTTAACTCTCAATTCTAATGCAAACTCAGCACCGAAGTGTTAAGAAACTAACAGGTGTAGGACGTTTCAGGTAACACAGTTTTCAGGACCAAAATGTGCTTGCTTACTGCACTGTAACTTCTATTAGCATTACGGAAATAATAATTTAAAAAAGGCAACAGTTTTTTCTCCTTACATTTTTCACTTAGCAGAACAGTACACATTGTTTTACTTTCAACAACCTAAATAATTAGTCAAGTTCTTCCAGACTTTTTTAATCTACTTTTCTGCATAGCAACAGGAGACCAAAAATTCAATCTAAAAAAACCCAGTAAACTTGGAATCAGTCAAGTAATATTAACATTCAAAAAATGTCAAACGTAATCAGGCTGCACACAGTACTGCACAGTGAAATCACTTTCATTTCAGTTTTGACAATATTCTATTAATAATAGATGTGTTTGGTGCACTCACTCAAGCTTAAAACCAAAGGCTGCTGTTCACTTAGCTGCCAGAATACAGTCCCACATTACAGTCCTGCACAGTACC
Source organism: Picus viridis (assembly GCA_033816785.1). NCBI lineage: Eukaryota > Metazoa > Chordata > Aves > Piciformes > Picidae > Picus > Picus viridis. Next base: position 60,427,150 of record CM066606.1, read on the forward strand.
CATTTCTTAATTTTCCATAAGCAGAATTTCAAGAATCACCTGGACAATGACACAAAGCCTAGATTCACTTACCAGACTGTCTGTTGAAGGCACTGGGAGGCTGCTGCTGTTGAATGCCAGGCAGAGTCCTCTTGCCCTGAACAGCAAGCTGGAGGCTTTCTGGTAAAGGCTGACCTCTAGCTAACATTTTGTATGCTAGAATCTGAGCCCGCAGCTGGTGCAGCTGTACAGAGCTGAAAGGGGAAGGACCTCTGTTAGGCTGATTCATGACTTGTGGGTCTCCTGGTATAATGGGTCCTGGCTGGCTGGGAGTCATCTGGGGTGGAGTTGGACCTCCTCCAGACATTGGACTAGACACATGCTCTGGTGCTCCTAGTGGAGATGGATGCGGAGACATATAACCTAGAACAGTAAGAGGATCACAAACTTAACCTTTTTGGTTAGTTAAATATAAATGCCAGCAAATTTATTTAGCAAGAGTACATCTTTCTCATGTCATGATAGCTATAGAGTTTTCTGTAAGAACAATAGTGCAATCTGAAGTTTTCTGGGATATCAAACTAGCCTCATGATCTATTATTTGAGGAGATCTATGATTATATAGTCAACTAAGTCCTAAAAATAAAAATTTCCCTCACACTTACAGTGAGAGAAACTAAAATATGCAACACAATACAAAAGCATCAGGATGTGGTACTCTTATGTTGGACAAGTCTACCACAGTAAAGTCTGATGATTTTACAGCTTAATATTTTAAGATTATTTTGATGCACACACATCAAGGAATACTTATTCACTAGTACAAGTTCTCTTTGCCAAAACTCATCAAGATACAGAAATAGAAACAGATGGTATTCAATTTCCATAAAATTGCTCTTTAATTTATACAGATTAAAGGTTTGAGCCAGACAAAGAATGTTCAATACCATTTACCATCTGGGTGCTCAAGAACTTGGAACATCAACTGCAAGCACAAAAATAACTTTCTGAAGAATCTGCTGAAGACTGTGTTACTCTATAAAGCTCCAGGACAGCAAGCACAGTTCTGAAGTGAAAAACGTTTGTGTCCTACTATAGCACCTGTGAATGCAGTAGTTTTAAGGTCAAATTTTAATTATACTTAGTATCTATTTCCTTGACCTTCACAATGTATGCATGAAAAGAGATGACAGATTTTTGGTGACATTGAGAAGAATGTTAGTATGTCAGAGTGGTCCTTCAGATAAGGCATTTAAAACAGCTGGGTTTTAAAGATGTCCACCAGGAGTGAAAAAGAGGTAATGATATTCACCTACTTCACTTTGGTATTCTGCAGCACAAGCAGCACTCTTGTCGACTTGAAAAGCCAAAAAAAACCCTTGAGAAATAAACCCCAACAAAACCAAAACCAAGAGAAATCTTCTGGCTCAATTCCATATTCTTTTACAAGCCATGGATCACTGCATTTCAACATTTATGTCACAGTTCATGGTTCTGTGACACCCCTCCTCCATTCTTCCTGACACTTCAAAGCAAAACTACACCACTTTCACCTACACATAGTCAAGATCACAGTAGCAAGTAATTTAGCCCTCTCTTTTGCTTCTTTGGCCCTTGAGTAAGAGCAACATAGGCAAAATCTAGAGTCTTGTCTGAAATGACAGCAGTTGTAAGTCACTAGAACTTACAAAGGTGGATAGTGCTAAAGAACTAGAAGTCCATCCATGATGAGACCTGGGGATGAAAGCATTCTGCAAAAAAGTAAAGGCTGTAAATATCTGAGATAAAGGACAAAGAAGAGATGGTTTCAGCTTTTAAAGAAAAGGAAAATGAGGTTGAAGAACACTGGGAAATAATACTTTTGTGGTAGGAAAAGTCTAAGTAAGACACAAACAGGCTGAGTGTAATCTTATGACTAAAGAAGATGAGGAAAGAAGGAAGGAACAAGACCTTAGTAAGAATAAGAAAAATTAATTGCTTCAGGAGAAAACCAGGGCAATTAGGTATGGAGTTTAATAAAAAGGGAGAGACCTTAAAATATTAAAATTACTGGAGTTATTTCCTAGGTCAATACAAAAATTGTTTATATATCCACTGATGGTGATAAGAGCAAATCAGTTTACTCCACTTCCTTCCACTAAGCTAGCTGTGCATCAATTTTATTTTGGTTTTTGGTGTGTTTTATTTAAGAGGGGAAGCTACAAACTCCTCATGCTGAAGATACTGCTTTAGAAGAACATCCACTATGCCACAACAAAAACCAAAATACACTTGGAGCAGCTTCCCTGATTGTTTGAACCAGGGGGGTTTTCTGTGCTATTTTCTGATTGTAATTACCTGTATCATATGGTAAATACTGTATATTTTGTATATATTAATTGCATATCATTGCAGAGTGTAGTCTTTGCTTTGTAAATACAGCTTCCATTTGCTTCCAGTTGAGCTGGTCATGCTTAGTTAATGTGAATGGGAAATTTTAACCCACCACACTTCTGCATAAACTACTAATTTAACCTTCAGAATGCAAAATAGCAAACACACTACATGCTAAAGTTGCAGAACACTCACAACAGAAGAGATTTATGTCCTAGCAAAGACAACAGATAACCTTTAGTTCTGAAAAATAAACAGAGTAGAAAACACCCAACCCCAAAAAAGGGAGGCCAAACAGCCAAATCCATCATTTCAACCTGTGGTTACCTCCAAGGCTTTATCAGTTTTTTCTGAGTCTTATGTAGGTGAATTCTGAAAATCTCCAATGATAGTGGATTTTTTTCCCCCTTAACTCCCATCAGAATTTCACTTACATAACCTGTGACAACTTTTAAACTTTTGCTATGCACCTGTAAAGACAGTCTAGTTCTATCTTCTCCATAAGCCTTCAAAGGGTTGCAGAAGAAGCTGCATCACTGATCTTTTTCAAGCTTTCAGGAGCGACAAAGCACTGCTTTCTTAACTGCATCCATAATCAGCAATGCTCATTTCATCCCTCTTTGGAATCAACTTGTTTACAGAAATGTATCACAAAATGTCATAAACAGTGTCTTATTCTCTACAGTAGTGACACTGGAAGAAATACTTTAACGCTTCTGCTCTAATTGTTTTAGTTAACAGAAGTAAAGAACATCTTCCTCCTCTGTTTTAAAGATGAAGAACCAGAGAACTAGAAGTTGAGACACCTCTTTTCTCCACTCAATACAATACAATACACCAGGTTGAAAGAGACCTTCAAGATCATCGCGTCCAACCCAACAACCAATCCAACCAACCTAAACAACTAAACCACGGCACCAAGCACCACATAAAGCCTCCTCCTGAACACCTCCAATGAAGGTGACTCCACCACCTCCATGGGCAGACCATTTCAATGGGCAATCACTCTCTCTGTATAGAACTTCTTCCTAACATCCAGTCTAAACCTGCCCTGGTGCAGCCTGAGACTGTGTCCTCTTGCTCTGGTACTGGCTGCCTGGGAGAAGAGGCCAACCTCTGCCTGGCTACAACCTCCCTTCAGGTAGTTGTAGAGAGCAAGAAGGTCACCCCTCAGTCTCCTCTCCTCCAGGCTAAGCAACCCCATCTCCCTCAGCCTTTCCTCATAGGGCTCATAATGCTTTATCAAATACAATACAATACAATAAACTAGGTTGAAAGAGACCTTCAAGATCATCGTGTCCAACCTATCAACCAATCCAACCCACCTAAACAACTAGATCATGGCACCAAGCCTCCCTTCAGGTTATTGCAGACAGCAATAAGGTCACCCCTGAGACTCCTCTTCTCCAGGCTAAGCAACTCCAGCTCCCTCAGCCTCTCTTCATAGGGCTTGTGTTCCAAACCCCTCACCAACCTCGTTGCCCTTCTCAGGACACGTTCCAGCAACTCAACATCTTTTCTACACTGAGGGGCCCAGAACTGGACACAGTACTCAAGGTGCGGCCTAACCAGTGCAGAGTACAGGGGCAGAATGACCTCTCTGCTCCTGCTGGCCACACTGTTCCTGATGCAGGCCAGGATGCCATTGGCCCTCTTGGCCGCCTGGGCACACTGCAGGTTCATGTTCAGCCTCCCATCAACCAGCACCCCCAGGTCCCTCTCTGCCTGGCCGCTCTCCAGCCACTCTGACCCCAGCCTGTAGCACTGCATGGGGTTGCTGTGGCCAGCAAAAATGAAAAAAGAGCAACTGTTGAGGAAAAAGACACTAAGTCAGTATATTTTTCCCCACAAATTATTGTCAGACTTCTGAAAAACATTGTATTGCAGAATGGCTGCAGTAAAAATATTGATCTGAGCTACTAAGAAATTAATTCTGCTCCCACTGAGCACAAAAATTTAAATCTAGAATCTAAGTAATGAAGTTCCATACCTTATTTTAGTAATTATTGTTTAAAAAATGAAAATGGCTACAACAGTCCATCTAACTTATCTAAAACAGACCAAAGACTCTTACCCCTTAAACAGATAAAGGCATCCAGTATTCACTTACAATAATGTGACACAAAACCTACCAGAAATACTCGGGTAATCCTTACCCCAGTGGCTAATCATCTTCATTAAGTGAGATGCTGGTATTTTATACAGTCTGAAATTACCTAATTTAAAATTGCAGTTACTAAGATGCACTGCTGTTTTGTTTTGTTGTTTGGCGGCTTTTTAATGCTCGTTTTAAAGTAAAGGATACACCGGGGGCTCCCGGAGCCAGGGGCACCCGAGAGAGCGGATTGCTGAGAGCCGAGACCTGACAGGAGCCGGCGGTTCCCGTCTGCCAGGCTGATGCCGTTGGGAGCGTTGCCGGGGCAACGGCGGGAGATTTAAGCACGGCGAAACCGGAAGCAGCACTTACGCAGCGAAGAAGGCAGCAGCGGCCAGGCTGGGTTCAGCAGCCGAAAGCTGATGCCCTCCGGGTGGTCAGGGGCTCTGTGAAGCCAGGAGGGACACCTGAGGGTGAGCAGACCCGGCAACAGCCCCCCAGGGAGCGCGAGCCACCGGCGGTGCGCGGCAGCTGGCAGGCAGCGAGGGCCCGAGCCCCGGCTTGTGGGAGCACAGCTCAGGGAAGAGCCCTGGAGCCTTCTATCGAAATGGAAGGCACCCGCCTTAGGGCTAAATCCAGTGTTGCTGCAGTGAAAGCTAATTCTTCAATACAAACAGCAGATTGCACTGAGAGCCTAGGCTTTTCTCCTGATGTAAAAGTAATGTTGTGCACAAGGTGTGCACAGGTTGACGGTCCATTACGCCAAGTGGCTGAGTTGCAATAAACAACTACAAGGCTATGCAGCAAGAGAGAAGCTGAAATGGAGATTAATAGGTGGTTTCCAAACCACATTCCTGTAGCAGGCACCACAGAGAAAGAGGCACCTTGCACCCTGGTGACCCAAAAAAGCAGGACTCTGCTTCATCCACCTCCCTCTAACATTACCACCAAAACCAGATATCAAGCTTTGACATGAGCCAGCTCTGCAGGGATACACTTCATTCACATAGGGAATATTGTCAAACGACATATGATCATAGTGGGAGATGCTCTTCCAGAGGGAACTGAGGCACCCATCTGCCCCCCCAACATGAGAGGTCTGCTGCCTCCCAGGAACTCAAATCCAAGCCACTGACAAGAAGGTGCCACAACTTACAAAGAGCACTGACTACTATCCGTTGTTACTCTTCCAGGCAGCTATGAACAATGCTGTGAGCCAGAACCTGGGCAGAACCAAGGAGACTATAAAGTTGTAGCAGTCTGGGCCGGGTGCCCTCTGCTGTGTTTATACAAGGGGTGCTTCCTGTGTCCAGAAGTCCAGCCCAGTGGGTGGACAGAGAAAACCAGGTATTTCCTACCATAATTCTCTGCACCACTATAAGGTCCAGCGTGGAGTCTGGCACTTCCTCTTTCTTCCCTCTCTGCCACCCGTTAACTTGGGGGGAGATGTCTCCCGGCCTTGGGCCTCGCTAGGCCCAAGGCCAGGGGGATGGGCAGTCTCAGATCTGGCCAGCTGAGACTAGCCTAGCAGTGGAGTGGAGGGCGGGGGAGAAGGAGCCCTGGGGAGTCTTGGGTGTACCCTCAGGTGGGGATGGGATATCTCTGGTTGTGCTTCTGGCTCTCTGTAACCACTCACCATTTTCCATTTAAACTTTTGCAATCCGTTTGTCTGAGTCGTTATTTTTGCCCGTGATGGGGAGAGGGTCCGCCTCGACCCATTACAAAAGTCCTGGGGGTGCAAGTGAAAAAGACTGGTGCCCAAGTTACCTTTTGCTCTATTTTACCAGTCAGAGGAAAGGAGTGAGCCACAGATAGATTAATAATGAATAACAACTCCTGTCTACGTGGCTGGTACTGTCACAAGGATTTGGATTTTTAAGACAATGGGACATTCTTTGATGACTGTAACCTGAGAGAGAGAGGGATGGAATACATGTCATGAAGACGTAAGGGAATTTATGGCAGCAGGCTGTGCAGCTTGGTAAGGCTGGCTTCAAACTGAAGGACCCAGGGGTACAAACAAAGATGGCAATGCTCATGCCCACGCCTTCCCATTCAAGCAGGGAGTATGTCAGACTAATCAGAAGAGCACCAAATATTCCTTAGCTGCCTTCCAAGAGGAGAGCCAAAAGGCAAACTACCTGCAGCGTGCCCAGGAGGCCAAGAAGGCCAATGGCATCCTGGCCTGCATCAGGAACAGTGTGGCCAGCAGGAGCAGGGAGGTCATTGTGTCCCTGTACATCACAGTATCGCAGTATCACCAAGGCTGGAAGAGACCTCGAAGATCATCGAGTCCAACCTGTAACCACAGACCTCACGACTAGACCATGGCACCAAGTGCCACATCCAGTCCCCTCTTGAACACCTCCAGGGACGGCGACTCCACCACCTCCTGGGCAGCCCATTCCAATGACGAATCACTCTCTCGGTGAAGAACTTTCTCCTCACCTCGAGCCTAAACTTCCCCTGTCGCAGCTTGAGACTGTGTCCTCTTGTTTTGGTGCTGGTTGCTAGGGAGAAGAGGCCAACCCCTTCCTGGACACAACCACCTTTCAGGTAGTTGTAGAGAGCAATGAGGTTGCCCCTGAGCCTCCTCTTCTCCAGGCTAAACAACCCCAGCTCCCTCAGCCTCTCCTCATAGGGCTTGTGCTCAAGGCCTCTCACCAGCCTTGATGCCCTTCTCTGGACACGTTCAAGTGTCTCGATGTCCTTCTTAAACTGAGGGGCCCAGAACTGGACACAGTAACTGCACACATAGCACTGGCTAGGCCACACCTTGAGTCCTGTGTCCAGTTCTGGGCCCCTCAGTTTAGGAAGGATGTTGACTTGCTGGAATGTGTCCAGAGAAGGGCAACAAGGTTGGTGAGGGGTTTGGAACACAAGCCCTAAGAGGAGAGGCTGAGGGAGCTGGGGTTGCTTAGCCTGGCGAAGAGGAGACTCAGGGGTGACCTTATTGCTTTCTACAACTACCTGAAGGGAGGTTGTAGACAGGCAGAGGTTAGTCTCTTCTCCCAGGCAACCAGCACCAGAACAAGAGGACACAGTCTCAAGCTGCACCAGGGCAGGTTTAGGCTGGTGGTTAGGAAGAAGTTCTACAAAGAGAGAGTGATTGCCCGTTGGAATGGGCTACCTGGGGAGGTGGTGGTGTTCATTGGAGGTGCATCATTGGAGGTGTTCAGGAGGAGACTCGATAGGGTGCTTGGTTGCATGGTTTAGTTGATTAGGTGGGGTTGGATAATAGGTTGGACGCGATGATCTTTAAGGTCTCTTCCAACCTGTCTATTCTATTCTATTCTATTCTATTCTATTCTATTCTATTCTATTCTATTCTATTCTATTCTATTCTATTCTATTCTATTCTATCATTGTGAAAGGAAGACCTTAAACATACTTTACATACCTCAAGGTTGGGTATGACTATAGTAGATCTACTTGCACCCCTCCAGGGAAATATTCTCACTCAACTACTCCTTTCTGAAATGCCTCTACACCAGTATGGGGAATAAACAGAGAGAACTAGAGGTATGGGTGTAGTTTAACAGCCAAGACCTTGTTGCAATTACATAGACACGGTGAGATGGCTTGCATGACCAAATGTATTCATGGACGACTAGTTACTTTTCAGGAAAGACAGACGAACAAGATGAAGCAGTGGAGTCGCTCTTTATGGGATAGAGCAACTGGAATGTATTAAGCTCTGTCTAGGAGTAGAAGATGAACATGTTGAAAGCTAACAGGTAAGAATTAAGGGACAGGTTAACATAAGTGACATTGTAATGAATGTGCACCACAGGCCACCTGACCAGGAAGAGGAATCAATGAGGCCTTCCACAGACAGCTTAAAGTAGATGCCCTGGTTATCATGGGAGATTTCAACCACCAGTGATGTGATGTTTGGTGAAAAGGGAACACACCGAGGTATAAAACAATCCAGGAGGTTCCTGCAATGCAGGAAGAGTGGTGGAGGACTCTATGAAGCAAAGTGCACTGCTGGACCTTGTGCTAATGAACAAAGGTCTGGCTGGGGATGTGAAGGACAGAGGCAGCCTTGGCTGCAGTGACCACTGAGATGGTGGGTACATACAAGCATACAAGCAAGCAGCAGGGTAGTAAGCAGTATTGCAGGAGACTTACATGGATGATCAAGGAGCTTCTGGTAAAACTCATATGGAAGAAGGAAGTTCACAGAACCTGAGAAAAGGGTCACTCGGTAGGAATACAGGACCAGTACCAAAGTATGCACGGATGTAATGAGGAAAGATAAGGTCCTCTCCAAATTAAAGCTGGCCAAAGAAGTGAAAGGTAACAGGAAGGATTTCTTCAAGTATGTCCTTCAAGTACATCAGTAGGAAGAGGAATACTAAGAAAAATGTGGGCCCAGTGCTGAATGAGGTGGGTGCCCTGGTGACAGAAGAGACAGAGGTACTGAATACACTCTTTGCATCTGTCTTTACTGATAAGGCTGGCCCTCAGGAATCCCAGTCCCTGGACATAATAAGACAAAGTCTGTAGGAATGCAGAATCTCCCTTAGTCAAGGAGGAGTGAGTTTGTAATCATCAAACAAGCTGAACACCCACAAATCCCTGGTCCTTGATGGGATGTATTGCATTGTTAGATTAATTAGGTTATCAGTTAAGGTAATTATGCATTGTGATTATGATATCTCATGTTACACTGAACTGTTATCTCTGTAAATAAACCCTGAGTTGTGTGCGTTACTTTTCCCCTCACTTTTGTGTTGCGGGAGCAGGGAGTTTAGCCCTTTCACTAAACCATTGCAATTAGAAAAGGCATTACTGTGCCTCTCCAGTCATCAAGGAGCACATCCCATCTCATGGCACTGTATATGACAACACACAAGAACTCTTCTCAGCCCTTCTGCTTTGTATGATGGAGTCTCATACCACCTACACAATAAACTACTAGTGCTGTTGTCTCTGCTACAATGCAGCCCACAGAAACAAACACATTCTACTGAGCACCCTGATCAGCCTTTGTAACCAACCTTCTGGTATTTACTGTTAAACCTCTGTGCAAATTCCATCAATGCTGATTTTGCATTTTTTTCAGATCACTGACAAACACACTGAACAGCACTGAATCAAAACAGGGTCCTGCAAGACTAGCTAGAAAAATTTATAATTGGATTATCATCTTCTATTTACAGTGAGGTTTATAATCTGCTGTTCAACTAGCTGAGTATATTTAATATAGGTTGTATTGATTTTTCTAAGTGCTTTCTCCTAAATTATAACATCATAGAGTAACAAACCAAGCACCTTTTATAACTCTGCCAGGGAGACAGAGTTGCATTTATCATTATTACTATTGGTTTTAATGATGTGTAGAGAAACACTATGGTCCAGGATCCATTTTCCTTAGGACTATACAAATACTATATTGTGCTAAGTACTGTACCACACCTGTCTACATTCTAATAAATCAAATCTGCACCAGAAATAAATATTTTTGATAAGGCAGACTTTATGCCATTCAGAGGGACCTGGACAAGCTTGAGAAGTGGGCATATGTGATTAAACAAGGTCAAGTGCAAGGTTGTGCACCTGGCTCAGGGCAATCCCTGGTATCAATACTGAGGCACAAAGGGAGTGAAAGCAGCTTTGTAGAGGACTTGGGGATACTGGTGGATGAAAACCTGGACATAAGCCAGTAATGTGTGCTCACAACCCAGAAAGTCAAATATATTCTGGGCCATATCAAAAGAAGCACGTCCCATGGGTCAAAGAAGTTTCTACCCCTCTACTCTGCTCTGCTGAGACCACACCTGACGTACTGGTGAAGCTCTGGAGTCCTCAGCACAGGAAAGACTTGGATCAACAGGAGTGGGTCCAGAGGACAACTACGTAGATGACTAAGGGGCTGGCGCACCTGTCCTAAGAGGACAAGCTGAGAGAGTTGGTGCTCAACCCGGAGAAGAGGTGGCTTTGGGGAAACCCTACTGCAGCCTTTCAATACTTACAATGGGATTATAAGGAATATGGAGCAAAAGTTTTTTAGTGGGGCTTGTAGCAACAAGACAAAGGTTTTAAACTGAAAGAGGGTAGATTCAGACTAGATACAAGGAAGAATTTTTTTACAGTGAGAGTGGTTAAACACTGGAACAAGTTGACCAGCGAGATAGTAAATGCCCCATCCCTAAAAATATTCCAAGTTAGGTTGGACAGGGCTTTGAGCAACTTGATTTAGTTAAAGATGTCCCTACTCCTCTGCAGGGAGTGTGGACTAGTGACTTTCAAAGGTCACTTTAAATTCCAACCATACTGTTCGCAATGGCCTGAACCATAGACAAGGTCATCTGGAATTAAAAGGAATTTCTATCTTACTAGAATCATTGCTAGACTAAGCAACATTTAACTGACACACAGCCATTTGGCTTATGCTTTCAAACTAATGGCAAAAATTTAGGATCATCCATTCCCTGGGGCTTTGAAGTTCTTCAACTACTTTCCACCAAATGTCCAAAAGTAGTATTGATCAGCACATAAATTTATCTACTTCAATCTGAGGCCTACAGGCTCTAAGACATAAAAAAACACAACAGACCTTGAAGTTACAATCTTCTTTACTATCAATACAGGCTGGAGGACAGGGTGGTAGAAAGCAGCTCTGCAGAAAAGGACTTGGGGGTGATGATGAGTAAGAAGCTGGGCATGAGCAGACAGTGTGTGCTTGCGGCCAATTGCATCCTGAGCTGCATCAAAAGAAGCATGGCCAATAGGTCGAGAGAATTGATTCAGACATTCTACTCTGCTCTGGTAAGACCTCACCTGAGGCACTGCATCCAGCTCTGGAGCCCACAACACAGAAGCGATATGGACCTGATGGAGCAGGTCCAGCGGAGGGCCATGAAAGTCATCAGGGGGTTGGAGTGCCTCTCCTACATAGACAGGCTGAAGGAGCTGCCTGCCAGGGAGACCTAATAGCAATATTCCAGTACCTGAAAGGGGCTTACATGAAGGATGGAGAGAGACGGTTTACAAAGGCCTGTAGTGATAGGATGAGGAGCAATCATTTCAAACTAGTTTTGTTCCACAGTTTGTAGAAACACAATTACCTTACAGGACTCTAATCTCCTGGTAAATCAGAATAAAAGTGTCCAATAGGTAGAAAGTGTATTAAGAAATCTAGTTTTCTATCTTGGATATGTACACTAATGGGGAGAAAGTGCAACACTAGACAGGGCTTTCCCCCATAGGTATCACAGTAGCCTCAAGTGCCATCATAATTTTTTGTGAAGATGTAATTGCATAAGAATCAAAAAAGGAGGCATAGTGGCAAAGAAAGCTAAAATATTCAACATCAAGCAGAGTATTTAAAATCCTAGGGGGAGAAGCAGTTAACCATTTCTTTTGAAGGTCTGCTGATATTATGATTCCAGTATTCTGTTTTCCTTGCAACAATTGCCAACATACACCAGAAAGACAGCAGGGTTCTGTAGTCTTTAGCTTGACACAGCTGCTACTAATGCAATCGTCTTTTTGCAGAGCAACACAACCAGTAAGGCTGATCTCAGCCAGTAAAGGAAAGGAGAAAACAAGTAGTGCTTCTTTCAGCTGAAGCACTTGTAACTTACACTTTTGTGCTTTGACCACATTATGTGTAAACAGACTCAGCCTCATTTTCAGACTAAATGCTCTGTGCATTTTAAGGACCAAATTCATTACAAGCAAAAGAGTGTCTCTAAATTCAGTCAGGTAAAATTTTGCTCTTGGAGCCTGAGTCATTTTGATGATCTGTACCTGTTTTCTCTTCCCAGCCTTTTTCTTATCCTATGTAAATACAGTAAACAGGGACTGCCTCTTAATAGATATGTACAGTCTGCATAGAACCAGGATCCTACTTTCATCTGGGATTCTTCAGGTGTTGCTGCAATGTAATTAATTATGCAGTACGCAAAGCCCTATCTGGTGAACTACTTAATATTTGCACATTATTACTAGTTAAATCTCCATCATACTGAGCTGTTTGTAGAATCCATTTCCTCTTAGGCTGCTAACTAAAGGACACAAAGGCAGCATTCTGGCATAAAAAACTTTGGAAAGAACTTAGATCAGCCCTTGACTAAACATTACAGATATTAAAGAAGGTTTCTCCAGGTTTGATTAGGTTCCTCTGTCTTGTCACCACAGGATTAAAAGAGATCACATTCAAATACATTTACCATAGCCACGAAAGAGAGGAAAGAACTATGTGGAATTTTTTTTGAGATCTGAACTGAAATCTGTAATAGACTTAGTTCAAGTACTTTCCCCAGCCACAGACTTGAACCTGAGCTATTTTCCAACACAACTGATGGACACTCCAGAAAACACGGAGATTAACCTCACCCTGCAATATCCATTCAGCCTTTCCAAACAAAGCTGAAAGGAAGTAACCGGAAATCAGTTACATGAAAATGCTGGCTATTTGTGGAACAGAAGAGCCCCAAAATCATACAGCACACATAGTATGTATAAACCTTGGCTATGCTGGTCCATTGGACTCTGAGGTGGGCCCATTCCAGGGTGAGGAGGTCGTATACTCTTCATGGAGCCACAGTGAACATCTTCAACCATTCCTTTCTCGTGCAAGCCATCAATAGACTGTAAAAGCAAAATAAGTATTTATACAGAGATAGTACATAAATCCACTATAAAAATCCAAAGGACTAACTCAAATCCTAAACAAACACATAAAATATACCTTTACGCCTGGACTTACTAGATATTTTACAAAGCACACCCTGCTTGTTCCCTTTCCTTTTTTTTTTTTTTTTTTTTTTTTTTGTTTGTTTGTTTATTTGTTGGGGTTTTGGGTTTGTTTTGTCCAGGTTTTGGGGTTTTTTTGGTTAGTTGTTTTTTGTTTTCTTTTTTTCCCCTTTTTTCTCTCTATGAACTGTTTGGAAATGCCAGGGAGGCAAACCGTCAAATACAAACACACAAACTGTACTGGTTTCATATTACAAAGTATCGTAACACACACCAACTGACAAAAGTACAGCCTGTGGCTCAGCTAGTTATTTTTAGACCAAACTTTGCCCTTTCAGTCACTGCTCTACTGGAATGTCCAAACACTGTTCTCTTCAAAAACAAACGACACTGCAGAAGGAACCTCATCTTTACAGGCAAAAAAAGGGATAATCAGACAAGGAAGGGAAGGCGTAATTCTACTAAAATAATTGTGCTCCCTACAGTTCCTGTCACCTCATTCACTCATCAAAAAACACAGTTCCCAGGGTACTTGATGTGCAAAACAGGACCAAGTGCCTTCTTCAGAGAAGAGAAGACAGCCTGGGTCAGAAAAACATGCTGAAGGCATGCAAAGCACTGGAAAAGATTTCCAACAGAAACTGAAGGACTTTGCATGTGAAAATAGGGGAAAAGTAACATTGTAAGGAAGATACCTTAAGAAAGCTAAAAAGTTTTACTTGAAAGCAAAAGTTACATTAGGTCCCTAACTACAGAGGAGATTATGCTCTTTCACTTCTAACTCAGAGCTCGGCAAGGCTTTGTATTAGCAAGGGACAGGCTGGTATTGCTTAGTCGACGACAGAAATAGAAAGCTCTGTCCCACTCTGTGACACAGGAATGCCTGCACCCTAAATACCATTCTTGCAAAAATGGAGACATCGTAGACTGTTTTATCTAAATGTACAACTATTTATAGATAATTATTTTTAAAAAGAGAGTTAAGAAACTTACTCCAAGGGGAAAATACAGGCAGTTAACAAATAGACAGTGTAAGAAGCTATACCAAGCCACAGATAAAAAAAGTCACTGTTGCATTTCTTCTTTCAGAGCAATTTGTTGCATGTGAAGATGCCTTCCTCTCCCTTTGCTCATACTTAATAAGATTAACAATGTAGAACGTTTAGTTCACATTCTGCTCATAGGAGCTTAACACTGTAGAAACTCGAACACCTGTAAAGCCAGATCCATTCCTATTTCAAAATGGTTGTATGTCAAGGACTAAAATTTCAGGGCCTCCAAGAGGAGAAGGAAACTGTGCAAGAAATCATACCTGATTTCTAGAACAGAGGTACACCTCTGTGGTGTGACTGCAGTGTCACTGCATAGTGGCAACTATGAAACCTCTGTGAATGTAGATAGCTCTCATGGGACCAAAATGGGACACAGCATGCACACCCAAGACATCAGAAATACCAGCATATAAAACAGGGGGAAAGAGTGGATATTAACAAAGAGCAACAGTGAAAAGGAAAACAAATGTGTGGCCTTTCAAAATATTTTTTTTAATCAAAAAGAACATAAAGGTAAAGACAGGACCAAACAAGAAAACATCAACTGAAGGAATGCTTGTATGCAAAGAACTGATCAAAAAAACAGGTATTTTGGAAAGTAAGTATTAAAAAAACCCAACAAAATAAACACATAAAACCTGGAGCAAAGTGAAATGCTTTAAGTCTAATGGAAGAGACCCTAAATATGGCAAGGAAGGGGTGTGCTTCTGTACATTTGCAGAAATTATGCTGTGAAAATCCTGAAAGTGAAATTCATTATAAACAGATTAGGAAAGGTGGAACCCATTACTAAGATTTTTACTAGCAAAGCTACAAAAGATGAAGGTGGCATAAACTTCTTTGAAGACAAAATTATTTTAGCAACCACAATACTGTTAAATTATCCAAAGAGTTCTTGTATTTCCAAGAATACTTTTCACCTAAAAGCACTTCGGCTGTCTATGGAAAAACCCTGCTAAAGAAGGTAGACCATTCAGTAAAGAACTACAAGAACTGGAAATCAGTTATTTTTCATAACTTCTTTGAATTACAATGTACTTACAGAGTTTGGTGACAAGCTGAAGTTTGTGTAACAGGCTAAAAGTTACAGAAAGGATCTTACACACAATGCAGTTTCTGTCAATTCCTCACTCCTGTATAAATTCTTGAAGGTATTTTCTACAATGACATTATTGGCATGAGGAGTGTAACCTATACTATCAATAAAGCACTACTGCCACATTGCAGTACTTTTCTTTTTATTCTTTTAATAAGACAGAAGAGAAAAAGGAAGTTCAGACATACTCAACTCTTATTTTCATTGGTGCCTTAACTAACAACCACCATAGAACAGGTCAGATATACCAAGTGCTCCCAGAATACCTAATGAGGGATGAGCTTCACCTGTATGCAAGTCCACATCTACAGTCTTGGCACTTACAGATTTTAGATAATGTCTAATGCATAAGGAACATTTTGCTCACACTGCCTTTACTCTGAACTACCAAACTAGACCAGCAAAAATTGCTCTATACCAACCAAAAGTACAGACCAAATAGCAATGTGTTGCCATGTAACTGCACAGTGTTAACTGAATGCATTACTGATAGACCACTGAACTGACTGTGGTTGTCCTTACAGCAGGGCCTTGGCCAGCAATTCTGTTGTATCTTACGAATCACTAAAATACCATTTTACATGAGTCTTCTACTGATTTTTCAAGGTTGACACTAATGCTTTATTTGTTTGCTAATGCTTTAGTAAACAAGTGGCTTAGAGGTTGGTGCAGTCAGAAGAATTTTGGGTTTTTCGATCTGGAAAAACTTTCTACTGCACCAGGCCAGCTGGTAACAGATGGAGTACATCTGTCCCAGAGGAGGGGAAAGGTCACAGTACACAAGAATGGCCTGTCCCCCAAAGGTAAAAAGATTCTGGGAAGGGAATTAGCAGGTCTCATTGACAGGGCTTTAAACTAGCTTTGAAGGGGGAAGGGGCTGAAACCAGTCCCCCCAGACAGGAGTCTGAGGGTGGTAAGCTGGAGTCAGGGGCAAAACCAGCAGCCCAGCTGAAGTGCATGTATACTAATGCACGAAGTATGGGCAACAAACATGAGGAGCTGGAAGCCTTGTTGCAGCAGGAAAGATATGATGTAGTTGCCATCACGGAGACGTGGTGGGATGACTCGCATGACTGGAGAGCTGCAATTGACGGCTACAGGCTATTCAGGAGAGACAGGCAGGGAAGAAGGGGTGGAGGGGTGGCCCTGTACATCAGGGAGGTTCTTGATGCCATTGAGCTAGAGATCAGGGATGATCGGGTTGAGTGCATGTGGGTAAGAATTAGAGGAAAGACCAGCAGGGCAGACATCCTGTTTGGAGTCTGTTATAGACCACCCAACCAGGAGGATGATCTTGATGAAGCATTCTATAGGCAGCTTAAGGCTGTCTCAAGATCGCCTAACCTTGTTCTCGTGGGTGACTTCAACCTGCCTGATATCTGCTGGGATCACAACATAGTAGAGAGGAGGCAATCTAAGAGGTTCTTAGAGTGCATGGAGGACAGCTTCTTATCCCAGGTGCTGCGCGAGCCTACCAGGGGTAAGGCTATGCTTGACCTCCTCTTCACCAACAGGGAAGGGCTGGTGGGTGATGTGGTGGTCGGAGGGTGTTTAGGCACCAGTGACCACGAGATAATTGAGTTTTCAGTATTCAGCCAAGCCAAGAGGGGCAGCAAGAAGACCTCCACTCTGGACTTCCAGAGGGTGGACTTCAGGCTACTCAAGGAACTAACTCAGAAGGTTCCTTGGGAAACAGCCCTTAAAAATAAAGGGGTCCAGGAGAGCTGGACCTACTTCAAGGAAGAACTCTTGCAGGCGCAGGAACAAGCTGTGCCAATGTGCCGGAAGATGAGCCGCCGGGGCAGACAGCCAGCCTGGATGGGTAATGAACTTCTAAAGGAACTAAGGGGAAAAAAGAGGGCGCATTATCTTTGGAAAAAAGGGGAAGCAACCCATGGAATGTTTAGGGATGTTGCTAGGTCTTGTAGGAAGAAAATTAGGGAGGCAAAAGCACATTTGGAGCTCAGACTGGCCTCTGCTGTGAAGGACAACAAAAAGTCCTTCTATAAATATATTAATAGCAAGAAGAAGGGCAAGGACAAGCTCCACTCCTTGGTGGGCATGGAGGGGAATATTGTAACAAAGGATGAGGAAAAGGCAGAGGTACTTAACACCTTCTTTACCTCAATTTTTACTAGCAGGACAGAACGTCTTCCAGACAGCTGGCCTGCAGAGCTGGCAGAAGGAGCCAGAGAGCAGCATAGTTTTCCTCTGTTCCAGGATGGGATAATTAGAGATCTTCTCAGCCACTTGGACCCCCACAAGTCCATGGGACCGGATGGGATCCATCCTAGGGTGCTGACAGAGCTGGCAGATGAGCTGTCCAAGCCGCTCCCCATCATTTTTCAGCAGTCCTGGCCCACTGGAGAGGTCCCAGATGACTGGAAGCTGGCCAACGTGGTGCCCATCCACAAGAAGGGCCAGTTGGAAGAGCCGGGGAATTATAGGCCTGTCAGCCTGACCTCAGTGCCAGGCAAGATTATGGAACGGGTCATCTTGAGTGCAATCACTCAGCACTTACAGGATGGCCAGGGGCTCAGGCCTAGCCAGCATGGATTTAGGAGGGGCAGGTCCTGCCTGACCAACCTGATCTCCTTCTAGGATCAGGTGACCCGCCTGGTGGATGTGGGGAGGCCTGTGGATGTGGTCTACCTGGACCTCAGCAAGGCCTTTGACACAGTCCCCCACAGCAAACTCCTGGCCAAGCTGACAGCCCATGGCTTGGACAGGATCACACTGTGTTGGGTTAGGAACTGGCTGGAGGGCCGAGCCCAGAGAGTGGTGGTGAATGGTGCCACATCCAGCTGGTGGCCAGTCACTAGTGGTGTGCCCCAAGGATCAGTGCTGGGCCCCATGCTCTTCAACATCTTTATTGATGATCTGGATGAGGGCATTGAATCCATCATCAGGAAATTTGCGGATGACACCAAGCTGGGGGCAGGAGTTGATCTGCTGGAGGGCAGAGAGGCTTTGCAGAGGGACCTCGACAGGCTGGACAGATGGGCAGAATCCAAGGGCATGAGATTGAACACATCCAAGTGCCGGGTTCTGCACATTGGCCACAACAACCCCAGGCAGTGCTACAGGCTGGGGTCAGAGTGGCTGGAGAGCGGCCAGGCAGAGAGGGACCTGGGGGTGCTGGTTGATGGGAAGCTGAACATGAGCCTGCAGTGTGCCCAGACAGCCAAGAGGACCAACCGCATCCTGGCCTGCATTAGGAACAGTAGGGCCAGCAGGAGCAGGGAGGTCATTGTGCCCCTGTACTCTGCATTGGTTAGGCCACACCTTGAGTCCTGTGTCCAGTTCTGGGCCCCTCAGTTTAAGAAGATCATTGAGACACTTGAACGTGTCCAGAGAAGGGCAACAAGGCTGGTGAGAGGCCTTGAGCACAAGCCCTATGAGGAGAGGCTGAGGGAGCTGGGGCTGTTTAGCCTGGAGAAGAGGAGGCTCAGGGGAGACCTCATTGCTCTCTACAACTACCTGAAGGGTGGTTGTGTCCAGGAAGGGGTTGGCCTCTTCTCCCTAGCAACCAGCACCAGAACAAGGGGACGCAGTCTCAAGCTGCACCAGGGGAAGTTTAGGCTGGAGGTGAGGAGAAAGTTCTTCACCGAGAGAGTGATTCGTCACTGGAATGGGCTGCCCGGGGAGGTGGTTGAGTCTCCATCCCTGGAGGCGTTCAGGAGGGGACTGGATGTGGCACTTGGTGCCATGGTCTAGTTGTGGGGTTGTGGTTACAGGTTGGACTCGATGATCTTCAAGGTCTCTTCCAACCTTGGTAATTCTATTCTATTCTATTCTATTCTATTATTCTAAATTTTTTCACTAATATAAACACATACAGCAAAAGTAAAGCCAAAAATGTGCCTGCTAAAAAAAAAGGGTTACCATGGATCATGAAGTGGCTAAACAACAGAGCTCAAAAGGTTGTGACAAATGGTGGAGAGTACATCTGTAACTAGTGGTGCTCCCCAGGGCTCAGTACTGGGTCCAGTTTTATTCAACATCTTCATCAGTGACCTGGATGAAGGCATACAGTATACCCTCAGCAAAGCTGCTGGTGATACAAAACTGGGAGGGTTGGCTGACACACCAGAAGGCTGTGCTGCTGTTCAGCGACATCTGGACAGTTGAGCAGTGACAAATGTAATGAAATTCAACAAGGAAAAGTGCAGAGTCCTACACTTGGACAAGAATAATCGTATGCTCCAGTACAGGTTGGGTGTTCACCTGAAGGAAAGCAGCTCCACAGAGGAGGACCTTGGAGTCCATGTGGACAACAAAGTCCATGGGACAGCAATGTGCCCTTGTGGCCAATAATGGCAATGGTATCCTGGGGTACATTCAGAAGACTGGACAGCAGGTCAAGGGTGGTTCTCCTCCCCTCTACTCTGCCCTGGTGAGACTGTATCTGGAGTATTGGGCTCCCCAGTTCAAGAGCGGATATACTAGACAGTGTCCAATGGAGGGCTACAAGGATGATTAAGGGCCTGCAACATCTCTCTTAAGAAAAGCTGAGAGACCTGGGGCTGTTTAGCCTGGAAAAGAGAAGACTGAGAGGAGATCTTACAAATGTTTGTAAGTATCTGAAAGGAGGGTATCAAAAGAAGGTGCTGGTCTCTTTTCAGTGATGTCCTGTGATAGGACATGAGGTAACGGATACAAACTGGAATATGGGAAGCTTCACCTAAATATGAGGAAAAATTTACAGAGTTATTTCCAGAGTACTGGAACAGGCTGCTCAGAGAGGTTGAGGAGTCTCCTTCTCTGGAAACTTTCGAGACCCTTGTGGATGCATTCCTGTGACCTGCCCCAGGTGATCCTGCTTTGACAGGGGGGTTGGACTTGATGATCTCCAGGAGTCCCTTCCAACCCCCTAATATTCTACAATCCTGTGACCATGACAGATTTTTTTGTCAGAACATCTAATGTGCACAGATCTGTTAGCCAGCAATATCTGAAATGGGAAGCCACTTGCTTTCCATTTTCATGGAACATCTGAGGAAAGAAGTTATGTATTTAATAAAAATTACCACTTTTGTTGGAAAATATCTCTTGCTGTCACTCAGTTCTTCTCCCACTTAGCAAAACCAGTAATATTGCCTATGATTTCATAAAAACTTTTCCACAGCCAGTGATCATTTACAGTACACTCAATCATAAATTCACAAAAGAAGAAATTATGCATAGTTACAATTAAATAGAAAATAAACCAGGAGCTCGCTGTACTCTTCCAATCCCTCAAATGAAAGTCAGGAAATAGATACACTGTTGTCACAACTAAGAGTTAAGCAGTTAAAACTATGTGGCCTAATTGCCTGCAAGATCATACACAAGGCTGTATTAATTCAAACAAAAGACATCTAACTCTATGTTTTGTTTCCAAAGGAGCTTCTATGTGGATGCTGAGGCAAAGTAAGATCAGGACAGCCATGCAATGATGCTTTCCTTCAATATCTTCCCAGCTTCCAAGTATTTTGGCAAGAGAGCTGCTCGGCACCGGGACTGGTGTGGAGCCAGTGGAGCGCACTCCATTTTGGTTTCTTTTTGGGGCTTTTCGGGGCAGGAAGACCTTAGCAGACAGCAAGGACCAGCAGGGTCATCTTCTCACGTGCCTGCTCGAGCAGGTGATGTCAGCCACAGCAAATTAAATGCAAAAGAGCTGAGCCATGCAACGTCATTTGGCAGGAGAGCTGCCTTCTGGCTGGACTGCAGCTAGCAGCACTTGCCGTGGCATGTTTTTTCACCAGAGGGAGGGAGGTGCTGAGTCATGTGGGCTTGTTCCTGAATTGTTCCCCAGTTATGTCCTGTAGCCAGGGATAGGGATGGTGGAAACTTGCTGCAAAGCTGTTTTCAAAAGATCTGTGTCGACCCAGACTGAGGTCGAACTTAAGCAGGCAGGTGTCCAGGCAACTGACTGCAGAGAGTGCTGGAGCCTGGCACCTGAAATGGAGGGCAGTGGAGATAACACCTGCATTAGGTGTGAGCAGCTCAATTACCTGCTTAATCTAGTGGCTGAACTGAAGGAAGAAGTTGCCAGACTTAGGACTGTAAGGGAAGGTGAAAGGGAGTTGCATTTGAGGAACCAGGCTCTGCAGGCTCCCCTAGCAGAGGCAGGTGGCCCAAAAAGCAGCAGGGAATGGATATAGGTCTCTGTTACAAGATGCAAAGTAAAACCCTCATGGCTCCCCCTCACTTTTCCAACAACCCTTGAAAAACAAGTATGGGGCACTGGAACTTGAGGGTGAGCTGAAGGAGAAGACAGGAGACACACCATCTGAGGTGTTGCCTAAAGCAAAACAGCCTGCCCCCCACATCAGGACTTGTTCCCTTGGAAAAAAAGAGGAGGGTAATTGTTATTGGTGATTCCCTCCTGAGGGGAACAGAGGGCCCCAAATGTCAGCCAGATCCTTCCCACAGGGAAGTCTGCTGCCTCCCAGGGGCCCGGGTCAGAGATGTTACCAGAAGGCTGCCAAGTCTGGTACAGTCCTCTCATTACTATCCCTTGATAGCTATGCAGGTAGGGAGCGATGATTTTAAAACCAGAGGTCCAAAAGCAATCAAAAAGGACTTCAAGGCTCTGGGAGAACTGGTTGAGGGCCCAGGGGCCCAGGTAATTTTTTCATCAATACCCTTAGTTGCAGGAAGGAATACTGAAAGGAACAGGAAAGCAGCTGTAATTAACAAGTGGCTCAGAGGCTGGTGCCACCAACAGAATCTTGGGTTTTTCAATCTTGGGGAACTTTCTATGGCACCAGGTCCTCTAGCAACAGATGGAGCCTATCTGTCCAAGAGAGGGGAGAAAGATTGTAGCACAGGAGAACAGCCTATCCTACAGAGGGAAAAGGGTTCTAGGAAGGGAGTTGGCAGGTCTCATTGACAGGGCTTTAAACTAGATTTGAAGGGGGAAGCGGCTGAAAACAGTCCCCCCACACAGGAGTCTGAGGGTGGTAAGCTGGAGTCAGAAGTAAAACCAGCAGCCAAGCTGAAGTGCATGGACACTAATGGAGGCAGCATGGGTAACAAACAAGAGGACCTGGAAGCCTTGTTACAGCAGGAAGTTATGACGTAATTGGCATCACAGAAATGTGGTGGGATGACTCACATGACTGGAGCACTGCAACTGATGGCTACAGGCTCTTCAGGAGAGACAGGTGAGGGAGAAGAGGTGGAGGGGTGGCCCTGTACATCAGGGAGGCTTTTGATGCCACGGAACTAGAGATCAAGGATGATCAGGTTGAGTGCCTGTGGGAGAATTAGAGGGAAGGCCAACAAGGCTTCCCCTGGCATCAGGACTTGCTCCCTAAAAAAGAAAAGGAGGGTAATTGTTATTGGTGATTCCCTCCTGAGGGGAACAGAAGGTCCCATATGTAGGCCGGACCCATCTCATAGGGAAGTTATTAGCCTAGCAGGAGTCCAAGTTGGAGATGTTACCAGAAGGCTGCCCAGTCTGGTACAGCCCTCAGATTATTATCCCTTATTGGTCATGCAGTTAGGGAATGATGATGTTGGTACCAGGCCTCCCAGGGCTATCAAAAATGACCTCAGGGCCCTGGGCGATCTGGTTGAGGGGTCAGGTGCACAAATAATTTTTACATCGATACCGTTAGTTGCAGGAGGGAACACAATAAGGAACAGGTCAGCCGCTGTAGTCAACAAGTGGCTTAGGGGCTGGTGCAGACGAATGAATTTTGGGTTTTTCGATCTTGGGGAACTTTCTACTGCACCAGGTCAGCTGTTAACAGATGGAGTACATCTGTCCCAGAGGAGGGGAAAGGTCATAATACATGAGAATGGCCTATCCCCCAAAGGTAAAAAGATTCTGGGAAGGGAATTAGCAAGTCTTATTGACAGGGCTTTAAACTAGCTTCGAAGGGGGAGGGTCGGAAACCAGTGCCCTCAGGCAGGAGTCTGGAGGTGATAAGCTAGAGCTAGAGGTGAAACCAGCAGCCCAGCTGCAGTGCATGTACACTAATGCACGAAGCATGGGTAACAAACAAGAGGAGCTGGAAGCCTTGTTGCAGCAAGAAAGTTATGATGTAGTTGCCATCACAGAGACGTGGTGGGACGACTCGCATGACTGGAGCGCTGCAATTGATGGCTACAGGCTCTTCAGGAGAGACAGGCAAGGAAGAAGGGGTGGAGGGGTGGCCCTGTACGTCAGGGAGGCACTGGATGCTGTTGAGATGGAAATCAGGGATGATAGGGTTGAGTGCTTGTGGGTGAGAATTAGAGGGAAGACCAACAGGGCAGACATCCTGGTTGGCGTCTGTTATAGACCACCCAACCAGGAGGAAGATGTCGATGAGGCATTCTATAGGCAGCTTAAGGCTGTCTCAAGATCACCTGACCTCGTTCTCATGGGTGACTTCAACCTGCCTGATATCTGCTGGGATCTCAACACAGCAGAGAGGAGGCAGTCTAGGAGGTTCTTAGAGTGCATGGAGGACAGCTTCTTATCCCAGGTGCTGCGTGAGCCTACCAGGGGTAAGGCTATGCTTGACCTCCTCTTCACCAACAGGGAAGGGCTGGTGGGTGATGTGGTGGTCGGAGGGTGTTTAGGCACCAGTGACCATGACATAATAGAGTTTTCAGTATGCAGCCAAGCCAAGAGGGGCAGCAAGAAGACCTCCACTCTGGACTTCCGGAGGGCAGACTTCAGGCTACTCAAGGAACTAATTCAGAAGGTTCCTTGGGAATCAGTCCTTAAAAATAAAAGGGTCCAGGAGAACTGGACCTACTTCAAGGAAGAACTATTGAAGGTGCAAGAACAGGCTGTGCCGGTGTGCCGGAAGATGAGCCGCCGGGGCAGACGGCCAGCCTGGATGGGCAATGAACTTTTAATAGAACTTAGGGAAAAAAAGAGGGTGTATCATCTTTGGAAGAAAGGGGAGGCAACCTACAGAATGTTTAGGGATGTTGCTAGGTTGTGCAGGAAGAAAATTAGGGAGGCAAAAGCCCATTTAGAACTTAGACTGGCCTCTGCTGTGAAGGACAACAAAAAGTCCTTCTATAAATACATCAATAGCAAGAAGAAGGGCAAGGACAACCTCCACTCCTTGGTTGACACGGAGGGGAACACTGTAACAAAGAATGAGGAAAAGGCAGAGGTACTTAACACCTTTGCCTCAGTCTTCACTAGCAGGGCAGAACGTCTTCCAGACAGCTGGCCTGCAGAGCTGGCAGAAGGAGCCAGAGAGCTGCATAGTTTCCCACTGCTCCAAGAGGAAGTTAGAGATCTACTGAGCCGCTTGGACCCCCACAAGGCCATGGGACCGGATGGGATCCATCCTAGGGTGCTGAGATTGCTGACAGATGAGCTGTCCAAGCCACTTTCCATCATTTTTCAGCAGTCCTGGCTCACTGGAGAGGTCCCAGAAGACTGGAAGCTGGCTAACGTGGTGCCCATCCACAAGAAGGGCCGGTTGGATGAGCCAGGGAATTATAGGCCTGTCAGCCTGACCTCAGTGCCAGGCAAGATTATGGAACGGGTCATCTCGAGTGCGATCACACAGCACTTACAGGATGACCAGGGGCTCAGGCCTAGCCAGCATGGATTTAGGAGGGGCAGGTCCTGCCTGACCAACCTGATCTCCTTCTATGATCAGGTGACCCGCCTGGTGGATGTGGGGAGGCCTGTGGATGTGGTCTACCTGGACCTCAGCAAGGCCTTTGACACCGTCCCCACAGCAAACTCCTGGCCAAGCTGGCAGCCCGTGGCTTGGACAGGAGCACACTGCGTTGGGTTAGGAACTGGCTGGAGGGCCGAGCCCAGAGAGTAATGGTGAATGGCACCACATCCAGCTGGCGGCCTGTCACTAGTGGTGTGCCCCAGGGATCAGTGCTGGGCCCCATGCTCTTCAACATCTTTATTGATGATCTGGATGAGGGCATTGAGTCCATCATCAGTAAATTTGCAGATGACACCAAGCTGGGGGCAGCAGTTGATTTGCTGGAGGGCAGAGAGGCTTTGCAGAGGGACCTCGACAGGCTGGACAGATGGGCAGAGTCCAATGGCATGAGATTTAACACATCCAAGTGCCGGATTCTGCACATTGGCCACAACAACCCCAGGCAGTGCTACAGGCTGGGGTCAGAGTGGCTGGAGAGTGGCCAGGCAGAGAGGGACCTGGGGGTACTGGTTGATTGTAGGCTGAACATGAGCCTGCAGTGTGCCCAGGCAGCCAAGAAGGCCAATGGCATCCTGGCTTGCATCAGGAACAGTGTGGCCAGCAGGAGCAGGGAGGTCATTGTGCCCCTGTACACTGCACTGGTTAGGCCGCACCTTGAGTACTGTGTCCAGTTCTGGGCCCCTCAGTTTAGGAAGGATGTTGACTTGCTGGAACGTGTCCAGAGAAGGGCAACAAAGCTGGTGAGGGGTTTGGAACACAAGCCCTATGAGGAAAGGCTGAGGGAGCTGGGGTTGCTTAGCCTGGAGAAGAGGAGACTGAGGGGTGACCTTATTGCTCTCTACAACTACCTGAAGGGAGGTTGTAGCCAGGCAGAGGTTGGCCTCTTCTCCCAGGCATCCAGCACCAGAACAAGAGGACACAGTCTCAGGCTGCGCCAGGGCAGGTTTAGGCTGGATGTTAGGAAGAAGTTCTACATGGAGAGAGTGATTGCCCATCGGAATCGGCTGCCCGTGGAGGTGGTGGAGTCACCTTCATTGGAGGTGTTCAGGAGAAGACTTGATGGGGTGCTTGGCTGTATGGTCTAGTTGTTGGGTGGGTTGGATTGTTTAATGGGTTGGACGCGATGATCTTGAAGGTCTCTTCCAACCTGGTGTATTGTATTGTATTGTATTGTAAGGCTGACATCCTGGTTGGAGTCTGTTATAGACCACCCAACCAGGATGAAGAGGTTGAGGAATTATTCTATAGGCAGACCTTGTTCTTATGGGCGACTTTAACCTGCCTGATATCTGCTGGGAACTCTACACAGCAGAGAGAAGGCAGTCCAGAAGGTTTTTAGAGTGTATGGATGATAGTTTCTTATCCCAGTTGCTGTGTGAGCTTACCAGGGGTAAGGCTTTGCTTGACCTCCTTTTTACAAACAGAGAAGGGCTGTTGGGAGATGTGGTGGTTGGAGGCTGTCTGGGGTCCAGTGACCATGAGATAATTGAGTCTTCAATTTGCCGTCAAGCTAAGAGGGGCAGCAAGAAAACCTCCACTCTGGATTTCCAGAGGGCGGACTTCAGGTTACTTAAGGAACTAACTCAGAAGGTACCTTGGGAAACAGCCCTAAAAACAAAGGGGTCCAGGAGGGCTGGACCTGCTTCAAGAAAGAATTCTTGAAGGCACAGGAACAGGCTGTGCCAGTGTGCTGGAAGATGAGCTGCCAGGGCAGATGCCAGCCTGGATGGGCAATGAGCTTCTGAGTGAATGAAGGGAAAAAAAAGAGGGTGTATCATCTTTGAGAAAAAGGTGAAGTAACCCATGAAATGTTTAAGGATGTTGATAGGTCATGCAGGAAAAAAACATTAGAGAGGCAAAATGCCCATTTAGAGCTTAGACTGACCTCTGCTGTGAAGGACAACAAAAAATCCTTCCACAAATATATTAATGGCAAGCGGAAGGGCAAGGACAACCTCCACTCCTTATTGGACATGGAGGGGAATATTGTAACAAAAGATGAGGAAAAGGCAGAGGCACTTAACACCTTCTTTGCCTCAATTTTTAATAATAGGATAAGTTGTCTTCTGGACAATTGGCCTCCTGAGCTAGCAGATGGAGCTGTATAGTTGCCCTGTAATCCAGGAGGAAGTGCACAGAGACCTGCTGAGCCACTTGGATTGCCACAGGTCCATGGAACAGGATGGGATCCATCCTAGAGTGCTGAGAGAGCTGGCAGATGAGCTGGCCAAGCCACTCTCCATCATTTTTCAAGAGTCCTGGCTCACTAGAGAAGTACCAGATGACTGGAAGCTGGACGTGATGCCCATCCACAAGAAGGGCCAGAAGGAGGAAGCAGGGAATTATAGGCCTGTCAGCCTGACCTCAGTGCCAGGCAAGATTATGGAACAGGTCATCTTGAGTGCAATCACACAGCACCTACAGGATGGCCAGCATGGATTTAGGAAGGGCAGGTCCTGCCTCACCAACCTGATCTCCTTCTAGGATCAGGTGACCCCCTGGTGGATGTGGGGAAGGCTGTGGATGTAGTCTACCTGGACTTCAGCAAAGCCTTTGACACCGTCCCCCACAGCAAACTCATGGCCAAGCTGTCAGCCCGTGATTTGGACAGCAGCACTCTGTGCTGGGTTAGGAACTGGCTGGAGGGCTGAGCCCAGAGAGTGGTGGTGAATGGTGCCACATTCAGCTGGCAGCCAGTCACTAATGTTGTCCCCCAGGGATCAGTGCTCGGCCCCATTTGTTTAGTATCTTTATTGATGATCTGGAACCAAGCTGGGGGCAGGTGTTGATCTGTTAGAGGGTAGTAGAGCTCTGCAGAGGGACCTTGACAGGCTGGACAGATGGGCAGAATCCAAGGGCATGAGATTTAACACATCCAAGTGCTGGGTTCTACACATTTGCCACAACAACCCCATGCAGTGCTACAGGCTGGGGTCAGAGTGGCTGGAGAGTGGCCAGGCAGAAAGGGACCTGGGGGTACTGGTTGATAGTAGGCTGAATGTGAGCCAGCAGTGTGCCCAGGCAGCCAAAAGGCCAATGGTATCCTGGCCTGCTTCAGGAATAATGTGGCCAGCAGGAGCAAGGAAGTCTTTCTACCCCTGTACTCAGCACTGTTTCCAGTTCTGGGCCCCTCAGTTTAGGAAATATGTTGACGTGCTGGTACATGTCCAGAGAAGGGCAACAAAGCTGGGGAGAGGTTTGGAGCACAAGCCCAATGAGGAAAGACTGAGGGAGCTGGGGTTGCTTAGCCTGGAGAAGAGGAGGCTCAGAGGAGATCTTACTGCTGTCTACAGCTACCTGAAGGGAGGTTGTAGACAGGTGGGGGTTGGTATATTCTTCCAGGCAACCACAAACAGAACAAGAGGATACAGTCTCCAGTTGCTCCAGGGGAGGTTTAGGTTGGATGCTGGGAAGAAGTTCTTTACAGAAAGAGTGACTGGCCATTGGAATGTGCTGCCCAGGGAGGTGGTGGAGTCACCATCACTGGAAGTGTTAAAGAAGAGAATGAATGAGGCACTTGGTGCCATGGTACAATTAATGAGATGGTGTTGGGTGACAGGTTGGACTTGATGATCTCAACGTTCTTTTCCAATCTGGTTAATTCTCTTCTATTCTCACCTCACTCTCTGAAGCTGCTACAGTTTTTTTATTTAGCAATCCCTTCTGATGGACTTTTAAGTATTTCTCCTTACATGTCTCTCTTGCATCCAAGATACACTTCAGTAAAATATGGAACTCTTAAGTATTTCCCTGGTGATTTGATGAACAGCCTAAAAATTACTTAAGAAATTAGCAAGAAAAATCTTATTTGGTCTGTCAAAACTGCAATATGCAAATAAATACTAAATTTTCCTGTGGAAGGAGTTTCTGCTTACTAGATGAATATACAGTCTTTAATTTTCATATTAACTGTTATTTGTAAACACACTTTAGGATTCAACACTTATTAATATCAACTGTTATCAATCAGTGTTGTTACTTTTTAATTTTTTTTATGCATTAAACATTCTTTGTAAGCTAGTCAAACATCTAACATAAAATGAAGATATTTCACTGCTTAGTTTTAGAAGAGCTACATCCCACTATATACATAGGATGTGTAATCCCTCATTTTACGTTTGGAGAACAGCCAAACAGAGAGGGACCTGGGGGTGCTGGTTGACAGCCGCATAAACATGAGCCAGCAGTGTGCCCAGGTGGCCAAGAAGGCCAACGGCATCCTGGCCTGCATTAGGAATAGTGTGGCCAGCAGGAGCAGGGAGGTCATTGTGCCCCTGTACTCTGCATTGGTTAGGCCACACCTTGAGTAGTGCGTCCAGTTCTGGACCCCGCAGTTTAAGAAGGACATTGAGACACTTGAACGTGTCCAGAGAAGGGCAACGAGGCTGGTGAGAGGCTTTGAGCACAAGCCCTATGAGGAGAGGCTGAGGGAGCTGGGATTGTTTAGCCTGGAGAAGAGGAGGCTCAGGGGTGACCTCATTCTCTCTACAACTACCTGAAGAGTAGTTGTAGCCAGGAAGGGGGTTGGTCTCTTCTCTCTAGCAACCAGCACCAGAACAAGGGGACACAGTCTCAAGCTGCAACAGGGGAAGTTTAGGCTGGAGGTGAGGAGAAAGTTCTTCACCAAGAGAGTCATTCGTCATTGGAATGTGCTGCCCAGGGAGGTGGTGGAGTCACCGTCCCTGAAGGTGTTCAAGAGGGGACTGGACGTGGCACTTGGTGCCATGGTCTAGTCATGAGATCTTCGAGGTCTCTTCCAACCTTAGTGATACTGTGATACTGTGATTTTACTGCATTTCCTTAGGAGGAAAAAGAATTAGGTTTTTTCTGCTATATCATGACTTGAAAGTCAAAAACTACCTAACACTGACTGACCAGTTTTTTTATTATACAGAACAATACTGAAGTAGTGTGTGTAAAATAGTTTAGAGGCATCCTTCCAGAGCATTTGTTAAGCAGATACTTCCTTCAGTTGTCACAACACACTATTTCTGGGGCTGTGTAAAAAAAACAGGACAGATCTAAATGGAGCTAAACTGAAAAACTAACCAAGATTTTTCTTTTCACCTGGATTGGTTCAACAGACTCATTCTCTAGTATAGTCACACACAAGAAGGAATGATGGAACTTGTGAAGTGGCAACATAGAGGACAGCAAGGCTGTTGATATTAAAATAAAGATTTGTGAAATCACAGCCTTTGCTCCACTATCAGAATCAAGGTACCGAAAAATGGAAACTGGTTATAATTATACTGATAGATCATCTTTGAATTAGCTATCCATTCTCTTCACATTCACAGTGCATTGTCCAAAACATTTCAGTGCCAACACAATGAGAGAATTTCTACTCTTGCTTGCAGAACTCCTGAAATGCTTGTAAAGTCTCTTAAAGCACCTTGTGGGATAACAATTTGTTGATATGTTCCTAATGCTAACACAGCATTAAATACATGAAGAACATGAAAGGTGAAACAGAATATAGCAGTTAAAAATATAACATATGGAGGATTCAACCATTCTAATGGAAAATCCCTGGTGCTGTCCCCTTCTTCTGCAGAATCTCTTGAAAACAGAAACAAAAGACCTTACACAATTAAAAACCCTAGCTGTCTATGAAATTTGGAGAATTTACCAGAGTAGGGAACCTTGGGCTGTAACTGACTGTACAAACAAGGAAATGTCAATTGCAAATGTCTAATCTGCCTAACAGCTAAATTGCATGCTTCAAGATTCAAATGCAGACATTTTAGTTACTGTGTATAATGGAATACTCAGAAATTACAACAGTTCAGCACAAACAAACAGCTGAACCATGTCCTCCTGCACTTCGGCTGTCTGTGCTATTCGAAATTTTAAAGTTCTAGACATAAAAGATGGTAGTCTCATGCCCCTACTTACTGGACATAGTTTTAACTGTTTCAATGAATTAAATTGATCCACATGTGAAAATGGCAACATGAAGAAACTGCCAACTAATGAGGAAAATTTAAATATGTTTAAAGTTCTATTGTGATTTTTTTTTTATTCCAAGTGGAACGAATACGAGTTACCAAATGTTTTCAGAGTTTTGGCTCTGTAAGATAAGAACAGAACATCAGTGAAACTGGAATTATCCTAAACTCTAAATCTTTGGTACACAACCAAATAAAAATGGCAAAGACTCTTCTCACAAATGAATTTCCACAGAAGCAATGATTTCATCAAAGCAAAAGGCACTAAATACAAGACGTCTAAACACACAAGTGTATGACAACAACCACTGAGGCCCAGTTCTTCACATGTTCCACACTATGTAGTTTTTAAATCCTTCGTAAGATGGAGCCCTTATAAAATAACTCAGAAACCAGGCTTTTCATAAACATAGAAGAGTAAACAACTTTGCAAGCATAAGCCCTTTCAGAGTTAAAAATAGTAATTAAACAAATTAAATGCATGCAGACACAAGACAGACAAGAAAGAAGAAAAACAAACAAGAAAACTTCTACATAGTTAGAACGGTCTATGATAAGGTTTCAACACTGTAAATTTTTTTTTTCCCCCTAGTAACACCTGCTTTACTCAAAGTACACTTCACAAATAGAGATTTACAAACTACTAACTCTATAGTTCAAAACAGTCTACTAAGAACAAGGAAATTGTTTCATCTGGTATATGCACCAACTTTACTACTAAAAGTAATGTAGCTGCAGTTTTGCAGGTGATACATGATGTGCAATAGCAGTTGTGCAGGTCTAAATCTCGTGTAAGTACATTTGTTAATCATCAGAGATAACTCCCAGAAGAAAAGGTTCACTTGTAATAAACTATTACCTTATGCATTTGATGCATGCCTTCCTGTGGATAATCAGTAGGTCCCATTGTTGGCATCGGATGTGGGACACTGGGTGGACCAGGACTTGGCCCCATCATGCTGTGCACTGAGCCAGGAGATGGCCCTGGTCCTGGGCTAGGTCCTAGAATCGGTCCAGGCGAAGGTCCTGGTCCAGGAGATGGACCAGGATGAGGCATGGCGCCAGGGTCTGTAGGCGTGGACATCTATTTTCTGTCTCCTTTTCAGTCAGCAGAATACCTCTAATAACAAAACCAAAACAAAACAAAAAGCAGAATTTCTATGTGATGATAGGGGCACTGAACAAAAAGTAGTACAAACTACTAGCAATCTTTACACACACAAGCACACACGTGGCGAGCTGTCCTCGGCAGAAAATGCTTAAATCATCCTTAATGTTGCAAATCAGTTGGACCATCCTTCTAAAAACCTACTAGAAAGATAAAATCCTTACAGGTCTGCCAATTTCTGGATGTTTGTATGCTACTCACAGAACAAAGCAATGAGTACTTGCTATCATCAGATGTAGCACACGGGGTCAAGCATACTACTTGAGTTGGGCACCTCTCTAATACATGTGTTTTCAAAAATCTCTCCCTAAACAGATGTGACCTCTTTCATAATATGGCAAGGCAGCAAAACAAACATTTAAAGGATTATTAAGACTGTTTTCTGAGTTTTGTGGGGGTTTTAGTTATTAACATTGGACTTCTCTGGTTATACCCAGATGCAATGATAATACCAAATAAACAACAACAGAAAAGACAATTACTTTGGACTGAAGAGTTCTAATTCACTTCAGCAGTTCTGTCGATGTCACAAACTAGAAGAGTACAGCTCAAGTGGCTTATAAAACAGTAAGTGCCCTGAGAACAAATCACAGGCTTTTACAGCCTGAAAAACTATTACCATGTTTTTATTTCCATGTTCTTATGAAAACAAACTGATGCAGGCTACAGGCTTGGAACATTCTTGGAACATTTCCAAGAACTTTTATCATTCTTCTTCGGTTTTTGAAGAACGTTTATCAGTGTTTATTATGGGGAACTTTTTGTTTACTAGTGTCAAAGTATTCTAACACAGTGACAGAGCTGCCACATTTTTACAAAACTATGGCTCATTACTTCCAACAAGATTAGACATGTTTCTTGGTATTCCCCACTCCTATGTGTTTGATCATACAGTGATCTCATTATTTAAGTAGTTAACACAGTTGAAAAGAAACACTATACTAAAATAAACACAAAAAAACAAACCCACCAACCAACAAACCACCTAATGAGTGACATTACTGAACTGAAACAACAGATGAGTTCCAGTGAAGCACTAAGAAGGATCACCACTTTCAGCAGCAGCTCACATTAAATGGGCTTAGTCTGTTCCACTTAATTTAGGTGTAGTTTTATAAGTTTATCTACCCATGATTATCTGTCCCACAATAATAATACCAGTCCAATGAAAAATAAGTCTTATTAAAAAGCATTCTAATTTGGTACAAGATAATTACAATGTAATGATACATTACAAGGTCTAAGACAAGTGCTTGTCTCAGCCTCTCTCCTTACAGAATTTATCACAGGAGTGTTCCACTTTCCACATCTGGATTTATCACCATCAATAGTCAGCAGTAGCTATTTTCCAAGACAAGTGGTGTAACCCTGTTATGACACTGTTTATACAGAGCCACACTGTAACACTGCAAACACCCTAGCTTGCAGGCAAATTAAGAAACAGACACTCAAGAAAAACAAAGCACTCTCCCAAGGTTCCAAATAAGTGGATTACTACTTACTGCTAGCAATCAGGGAATTCCAAGCTTACAGAACTGATCATCTTTCTTTTTTTACAAGCAAGAGTCTGAAGTTACTAGAACTCAACACAAAAGACAAAACACTGCATCAAGACCGGTTTCACTCATACATCCCCAATTACTTAATAATTCTGTCAGGATCAAAACCAACTTAATAGCTTTGTATTACAACTCTGCTTTTGTCATGTATTAATAGCTACTACTTTTTTCTGATTAAAGGCAACAAATAAAAACACTGCTTAGCTCACTTAAAACACAGCATCCTCACCTGAAATAGGCTACCTTGGGATTCTATTTCATTGCAAGGTTAAATAGGGAGATGCCTATGAAGCTTCTCTGTTCAAAACAAAACACTATAATCACTAATTAATCCCCTACGACCCCATGACATTACCACAAAAGGAATCAAGTTACCAAATATTCACAACTGCATAAACCATGACACAGCTTCCTACAAGAGCTACAGTTTGACTACATGAACAAGTGTTTCCACACAACAAAGAGTACCAATAGAAGTCAATCACTACATTGCAAAATACAAGACTAACACTCTCTGTGCATGTTATTAGCCAAATTCAGCCTATTTACAAAGGCAGAATCTGGTATCATCACCACTACTCAGAGCAATGTATACAGAACCACGATTGATTACTAGACTACTATCAGTATACAATATCCCAGAATAACCTCTTTTGCAAAAAAAACTCCCCTAATTCATAATTCCCTTCTACTTCAAATTCAGCCTGTAGTTATCATAAAAATTAACAGTTTCAGGTCCACTACTTACAACACTGTCATGTACATACACATTAAACATGTGTGTACAAGTCTGGAAAACTTTTTAAAGGGTAATCAAGTGTCTAATTGGCGAAAAACAGTGACTACCACACGGAAACGTTACAACCCTTAAAACAGATGATGTCCCTTTGTTACCTTTCTTTATGAGTAGATAAACTCACCAAATACGTAACTGTTTTTTTTTTTTTGAACAGGTCTACATCCAGAGAGTTTTATATGTCAAGGAACATACTTACACTAAAAAGGCAAAAAGCAATAAAAAAGCCAAAACAACAACAGAAACCACTAATTTAAAAAATAAATAAATCTATATTAGTGTGGTAGGGTGAGAAAGTTCCCACACACACACTAAAGATAAAACCACAGCTAACTCAGCTGGAGAAGCAGATGAAAGCTATATTTACAAGCAGAAATGGAATGCAATGAATATGCACAAAAATATACAATATTTACAATATACACAGAAATACACAGCAATGTATGTAATACAGGAGACCTTTTCCCCCCCTGCAGCCAGGGGGGTTTGGCCTGTACCCCCCCCTTCTCCCTTCCTACCGCCCCTTTTTTCCCAAAAAGGGTGAGAGAGAGAGAGAGAGAAAGGCAATTAAGGAGAAAATTCTGTTAGCTCAAAGCGTATGCAAGAGTTAGTTTTCTTATCTGGTTAGCTCTGTTAATCCAAGGTTGCTCTGTTGCTTCAGCGAGAGAGAAGCCGACAGACCCACAGGAACAGAAAAGAACAGACTGACTCCAAACAGACTGAACCCAAAACTCAAAGTTGCATTCTACCCATCCACCAATGAAATTTGTTTAGCATATCTTTGTTTTCAATACATTCAGCCAGAGTGTTCAGAAAGTGTCCAGCTCTTAAAGGCACAGCCTAAACCGGTCACAATTAGGCAAACACAAAATGTTGGAAAATATTACCTGAAAGCAAGTAATAAATCTTTTCCAGAGATACACATGGACATAAAAAGTAATTTTGTTTAGCAACAGTAGTCCACAAAAATTTTAAAAACAGCCACTGCCATAACCCAGAATACATTACACATGGCCCTGCCAAGTAAGGGAGAATTGATAAAAAGCAATTTAACAAGTTTCAAAAATAGCTTAGTTATATTTACTAGGTCTGAGATTGTACAAAACCCCTGCAGAAATCAGGCATCTGCTCACATTAAAAATCAGTAAGAGCTAGCTACCTAATTCCTGGGTTCATATAAAATCTCAATGAAGTCAAAAAAAAAAAAAAATCTTTAAAGAGACAACAGGTACAAGAGCAGCCAAGCTCCATCTAGATAACACTAGGATTAGTTTGTGAAAATTCTGGTCCCTATACTGAAATAAGCAAAATGAAGCCAACTCTCTGCCACAGACCAACTTGTTTGGACTGCTTTTTAATGAATTGTGCCGGTCAGAATAGCAAAGGCAAGGCAAGGGGGTGGGGGATGGGGAAGGGTGTGGAAATAAATGCTGATAAGGAAAACAAAAACGTATTTCCATCTCATTGTACTTAATAAGGCTGCTGGCCTTAATTCTCAACTGCATTACATACTAACTGCTTCTCAAATGACCAATCTTAAAATTTCCTCAAACCCCTCATGGGAGTAGTGCTATTCACAAGTCTTCAAGCATGACCTACCGCTTCTTGAACTGCAGTCCTTTATGACTTCTTAGGTTATTTACATCAGTATCATCAAATGTATTCTGTGAACAGCCCAAACGAGATCCAAAACTAAAACACAGCAAACAACACAAACATCTGCATTACTTCAGAACTCAAGACTAGCTGGACACCCAGAAAGATCCAGAGATTATATGCACACATACTGAGTTTAAGAACAGATGGAACAGTAAGTATTTATAATTTTTCTAGCTGTTTTCCTTCATGATCCAATACAACTGCTGTCTTTCCAGAACTGAGTCAACCTAAACAGAACTTCAGCCAGGATGTTTTAGCCAGATCCCCTGCCTTCTATAGGTAACGGAAAGTAAGTGGAAATTGCATCACTTAGATCTGATTAAAAGGAAATGCGAACCCATGCAAAAGCCACATACCCGCTGCAAAGCAGACTGTAATTTTTGCCTTCACAGAAAAATAATCACAGTTTATTACTCCCCATACATCACCAACTGAAGCCATGATTTGTAAGTGGCTTTCGAAAGATATACTGTGAAATTATACACTACAGGGTAAAGGAGTAATTTTTATTACACCATCATAGAAAACGTGAAATTATATTGTCAGTGACCCCTAGTACATGTTTAATCTGCTAACTGTAATTGAATGAAGGTGTTTGAAGTTTAATAACTGATCAATAATGACAATTTATTTAGAAACAAGTAAGTGGTTTGTCTTATTCAGCCCCACAGGACATTCTGCATTAACATTTATCAGGATTTAACTACTGGAATTTTATCAATCAATAAACGGGTTTACATGAAACAACCAAAAAAAATCAGTATAGAGAAGAGTCAACTCTTCAATTAACTTCAACCAAAGTTACTCAGCTCACCCAAGAGAAGCTTTTGCATACTCTTTTATCTAACAGCTTCAAAATCTTCCGGAAGGGAATGTACAGTTTGAACTACAAAGTGCAGTGTCATAAATGCTGCACCCTAATTGCATATGCAGACCCTTAGGCCAGAGACAAAAACCTCTAGACACTGCTTTAGCCCTTCATCTAGCTCTTAACCAAAGACTGTCTACATGCACCCTCTTTTCACATGCAGTGATAGTTTAAGATTATAGTCCTAATACTGGCCACCATCAATTCTTTACAAATATTCTGGTAGAAAATCTTACTCCCACTGTGTAGCTGTTTAAGTTTTTCATAAAGCAACTTCTCAATTAGTCTGATTTACAGAATACTTTCTTATGAAAAAGTAAAATTAGCACGACAAAACGCATGGCTAACAGCTGGGGGAGGAATGTCAAAAGGCATTATTGCAAGTCAGAGTTCACACAAGTTAGGCTAAGCTACGATGCCACAATGAAGAGGCTACAGCACAGACGGATGGCTTTGCTGCAAAAGTCAGTATCCTTAAGGAAATGAGAAGGACAGACAGTTACGATCAGTTTAATTGCCTTATAACCACCACAGTCACAGTAGATAATGCCCAAGTCCACATTTGCACATATGTACATTCCACTGTATGTTTCAGGTACATAAAATTGTCTCTTGCCAACACTAACTGGTCACCGATCAAGTTTCCATACCACGATCTTTAGTAGAGGTAGTAATCACATTTATTGAAAAACACCTTCACATTAGATTCTGAAAATCAAAAGCTGATGAGAGGCAGAATTAAAGGAATTCACCATGTTACTGAAGTCACATGTCTTTAAACAAAAAGGGAGAGGAGAAAGAAGGGAGAAGATTGTTTCAAATACAATTTACTTAAGCTAAGATATCGGTGAAGATACAAAAAAGTATCATTTCTGTAACAACAAACTTAATTTTAACATTTTCCCCAAATGTCTTAGTTCTAAATCATCCACCTGGGTGCTCAAACCCTGCAGTGATATATAGGAAATAACCTCTACCAAGTGGAGATAAACAGGAAAATGTTTACACTTAAGAAGCAATTACTTTACCCATGTCAGGTACAAAAAATGAATTTTCAGTATTAGTCTTCTTTCTGCTATGTTTGCAAGCTACTGGTACTGTGTTTAGTAAGTCTTAATCATTTATTTTTTATTCATCCTTTCTTATTTTATTTTTCAAATAAGCATTCAGTTTTTCTCTACTACCATTTTCATGACAAGTGATCTTACATCGTAACGCTGTGTTTACAACTCCATTAGAGATCAGACAAAAACAGAACCGAAGGGATAAACGTCAAAAGAGGTGGAGATCTAGGAAGCACTCTTTACACAAAGAGAACTTCAACTGCAGAAGCACACAAGAAACATACTAAGCACTTTTGTGACTAATTTGCAAAAATGTTCTTAGTAACAGGAGGAATGAAAAGTCTCCTACTGAAAAGGAACATTTATTTAAATTAATATTACTAATCAGGACCATGAAAGCCACAGGTGAGAGTGTTAGTATTTTTCAAAGTTGCTGCTGTGCACATTCTGACCCTAACTTCAAAAGTCCAACAAAAAGAGAGAAAATATAGCTGCAGATATTAATTTCATATAGATCTTTGTCAAGAATGTATTTATTTTAAGACTGCTAGCTGGTGCAGTTTTTCTTTTATCAATTTCAAGCCTCAGGTGTTGGTGAAAGCATTCTTAAAACCTCACAAGAAATCGCTCACTGATCACTTCAGAAACGAACAAAAGGAAACATCTAAGACTGCTCTGAACAGAGTCTTCTGGCGCACGTTCTAAGAAACATCACAGAAATACAACTCCTAAAGCTGAGAAATAACTCATGAAATACTGTAGTTAATGAAGTTTTACCCCCACCTTTGTCAAGTCCACATTTACTGCATGATACACTTTAGACTTGTTTTTAAATGCTCTTTTCACTTTTACTGATATAAACGAGCATAAAAACCTGCCTCAAATCCTATCTTTTTGGTACATCATTTTTTTCCTTAGAATAACAAAAGGACAAAAGAAACAGTCAGAGAGTAATAGGGCAATTAGGTTCCCAAAGAGAGAGTGTGACTTTATTTGCACAACAATACTAACTTACACAGCAGAGACTGCCCCATCTCGAACACAAAACTGGTGGAATTAAATTCCAGTACAATGTTTATTGTCTGGGTCTTAGGGACTACGGTTAAAAACAAGTAACACTGAAGAAATCTAAAGGGAAACGGTAAAGAATGAAAGCAGAGTAATGCCATGTCATAGCTCCCACAGAAATCATGCAGAATACTTAAAATGGTGAAAGTAAAATTAAATAAATAATTTTTACAGTTTCAATTCTTCAGTTAGTTACTTACTTACCTATCCAAAATACTCATCAAAAGATCTCAGAAAGCAAAGATTAGCATGAGGTTTGGAAAGTGAGTATCAAACAGATGCAGCATATAGCAAAGAAAACCAATTTTGACTCTATCTATGTAGCCATGCTGAGACACTTAACCACTCTCTTACTTGACTATATTGAACACTTAAGGGGAAAAAATAAAAAACAGAATTAAAAACGTCAGTAAACCGTAACATCGGTTCGAGTTTAGAAGAACTGCAACTTTTCCAGCAGTGCGCAGTTTGTTGTTCCACCACCACAAATCTGGGGGCGGGAGACCAACCGAAAAACCCACTTTCTCCCCGCACCACTAACTTAATGGGAAGTGCGCGGGGAGCGAGATGGCACCGCGCCCCTGTGCTGGCACGGGCACACGAACGCAGGGCCGGCCACGGGCCGCCCGCTCCCTCCGCGGCACCGCTGTGCCTCGGCAGCGCCGCACGGCTCTTCCGGCCCTGCCCGGCTGCGCGTAGGCCTCGGCGCCGGGCCGCCCGCCGCGTCCCCTCGCCAAGACGCCGGGGCGGGCGCCCACAACCAGTAGGGCCCTATTCTCCCCTTCCGGCCTTTCTGGAAAGTTTTCGCTCCAGCAAACCGGCTCTCAAACGTCCCTATCCAGATGACTTATCCTAGCTGCCTCATCCCCCTTCCTCCTCCCCTCCAAGAAGGAATGCTTGTACCGCTCCCGCCTGCGGGCCGCGGAAGGCCCCGTACCTCGACGGCGCAGGGGGTGTTTCGGCGGCCACAGGCGAACGAGCAGCAGGGACATGCCTCAGGACTGGGCTGGGCCCGTCTCCCCGCCGCTCCTTCCCTCTGCCACCATGTCACGCCGAGCAAACATGTCTGTGCGCCTGTGTGTGGCGGCTTTGAATTCCTGATCCTCCACCGCCGCCGCTCGCACAGGCAGAGGGACGGGAAAGGCCACCCCCAGCCGCCACTGCCGCTTGCCACCGCCTCCCTCACTCCCACGGAGGCCAGGGGATGGGCTCTACTGCCCTTGTGCCCCGCCCGACAGCTAGCTGCAGCAGACTGCTGCCTGCCCCCGCCTCCGGCCCGGCAGAGAACTTTTCCAGGTGCCGACGACCACCCTCTCCCGACGGGACAGACAAGCCGCCTCTACCTGAGCATCCGCGCGTGCCGTAATGCTCGCTCCGCCCGACACGATTTAAAAAAAAAAAAATAAAAAATTCAGCGCACACCGGAAATAAAATGCTTTTTGCTTGCAAGGCGATTACAAAATTGCAAACGCATGTTTGTGCTACTCCGTTTCACCGACTGCTGCAAGGCCGGGGGAGGGAGACATGATTTCTGTGAAGAAAACGCTCGGGGGTGGGAGACGGACCCAATCTATTTTGAGAAGTGAATCTTGACGCCTTTTCAGCAGTAGGGACTTGACTGTACAGTTTAAAACAGACAGTCCGAAAAGCAACAGGAGCTGTAGCCAGGGCGAAGTCCCAGTCCCCACCTCCTCCCCCTCCCCGGTGTATGTAGTGCTTGTGACAGGCAGCCAGGGAGATTATCCGGATCATGGCCTCCCTGGCTCTGCTGTGGAACGCTGCTACTCTTAACAGGCTAGACTGCTCCCTCATGCACCATATTTCTCCCTCCTCATGCCACCCCACTTCCCCTTTCTCGGCCGGGTCTACGCGAGCGTGTGCCATAGCGGAGAAACTGCCCCACCACAACGTACTCTCCCGTCGCCGGACGCCGTGAACTTCACACAGCGCCGAAACGCAGCCCACCAAGCAGCCCACACCAGGTGGAGCAGTAGGCGAGGCCGCACCCGGCCCACAGAGCCTCCCCTGCGTGGAGGGAAGTGTGGGCTGGCGCTCTCCCGGATCTGTTTCTCTCCCGGTCGTGTCGCCTGCAGCTTATGACACGCTCGCGGCAAGAGGTGCCACGAGCTGGTGGGTTTTGCCGTACGAGCCCGCCGGTGAAAAATGCCAGCGACCCCGCTGCACACCACGCACGGCGCCTGACCGCTCCCGGTTGCTTTCGCGGGTGCCGCTGAATCACAAGTCAGCCGTCAGCGACGCCTTGGGGTATTTTTCCCTCCCACCCGGAGATCTGCATCGTGATTATTCCAGAAATACCGGATCAAAACTTTCTTCTCTCCACCCACTAGGGGATATAAATATTTGGGAGGGTCGGGTGCTGAAGAAGGTGGGGAGAGGAAGCAGGTGGCACGACGGCGGCCGGGGCCAGAGGGATGTTCTTGGGGAAGGGAAGGTGGGCACGGTGCGTGCCGGCGCGATCACTAACAATAAAGGACGACACAGGCATCGCCGTGCCAGGGACTCGGAGCGGGGCGGGGGGCGGACCGAGTTGTAAGCTATATTTACCTTCCGCCCAGGAGGAGCGCCGTGGTGGATATCGCTCTTCTCCCCCTTGGTGAGTCACCCGAGTCCGGAACCAGGGCGAAAGACTAGATTATGAACATGACTTCATTGATGACAGCCATTCCCTCCTCTTCCTAAACTCCTGCTCCTCCTCCGGCCCCCTCCCACCGTCTCCCCTCACCGACACCACCGCTCAGGAAACGGCGTTCCCATTGGCCTATGGGCGAGGGAGTGCCCGCCCCCTTGAGCGGAAAGAGCGATCCTATTGGCGCCGGCTGGCTGTCGGTCAATAGGGAGGCTGGGGAGGGGAAGAGGTGTGTAGGAGCGTGGCAGGCAGGGAGTGAGCAAGCAAGGGAGCGAGAGAGCGAATGTACGGGTTCGGCGGCGGGTCAGGGTGACAGCGTGGCCCGCCGCTCGAGGTTGCCCTGAGCCCCTTCACCCCTTCCCAGCTTGTCTGTGCTGAGGAGAGGGAGTGACGGCAGCGCCTTCCATCAGGAGAAGGAGCAGGCGGCATGGCGCGGGCGTTGTCGATAGTACTCGTGGGAGTACTTTGGTGAGAGGTGAAGAAGGTGCTAGAACTTTGCTGGCCTCAGCCTGCCGGGACGAGCCTGCTGCCGCTGGGGGGGGGGAGGGAGGCGGCGGGGAGGAGCCAGCCTGACTGGCGCTAAGGTCTTACGTACCTGGCAGGCGGCGTAGGGGTGAGTGCTGGCTGTCTCCCTGCCCTTAAAAAGAAAAGAAAAAAAAAAAAAAAAAAAACCAACCAACCAACCAAAAACCGGCAAAACCAAACAAGAGACCCACCACAACCAAAAATGTGGAAGGGTGTTGTTACTCGTCCGGAAACTGCTCCAGTCTCCGATGGCGCAGGGTGCCGTGGCTGCCAAGAACATTCCAGCTGAACCGGCCTGGCAGGCAGGCTCCCGCTCCCAACGGCCTCTGGCGACGAGG
Source organism: Picus viridis (assembly GCA_033816785.1). NCBI lineage: Eukaryota > Metazoa > Chordata > Aves > Piciformes > Picidae > Picus > Picus viridis. Next base: position 60,469,726 of record CM066606.1, read on the forward strand.
CACCGCCGGCGCTGGCGGTCGGCTGGTTCTGCTGTGCACAGCTACGTACTCCCTCGGAAGATCGGGCTGTTGCGCTTCGCAGGTCTGGAGGCGGCTGTTGAAGCAGTCGCCAGATACAAGGCTGTGTGAAGTGCGGAGGTGGATCTATTGTTTCTAAGGGGTAGGAAGGGTGAACAGTGCAATTATGTTTGTAGCGTGTCGCTTGCTTTCGCCCTTGTAGCTTTGTAGCTTTTTGGTTTGGAAGTAGCTTTTCAACTCTGCGTGCTCGTGCTGTATTTGTTTTGGGTTTGTTTTTTCATTGCTGATACTGCAGACAAGCCGTGCAGAGCTCACATTGTTTGCAGGAGCTGTACCTGTTTATGCAACGACCAAGCAGTTCATTAAACTGATGGGCCCCCCAGTCTGAGGGTTTTTTTTGAACACCGGTTGTATAGTCAACTTTCAAAAAAGAGAAATTAGTCAAACTGCTGTATGTGGTGTTCTGTGTCATTATCTCTGTTTAACATCTTCCGGGAGGTATATGGCATTCTGAAACTAGTATACCTCTCTTACTGTGGATTTCACTTCGTGCTACCGAGTAAAAGTGCCAAGAGGAACTTCAGTATTAAAATCAGTAGCTACTACAGATGCTCCGTGACAGTATTTAACGTGTAGGGCAGGTGGGCAGGTTACGAACCTGAAGTGATGCTGGAAGCACCAGATGCATCTCGTGGTCATTAAGTGACAGCTATTGTTTACAGTGGTGTCTAGCTTGGGGCGGGTTTTGTTTGTTGAATAGGAGCAGTAATTACCAACTTACAATGCTTACTAGGCGGTGCTAATTACTACAGTTTCTCTGTTTTTCTAAGATGCGATTACTTAATCGTTATCTTCATCTTATTGGTTATGTAAAGTGACTATCAAAATGCTGAAAGTAAGTGTAAGAATTAGCGTAACTGCACAGCAGCAATTATCCAGCCTATAAACTGGAAAGGCAATCTTCACCTTTGTCTATGAAAAATACTTGGGAACAAAATCAAAGAACTAGAAATATTCAAATTCTGTGTTAAAAATAGCCGTATCATTATGTAAACCTTTTTATCCGCAACTAATTTATAGTTTTGGTTTTAGCTGTCTTAAACCGAGTTGCAACTCAGTGTCTTAGATATAAAAATTGTACTCAACATTATTGGGAAATTATAGTAATGACAGGGGGTTTTGGTTTTGTTTGGTGTGTGTTTTTTGTGGGGGTTCTGTTTGGTTGGCTGGTTTCGGATTTTGTTGTTGATTTGAGGTTTTTTGTTGTTTGCTTGGGTTTTTATGTGTTGTTGTTTTCTCCTCTGTCCGTCAGAGTAAATCTGAGGGCCCTTTGCCTTTTCTTCTCCAGAAGAGAAAACAAGCCTTAAATAATGGAGAGGAAGCTTCCTTGCAAGACAGCTCAACTGCTTGTTGCACTCAAACCATTCTAAATCAGGTCAAGCCATTCTTTTTGGTGGAAAGCGTACAGAGAAGAAAACATGGAATATGAAGCAATCTTACAGGCAAAAGAAAAAAATGCTCACTTAACTTTGGGATAAATGCATCAATGCCTCTTAATGATCATGTTTATTTTGAGAAAGCTACAGTAGTCAGCTTCATTTGGGGGCCACAAAAACTCCTGTTGAATGGAATTTTGTCAATGTCAGTCTGGAAGATTTTTCTTTTTGTATTTTGATGAAGTATCATTTAATCTCATTGTAACCTGTATTGAGGGATTTGAAAACATGGGGGTGTTTTTGTCAAGGCAGCCATGCTCAAATGATCTGAAAATCTTTACTGAATTTGGTAGGATCAATAAGGCTCACTAGATGAGACTTGAGTAGCTGAAACTTCATGCACAGTGAATACGCAAACATGGTGAATAGTCACATGCTAAAGGACAAACTTACTTTCCTCTGACCTGTCCATCTTAGCACAAAGGAAAAAAAGATGAAGGCCCTTAACTGGTTCTGTTGAATGCTGCCAACAACAATAAAATTGAACATAATTTTGAAACTAAATAAAGTACCATGATGAGAGTAGGTGCTCATTTGACAGGTCCTCCTGGAAGCAATAGTGGAATGCATGGAGGACAGGGAGGTGATTCATGATAGGCAGCATGGCTTCACCAAGGGCAAGTCCTCCCTGACCTACCTACTGGCTTTCTCTGATGGTGTAACAACTACATCAGCAGACCAATGGATGTCATCTGTGTGGACTCTGGTAAACCATTTGACAGTCCCTCACAACCTCATTCTCTTGAAGCTGGAGAGGTATACGTTTGATGGATGGATGGGCTGTCCAGTGGATAAGGAGTTGGTTGGATAGCTGCTGCAAAGGATAGTAGTCGATGCCTTGATGTCCAGATGAAGATGGGTGGCAAGTGGTGTCCCTCAAGGGTCTGTATTGTGACAAGTGCTGTTCAATATTGTCACCGATGATAAAGACAGCAGGATTGAGTGCACCCTCAGCAGATTTGCAGATGATACCAAGCTGAGTGGTATGGCTGGTAAGATTGAAGGGTGGGATGCTATGCAGAGGGACCTGGAGAGGTTGGCTGAGGATAATCTCAAGAGGTTAAATAAGGCAAAATGTGAGGTGCTGCATCTAGATCAGGGTGACCCTTATCAGGCTGGGGAATGATGAGATTGAGAGCAGCTCTGTAGAAAACAACTTTGGCATGCTGGTGGATGAGAAGCTGGGCATGAGACAGCAATGCACAGTTGCAACCCAGAAGGCAAATCATATACTGGGCTGCATTCTGGTGAGACTTCACCAGGAACAGTGTCAAGCTCCCCAACACAAGAGACATGGACGTGCTGGAGGAGTGCCATAAAGATGATCAGAGGCCTGGAGCACCTTTCGTATGAAGGCAGACTGAAAGAATTGGGTCTGTTCAGCCTGGAGAAGAGAAGGCTCCAGGATGACCTTGTAGCTGCATTTCAATGTCTGACGGAGGCATACAGGAAGGCTGGGAAAGAACTGTTTAGAAGGGCTTGTAGTGATAGGACAAGGGGCAATGATTTTAAACTGGAGCAGGGTAGATTTAGGTAGCACATAAGGAGGAAGTGCTTTACGTGAGAGTGGTAAAATACCCTAACTGGTGTGGGATGCAGTTGAGGCCCTGTCCCTGGAGGCATTCAAGGTCAGACTCCATGTGGCCCTGGGCAGCCTGATCTAGTTGGAGATGTCCCTGTTCATTGCAGGGGGGGAAATGGGATAGGTTACCTTTGAGGGTCCCTTCCAACCCAATGCAATCTCTGAATCTGTGTGAAAGAAATGTCAGTGGAAGTCTTACAGGAACACTCATAAAGCAACACAATTACTGTCAGAGAGCTACAGCTGTTTACAGCAGTCTCACAACTACCACCTTAAAACCTCTGCTGAAATAGTTTGTAGTGGTATTTCTCTGTTTGCTACCAATGCTCTGCCAGAGGCTGCAGCCACTGCAGCAGAAATAATGGAAATATTTTTTTATTGCATCAGCCAGTTTCTGTCAAAGTTCAGCTGCTTGGGTTAGATGGCCAATGAAAATGGGCTTAAGCTGGATCATTTAAAGATGTCTTCACCATTAGCTTTCTGTATAAATGATAAAAATGAACAAATGGAATTTATGCACAGGGATGTCATAAGTAAGCAAACTTAAGATTTATGGAAATATGTATCATTTTTGCCTCTGTCTGCTGCTTTGGTGGATTGTGTATACCATAGAAAACAAAGAGACCTTGTAGACTTGTTTGAACTTAGTCAAACCCTTCCAGTGAAAATAAAATGAAGGCAAGGTACAATGGTGCCAAGTCCAGCTGGAGACCTGCAAATAGCGAAGACCCCCAGGGATCAGTGCTGGGTCCAGTCCTGTTCAACATCTTTATCAATGACATTGATAAGGGGACAGACACACAGAGTGTCTGCTCAGCAAGTTTGCTGATGATACCAAACTGGGAGGCTTGGTTGATACACCAGAGGGCTGTGCAGCCATTCAGCGAGACCTGGACAGACTGGAGAGCTGAGCAGAGAGGAACCTAATGAGGTTCAACAAAGATAAGTGCAGATACACTTGGGAAGGAAAAATAAATTGCACCAGTACAGGTTAGGAGGTGATTTGCTCGAGAGCAGCCCTTTGGAGAAGGACCTGGGAGTCCTGGTGGACAACTTGTCCATGGGACAGCCATGTGCCCTTGTGGCCAAGAAGGCCAACAGTAATGCTGGGGTGCATTAAGAGCAGTGTATCCAGCAGATCAAGGGAGGTTCTCCTCCCCCTGACTCTGGCCTGGTGAGGCCACACCTGGAATATTGCATCCAGTTCTGGGCTCCCCAGTTCAAGAGGGACAGGGATCTACTTGAGAGAGTCCAACGGAAGGCTGCAAGAATGTTTAAGGGACTGGAGCACATGACTCATGAGAAAAGGCTGAGACCTGAGGCCTTTTAGTCTGGAGAGGAGAAGACTGAGAGGGGAATCTAATAAATATATATAAATATATGAGGGCTGAAGGAAGGGACAGCCTCTTCTCACTTGCACCCTGTGACAGGACAAGAGACAATGAATGTAAACTACAGCACAGGAAGTTCCACCTCAACATGAGGAAGAACTTCTTTACTGTAAGGGTCACAGAGCACTGGAACAGGCTTCCCAGAGAGGTTGTGGAGTCTCCTTTTCTGGAGACTTTCAAGACCCATCTGGATGTGTTCCAGGGTGACCTGTTTTAGATTATATGATCCTGCTCAGGCAGGGGGGTTGAACTCAAAGATCTCCAGAGGTCCCTTCCAACTCCTAATATCCTCAGTATGTAATTCTATGAGTGTGCCATACTCCATAGAAGCTGTGCAACCAAGTAATCATTAGAGCTGGCTAAAGTTTTTCCTTCTCTTTTAGTACATTTCATTACTTTCTGGTATAAAAGTAAATTTTCTGTTTTAACACGACTTTCATGAATGTGACTGATACTTGTGCAGATGGCCCCTCAGCCTTTACCTGAAGACACTTGTTTATTTAGATGTCCTTGTAGATGTAAACGATAGAACCTCTTTTAAAGTAGCTTCATTTGCCCTAATCTCAAGGTGTGTATGTGAGTGTGATATCAGTAAGATTATATTCCACTGACATCTTCTTAAAGCCTGCGTCTGAGAAAGGTGGGCTGGCTTGTAGTAATTTTGTATTGGTGTTCATTTTTATTTTGTGGGCCACAAAGTTCCAGTTTGGTTTGGTGTTATTATTTAAGGGAGAGGGGAAGCACATAGTATCATAGTATTATAGTATCAGTCAGGGTTGGAAGGGACCACAAGGATCATCTAGTTCCAACCCCTCTGCCATGGGCAGGGACACCCCACACTAGATCATGCTGGCCAGAGCCTCATCCAGCCTGCTCTTAAACACCTCCAGGGATGGGGCCTCAACCACCTCCCTGGACAACCCATTTCAGGGCTTCACCACTCTAGTGGTGAAGAACTTCTTCCTCATGTCCAGCCTGAATCTCCCCACCTCCAGCTTTATTCCATTCCCTGTAGTCCTATCACTCCCTGAGATCCTGAGAAGTCCCTCCCCAGCCTTCCTGTAGGCCCCCTTCAGATACTGGAAGGCCACAATGAGGTCACCTCGGAGCCTTCTCTTCTCCAGACTGAACAGCCCCAACTCCTTCAGTCTGTCCTCATAGGAGAGGTGCTCCAGCCCTCTGATCATCCTCGTGGCCCTTCTCTGGACACGTTCCAGCACGTCCACATTCCTCCTGTAATAGGGGCTCCAGAACTGGACGCAGTACTCCAGGTGGGGTCTCAGCAGAGCTGAGTAGAGGGGGACAATCACCTCCCTTGACCTGCTGGCCACACTTCTCCTGATGCAGCCCAGGATCTGATTGGCTTTCCGGGCTGCAAGTGCACATTGAGAGCTCCTGTTGAGCTTCTCATCCACCAGCACCCCCAAGTCTCTCTCCTCAGGGCTGCTCTCCAGCCACTCCCTGCCCAGCTTGGATTTGTGCCTGGGATTGCCTCGACCCAGATGCAGGACCCTGCACTTGGTGTTGTTGAAGCTCATGAGGTTGGCTTGTGCCCACCTCTCCAGCCTGTCCAGGTCCCTCTGGATGACATCCCTTCCCTCCAGCGTGTCCACTGCACCACACAACTTGGTGTCATCATCACATTGTGGTGTTGAACTGTCTCCCCTTGCTTTTTGCAGGCTGCCATTTTGCCCTCTAAGCAGATGAGTCCAAATTTGTTTGTGTTTTTACAAGAGTACCCCTTGAAGCTTGTATTGAATTTTATCTTAACAGTTTTTGAACTTATCTCCAATTTCCCAACTTCAGTTCTAATCCCATCTTCTAAGATGCTCACCAAATCCCACTAGCTTTGTGTCAGATGCAGATATAAGAGCAAACTTAACAGTGAAGCAATTAAAAAGAATATTGAACAGAATCATGCCCAGAATGGATTTTTCTGGGTCTTTGAGGTATCCTTAGTTATTAAGTATTAATTAGTGGATGCTGGTGTGTTTCGGTTCTGGCAGCTGGTTATCTTTTTCTGTGTTTTTAGTATGACTGACTGTTTCCTACATTGGGCTAATACTGACCCATTAAACTGCTTTCTAGAAGTGGTCAAATGGCTTTTGCTCAGTGGGATAAACCCAGAATTCTGAACTGCTGCCTGTAGTTCTCAGAGTTAATTTTGCTACTCTTGTGGTTAATAGTGCTTCTACTGCACTGAATTTTACTCTAAAATCTTTACACAGTCTCTGAGTACAAGACACAGAAGTAAAATGGTGGTTTGCTTCTTCTAGTATTCCCAGCATTAGAGTTACGAAGACTATGGTGATTCAGTTTACTCAAAGTGAAAAACAAGGACAAAGGACAATAAGGGACAATACTGGGTTGCTTTGGTTTTGTGTTGGTGGGGGGTTTTTGTTTGTTTTGTGTGGGGTTTTTTTTGTTTGTGTTTAATTGTTTTGCCTTTTTTTTTTTTTTGTCTGATGATATTTAAGTCTAAGGCTACTACCCAAAGAATAGCATGCATTCTAAGATGAGTTCTAGTTTGCAAGCTTCAAAATGAAAGTGCGAGCTGGAGCAAAGTAGGGGTTTGAAGTTCAGATTGCAGAATGAAGAGTCTTCAGGTTCTGGTTGCTACTTTGAGTTCCGGGGTTTTTATTGGCTGTTGGCACAGGGTTGTTGGCAAGATGAGTCAGAGTGAGGTAGCAGGCTGGGGTTTTTTATGCTGTTTGTTTGGGGCTTTTTTCCCCTGCATTTTCCTGTGCTGCTTCTGCAAATAGGCTAAGATAAGGTAATCATGCATTATATTACTAGATTAATTAGATTATTAGCTAAGCCAGTGGAAGAAGTGGATGTCAGGTGCCTGTCACTGCTGTTTACAACAGTCACTGCTTTCAGTGATATGCTAACACAACAGTTCATATGACCACTGTCTAATATGAAAAAATCAGGACAAATCAGATTAATTTTGACTGTTAAGGTAAGTAATGTGAGCCAACCCACCAGATTTTGCCAAAGTAATGCTGTAACAGGCTGTATTTTCAACATATCATACAGAACTTCATTATTCTCAAGAAATGTGATGATGGGTAAAGGCAGCATTTAATCCGGTGGGACAGCTGAATCCAGAAACAGACAGCCATCCATAAATAGGAATTTATACAGGAGATTAATTACCAGTTAAATATTTTTAAATTCACATATCTAGTTAAGTCAGTGGTGTTTCAACTGTGAAAAGATCTGTTTGCTGCTTTCAGAAACCCTAATGAGTTTTCAGCCTTCACGCGTTCGCACACAAATTCTGCTGACATGATTTGCATGAGTTTTGTGTACAATGTTGCACTGACAGCTTGCTGTCTCAGAATTATAGCCTGTTCACTCTTTACCATCTTATTCAGTGACTTGTACACGTTAAACTTAAGAACACTTAGAAAGTGTTGTTTTAATGCAAGATGTTTTGATCTACCTGAATCACGTATTTGTGTAAGTCAGGGTGACAAACTTGGAAGCTTCAGAGTGGGATAGCAATAATGACACTGTCCAGTTTGTCTTGTGCAGCAGATGTTAAGTTAGATAGCTGAGATAGCTAAGGACAGTTAGCCTTAGGCAGAGAAAGTTCTCAGAACAGCTGTAGCTACACACTGTCTTCGTACCTTGGAAAATCTGGTATCATTAATTTCAGAAACTTGTGTATAATTACAGGGGGGAAAGATGGCACTGGATGAAATTGTGGGACTAACATTGAAATCTGTTATTCCCAACTTTGCCGCAGACCTCCTGTGAGAAATTACTAAGCTCTTCTAGGTTCTAGGCTCAAGTAGCACTCCTTTTGTTAAACTGAGACAAATTTGAGTAGATTCATACAAAATATTTTAATAGGGCGTAACCCCATGAGTAGCTTTCTTCTCTCATAACCAACCCTTGATATAGGGCCAGAAGAAATTAGTGTGTTCCTGGAACTGGGCTATCATATTCATAAATGTTTGTGGAGATACACTACTCACAGAGGCATGACTGTGCTATTGCTGTGTAGCTGAGCTGTGCACATGGCTCTGCTTCTGAGCCAAAACCCAAAGTGGTGGGTTTTGCCTTCGGCATTGCAGTTGTCTAGGGATGTGGAACAAGATGCAATGCTTTTGCAAAGATGTTGAAGAGCAGCTTGTTGTGAGGATCAGTTGGGGATTTGAGTTCCTCAAGCTTTCCGATAGAGAAGATGTAGAATGGGACTGAGGGCATTAAAAAAGGAAAATTAGTAAACATTCAAGCTTGGAAAATTGTTCACCTAAGAGAACAGTAAAGGGTAGTAGTGCCTGAGACAAAGGAGGAAAGAAATTTTCTTAATGCCCATTTCACAAAGTCACCCTTCTCTTCTGGTGAACTGAAAATAAAGCATGATGAAGAGGCTTTACATCACTGTGGCTGGAGCACTCCATTGTCCTCGCTGGTGAAAGGCAGACAGTCCATGTGTTTAACTGCTGCAGCAGTTCACTGCAGGGCTCATGAGCTCAAGACCTGCGTCTCGTTCCAAGTACTCTTTACTGTTCAAGTGGAATATAATGCATATAAGATACTATTATCACATTCAAAACATTGTGTTCTGATTTTTAGAACTTTTAAAGCCTTTATCAGACTGAAAGCCCCTGTGTCTCAAACATAGATGTATCTACCCTCATACTCTTTTTTTCTAAGAGAATAATCAGAACTATATTTTAATGAGGAAATTGTTAATAGAGTTACAAGATTGTTTTTTAAAAAACTTTTTATTGCTAAAGGAGCTGAATTGAATACTGAGTTTGAACAGCCTGACCTCAGTGCCAGGCAGGATTATGGAACAGGTCATCTTGAGTGCAATCACACTGCACCTACAGGATGGCCAAGGGATCAGGCCCAGCCAGCAGGGATTTAGGAAGGGCAGGTCCTGCCTCACCAACCTGATCTCCTTCTATGACCAGGTGACCCGCCTGGTGGATGTGGGGCAGGCTGTGGATGTAGTCTACCTGGACTCTCTGCCAGGCAGAGAGGGACCTGGGGGTGCTGGTTCATGGGAGGCTGAACATGAGCCTGCAGTGTGCCTAGACAGCCAAGAGGGCCAACCGCATCCTGGCCTGCATTAGGAATAGTATGGCCAGCAGGAGCAGGGAGGTCATTGTGCCCCTGTACTCTGCTTTGGTTAGGCCACACCTTGAGTACTCTGTCCAGTTCTGGGCCCCTCAGTTTAAGAAGGACATTGAGACACTTGAACGTGTCCAGAGAAGGGCAACAAGGCTGGTGAGAGGCCTTGAGCACAAGCCCTGTGAGGAGAGGCTGAGGGAGCTGGGGCTGTTTAGCCTGGAGAAGAGGAGGCTCAGGGGCGACCTCATTGCTCTCTATAACTACCTGAAAGGTGGTTGTGTCCAGGAAGGGGTTGACCTCTTCTCCCTGGCAGCCAGCACCAGAACAAGGGGACACAGTCTCAAGCTGCAACAGGGGAAGTTTAGGCTCGAGGTGAGGAGAAAGTTCTTCACTGAGAGAGTGATTCGTCATTGGAATGGGCTGCCCGGGAGGTGGTGGAGTCACCGTCCCTGGAGGCGTTCAAGAGGGGACTGGATGTGGCACTTGGTGCCATGGTCTAGTCGTGAGGTTTGTGGTTACAGGTTGGACTCGATGATCTTCGAGGTCTCTTCCAACCTTGGTAATACTGTAAATAAATACCAAAACCCCCACAACTGCCACCTGCTTCCCATGAAAATATGTTTACAGTATAGTATTGTGCGTAACTACATAAAAATAAAAAAGTCATAATCAAAACAGGGATGGAGCATGTGCAGAATAGTTAGTAAATTTTAAAGTCTATATAAATTGCAATGAAGGATGATATATTCAGAGGAAAGGAAAGAAACAGTGAACAAAGGTGTAGTAAAAAGCTTTTAAAATTACCTGCTGACATAGGTAGTAGGAGAGGGACATGGAAACAAGAGGTCACAGTCTCAAGGTGCACCAGGGGAAATTTAGGCTCAAGGTGAGGATAGAATTCTTCACAGAAAGCGTACCTGCCCATTGGAATGTACTGCACAGGGAGGTGGTGGAGTCCCTGTCCCTGGAGGTATTCAAAAAGATTGGATGTGACACTTGGAGGCATTGTTTAGCTGTCTTGTGTTAGGTATTAGTTAATGGGTTGGACTTGATGATCTCTGAGGTCTTTTCCAACCTGGTTGATTCTATGCTTCTGTGAGGACTTCAGCGAGGCCTTTGACACCGTACCCATAGCAAACTCCTGGCCAAGCTGCCAGCTCGTGGCTTGGACAGCAGCACTCTGTGCTGGGTTAGGAACTGTCTGGAGGGCCGAGCCCAGAGTGTGGTGGTGAATGGTGCCACATCCAGCTGGCAGCCAGCCACTAGCAGTGTGCCCCAGGGATCAGTGTTTGGCCCCATCCTGTTCAATATCTTTATTGATGATCTGGATGAGGGGTTGAGTCCATCATCAGTAAATTTGCAGATGACACCAAGCTGGGGATAGATGTTGATCTGTTGGAGGGTAGAAGAGCTCTGCAGAGGGACCTTGACAGACTGGACAGATGGACAGAGTCCAAGGGCATGAGATTTAACACATCCAAGTGCCAAGTTCCACACATTGGCCACAACAACCCCATGCAGTGCTACAGGCTGGGGTCAGAGTGGCTGGAGAGCAGCCAGGCAGAAAGGGACCTGGGGGTACTGGTTGGTAGTAGGCTGAGCATGAACCTGCAGTGTGCCCAGGTGGCCAAGAAGGCCAATGGCATCCTGGCCTGCATCAGGAACAGTGTGTCCAGCAGGAGCAGGGAGATCATTCTGCCCCTGTACACTGCACTGATTAGACCACATCTTGAGTCCTGTGTCCAGTTCTGGGCCCCTCCGCTTAGGAAAGATGTTTTGTTGCTGGAACATGTCCAGAGAAGGGCAACGAAGTTGGTGAGGGGTCTGGAGCACAAGCCCTATGAGGAGAGGCTGAGGGAGCTGGGGTTGCTTAGCCTGGAGAAGAGGAGACTCAGGGGAGACCTTATTTCTGTCTGCAACTACCTGAAGGGAGGTTGTAGCCAGGTGGGGGTTGGTCTCTTCTCCCAGGCAACTAGCACCAGAACAAGAGGACACAGTCTCAACCTGTGGTGTATCTGTCATCACATTGTCAGTAATGACTGCATCTTCGTTAATTGGGGTTTTTTTGTATTTTTTATTGGCCCATTGTGTCTACCTCCTATTCAGCAGGACGAGTGGATTTTTCTAGGGATGACAAGTACAGTCCCCTGCCTCAGTATTGTCTCTATGCATTCTGATACATGCTTATGATAACATTAGCAACTATGGCTGTGTGTCTTTTGCCCGACTGCTATCTGCCGTCTTGCTGAATCTACCACTGTGAACAAATCATCAAGCAGAGGAATCTTGCAGTTTGGGTGCTTGTCGTGCTACCTGGGTATAAGTATAGGCTGTGGTTTCTGTCATGCCTGTTTCTATTTAATGTTGTACTTTATTAAGTGTGGTATATGGACTGGTAAGCAGCCCAGATCATAGAATCATAGAACTGTTAGGGTTGGAAGGGACCTCAAGAATCAGCTAGTTCCAACCCCTCTGCTATGGGTAGGGACACCTCACACTAGATCAGGTTTCTCAGAGCCACATCCAGCCTGCCTTAAAAACCTCCAGGGATGGGGTTTCTACCACCTCCCTGGGCAACCTCTTCCAGTGTCTCACCACCCTCATGGTGAAGAATTTCTTCCTAACATCCAATCTGAATCTACCCATTTCTATTTTTCCCCCGCTCTTTGTGTGCAGCCATCAAGCTAGTTCTTTATCCACTGAATGTTCCATCCATCAAACCCATTCTGCACTAGCTTGGAGACCAGGTTGTCATGCAGTGTCAAAGACTTTGCTCAGGTCCAGGTAAATGATGTCAGTTGCTCAGCCTTCATCTGTTATTGTTGTGACCTTGTCATAGAAGGCCACCAGGTTTGTCAGGCAGGATTTGCCCTCGGTGAAGCTGTGCTGATTGTGCCAAATTGCCTCTTTGTTGTTCTTCTGCCTCATGCCTTATGGCATTACATTTGCTCAGAATCCTGCCAAGAAGTACAGAGAACCTATATTTTGGTGAACCTCTGGACCTCTGCTAAGACTGGATGCATTTGAATAATTTTCAAGGAAGAAGAATTTGTGAGTGCATAGATGCAAGCACTGAAATAGAGCAGTGAGACAACCATTCCCACATTAATCAAATACAGTCACATTTAGAAGATAACTGAAAACTAGCATTAGACTGCTGTGTGAGAGCCCCAAAACCAAGGAAACATATAAGTGGTTACAAAAAAATATGCTAATATAGCCCTACTCATAATGACCAAACACAGCAAGCTAACAGCAGTGCAATTGGAGATTCAGTTGTGTTAAGGCCTGAAATAGGTAGGAAAGGCCTGAAAAATCTCTGTAACTGTCTTGCAAAGCACTCCTTATCCTGCACCACAGTGAACAGAGCTATTTTATTTATAATTAGAAAAGAGGAATGCCTTATTGTTAATAAATTGACATTTGTAATGATAACTTCTCTTGTGTGAGGGGGAGTGATAAAGGTTCTTGCAGAAAAAAATACAATTTGATTTGAAGTAAGGAATAGAGGTATGTCTCTCTTCCCTCTTCCAGCTCTTCTCACATCCTTCCACTACTGCAGTCAGCTACTGTTCTGCCTATTGTGCTTCTGAGGAAGAACTACTCCTGTCACTGCGCTGAAGAGTCAGAAGAAAAGGACATGCTACTTTTTTTTTTCTCATGCTTGTGTTGTTGTTTTGCATCTCTTACCTTTTTGCTTTAGAAGCCAAGGTTATGCAGGTGAAAGTAAAAATTACTTCTTTGGTTGTATAGGTTGATGATACAACTGATTATTACTGTTTTAAGACTGACAAAGCAGGTCGTTTGGACTTCTGAGTTTCTGCTTGTTTTGCCTGGGCCAAAAGCTAGTTCTTTTCAATTGGAAGATTCTAAACATGCTGCATCTTCAAACCTAGGAAAGAGCTACATTCAGAGTAATCCAAGTAGACTGTGTACAACCATGGTTGCTTCTCAAGCTGCTACACCAAGGACTCTCTTCCTGAGAGCAAAGGTGTAGCACAAATCCTTACAAAGGACAGATCCAAACAGGAAGCTTGACCCTGAATGTACTAGCAGCATGTTAAGTGCTGAAACCATCCCAAAAGTTAAATAGAAATTGCCCCTTTGAAAGCCAATTAGCTGGTCAGACAGACTCCCAGCTGTTCATATTGCATGGCAAGTTGGCCTGCACAGCAAGCCTGTAAACATGTGTCACTGCACGAGGGATTTTGGAAGGGGATTGGACCATATGTATGAGTAAGAGCAATAGCAGTAATATTTCATCTCAGCCCATGGGCAGCTTGGCAGTAAAGTTACAAAACCATTGAATTTACAAACTCACAAAGGATGACCCAAATACGCTAGAGTCAGTGGGTCTTACTGCTGTGTGTACCTACAGAGAAGTAGCACACACAGGGTCTGGTGCTGTCTTACACTTCCAGATTTAGACATTAGGTTCTGTTATCAGTATTGTTAATATATCCAAAGCTATTCATTGCTACCTGTCCTGTCACCCATCAAACAAAATTTTGGCCAATTCTGAAGGATACTGACAAAGAGTGTTGCTACTTCTAAGTAATCGTTTTACTTCCTGTACCTGATTTTGATGTTCTTTTCCTTTTCTTTGATTTTTTTTCTTTCTTTTTTTTTTTTTTTTCTTGAGGGGTGTGTGTGCATTTGCTTGTTTTTCATAAATCCTCTTTCAAATGTATCATGGTACATGAAACCTGCTGGCTTATTTCTGTGTTCCTAGCTGTTACATATGGTCTGTCTGGAAGAAACAGACTTTTGTGTATTTGAGGGAATGGAAAAAGCAGCAGCACAAGAGGAGGTAAGAATGGGAGGGAGGCCATAATGACGAACAAGCAGAGTTAACACTAGCTGGTGGGAAGAAATTTAGGCTAAGGAACGTGGAATGGAAGTTCCTGGCAAATAGTGGGAAGCACATTTGACTGAGCTGGTTCTTTTGCCTCATGACTGCTACAGCTTTTGCTCTTCACTGGTATGTGACTTCAAAACCAATTTCTATGTATTGTTTCATCTGATAGATGAATTTGGAATGCCCTACCTAAGCAACTTCACACAGAAGTAATTATGATTGTAGGTAGTTAGAGGCTAAAGGAGACAAGAGATCGTAAACAAGTAACAAGTAACCTCCTTAAGGTGCTGTCTCAGCTTGTGTGTTCTTTGTTATATTCTGTTACAGTTAAAGCAGCAGTAACTAAGTTAAAAAGTACCTTAACATTGCTGCAACTGTGGAGAGGTTACTGCCAAACTGAGGGTTGAGTAAGTCAGCCTTCAGAAAAGATCTCGAATTACAGTCATTGTCAAAGAGCCATTTTTCCAGGCAGAGTTACTCAAGATGTAGGTGGATTGTTTCTTTCACTTTTATTGGGTAATTTTACTCAAGAACCATTCTGGATATTAGTGTGCATTGGTGAGTAGAACATTTGTTGTGATAAGGACTGTAATCGTTACCACAAATCCTGCAAGGGGCCAGTACAACTGACAAAACAATCAAGAATGTAGGTCTGCAACTGTGTTGGGGTTTGGGTCTAATGAGCAGGCTTTGACAAACCCTCTGGAAAAACAAAGCATGGATTTCAAGAATTGGCAAAGATACATGTGCAGATGGGACTTGAAGTGTCATGGGCATAATCTTTCCTACTTTGTTTCTGTAAGTACTCACATGATCAGTTTGTCCTTTGGAAATTTTTAACAGCAAGTGAATTGCTTCGAAAGTGAATTGCTATACACAACTACCAGATTTTTCTCTTCCTGAGAAATACTACTTACTTTTTTTTTTTACCTTGGGTTAAAGGAAGCGTCATTAATTTGCAGTGGATGCTGAACTGAGTTTGTAAACTGTATCAATACTTCTGTTCAAATCCTGAACACTGGCCTTTTCATTATGTACTTCTAGCATATGGAGCTGTGATGACATGTGATGGCAGAATTTCTGTCTCAGCATGCCACGGTAGTGATTTTTCTCCCCTGGTGTTTCCTTCTGTCTGCAAGTACGCTGTGGAGAATAATATTCTTGTGTTGTGAATGTAACCTGGCCAAGCACCCAAATTCTTGCAAGATATGCAGGCCTCACTTTGAAAGCACAAAAGGAGCATGCAATTTCCCTGAAAGAAAGAATAAACTAGTGGCCGAGGTATGGACAGTACATAGAGGTCACCTTTCCATCCTGTGATCTAACTAGTAGAAATACCGAATCTTTGTGGATGTGGTGAATTTACTCTTATAGATCAATAAATTGCTTTAATTATTTGGTGGGAAGAAAAGGGATATTTTGAAAACATTCTGTGAAACAGCTACTGTCAACAAGAATTATGACAGGTAGATTAAAAGAATCGTGGTTAAAGTTTGGGTTCCATTAAGTTAAAGTTTCATTTAAAAAACAAGCCTTCCAAGAGCAGACAGTGAAAATAAATAGCACTTTGTCCTTGTAACGACTTGCTGAGTATGGGGTGGAAATGTTTGTAGGGAGATGTACTTCAGTTTCAAATAAAAGGAGGACTATGTGAGCATTTTCAAGTCACCCTGCAGATAATGATTTTGTTTGTGCCTAGAACCCTCTCCAGATGGATTACGTATAAATGGAGTACAAACCTCATGCTACAGTTACGGTGTTATGCAATTAATGTCTTTAAAGGCTTCTCAAGATACTTTGCAATTTTCTTTCTAATCTCATAAAAATTCTGCTATCCATCTGATTATAGATTTTTGTATTACAGAGGTTTTTTGGTGTCATCTCCAGAAAGCACGTTGCAAATCTGCTGCAGTATTGAGCTGTTTCGCCTTGCAGCTGGATCGCTGATTGGGTAAGTCTGTGAATGCGTCCGTTTGCAGAAGAGCCAGTTTTTGTTTTGAATTGGTTCAGCTTACCATGAGCTGCAATCAACTGTCTTCAACATCCACAACTACTTTTTGGCCAAAATTAAGACTGAGAAGAAGGGACTAAATGGTGGCTGAGTCATGTCTGTTGTGTGCCAACAAGTTACTTGTCTGTTGATAGGCCACCTGCCTTTGATCTGAATTATATCGTACTAGTGAGCTGCTCCAGCTGGCCAGAGATTTGGGAATGTGAGCTGTAGTCAAGGATATCTGCATTGAAGAGTCTTCAAAGCAAAGCATAGGGAAAGGCAAATTAGAGGGAAGGCAAAGGCAAAAATAGAAGTGAGGAGATGGTTTCTGATCTCAGCATCCCTGACATCACCAATGAGAGCCTGGTCCATGGGGTGCTGAGCAAAGAAGAACAGGAACAGGTCACAGGGAAGGTGACAGACAAACAGAGGTGACCAAGAGGGGGTAATTAATCATGTTTCCACTGTAATCTTCATGACTACTCTGCTTTAATACTTACAATGCCTCTTACTCAAACAAGCACAAAATCTTTCCAAAAGTCTTGCCTGCCTAAAATAGGAGCTCCAGCAGTAGGTTTTACTGGTGGTACACTCAGCTGCAGATGCATCTGTAGAGCAAAATACACAGATACAGTAAAGAAGAAGTCATTTAACTCTCATGTATACAGTAAAATATCCCTATATTAACAAACTTTCTTGTACTTTTTTCTAATTTACACATTTCTAAGGTTGCTTAATTTGCCAGTACTCTAAAGCTAGGTGAATACCAACAAACTCAAAAAATAAAAGTCCTCAAAACTTGAGCTACACTTCAGAACACACTGTCAAATAAATAAATCCAATAAACCCACAGAAAAGTGACCTTCCTGAAATATTTTCTGTTGAAAATGCTCGTGTGCTAGAACTCTACTGGCAAGTCAAAATAGATGAAAACAAATGTTATGTTTGGTGGAAAGTTTTAGTTTGTTTGTGGGGTTTTTGTTGTTGTTGTTTGGTGGATTGTTCCCTCCCCCCAGTTATTTCATTGCATTGTGAAATAATAGTTTTTAATTTTCTAAAATAAAGGACAAGTATGCATGAAGGACCCTTCATCCACTTCCAAATATTCTTCAAGCTAAAAAAAAAAAAAAAAAAAAAGAAGCTATTTTTAATGTAACAATTGGCTTGTGATGACTCCATTCTAATTTTTTCTGATTTTATAAAAACAGTTGCCCCAGCAAAATTATTTGGGTATCATAGTATCAATCAGGGTTGGAAGGGACCACAAGGATCATCTAGTTCCAACCCCTGCCATGGGCAGGGACACCCCACACTAGATCAGGGCGGCCAGAGCCTCATCCAACCTGCTCTTAAACACCTCCAGGGATGGGGCCTCAACCACCTCCCTGGACAACCCATTCCAGGGCTTCACCACTCTCATGGTGAAGAACTTCCTCCTCATGTCCAGCCTGAATCTCCCCACCTCCAGCTTCATTCTATTCCCCCTAGTCCTATCACTACCTGAGATCCTGAGAAGTCCCTCCCCAGCCTTCTTGTAGGCCCCCTTCAGATACTGGAAGGCCACAATGAGGTCACCTCGGAGCCTTCTCTTCTCCAGACTGAACAGCCCCAACTCCTTCAGTCTGTCCTCATAGGAGAGGTGCTCCAGCCCTCTGATCATCCTCGTGGCCCTTCTCTGGACAAGTTCCAGCACCTCCATATCCCTCTTGTATTAGGGGCTCCAGAACTGGACGCAATACTCCAGGTGGGGTAGATCGACATGAAGTCATAGAACCTAGGTAGAACAAATACTCAGTTTAATGAGTTTAGATACAGCTAGGGCTAATGTTATGCAGTATTAAAAAATATATTCCAGTTACTGTCTTTCAATAAACAGTGGTCATTCTCTAAAATAAAGGGTTGGAATTTTTTACCCATTGATTTTTGAGAAGTGTCATGTCTGAGAAGTCTTACTGAATTGTGGGACAAGAGGCATTGTCTTGTATTCCTGTTGTGCAGCTTTCTGGGGGCCTGACCTAGCAACAAGATGTATCATGTTGTTTTTCTGAGCATTGTGTTAGAAGGTGCAATAATTTTTGCTGGAATTTTTCTGTAAGAGCAAATGCAAAGGAGCTTGTCTTCATCTTGAAGCTGACAAACTTTGTCAAGGTTGAAAAGTAAACTCCCACAGTCAAAGGAGAAAATTCTGATTATTGGCAGTCTTAGCAGAACTGTCACGTGAAGTCCCTTACATTTAAAAGAAATTCGACGTTACCATTTCCAGATATTTGTCTCAGTTTGAATTCCCTTGTACTTAAGTACACCAGCCACCCAAATTTGCCAGTGGAAGCAGTCTTGCGGCCTCAGGCTTGAGCCATTATTCTTAAATGGTGTGTTTTCAAATTGGAGCAGATTCCCCTGATGCTCAGACTGCAGACAGGGGTAATGTAGATGTCTAAGAACATGTTAGCTAATGAGATCACACCTTTGACTTGAATTGGGGTAAGGATCATGGTACTACTGACATCGTAGTAGTGGTGGGGTTGCTGTAATCGGTGGTAGACTGATTTATTGTGCAATACAGTATACATGCAGGTAAGTTCCTTGCATCATACATACTAAAGAAAAGAGACCTTGAAATCCACAACAAAAATCTGTTGTGCTCTGCATGCAGCAATGAAGAATGGTAACTAATAAACATGAAGTATGTATACAAAAATGAATAAAAACATTTTTCTCTGAGGCTTAAATTGTATTCAACCTGTTAAAAAAAAATAATGCCATGCAAACAAATATTTTTTTCCTGCTACCAATGCCTGCTTTTCTCCAAAAGCAGTCTAGTTTTCCAGAGCTTTCTCCTTTTATTTATCTGCATGTACAGTATTCTCTCACAATTTCTCTAAAAATAGGAATAAAGAAATTGATGCTTCAGAGCCATCTTTGTAGCTCATGGAAGTGACAGGAAAGAAGTGATTCTCTCCTCAAGCGAAAGTATTCTCTGTGCTAGCTTACAAACCACAGACTGTGGGAAACAGGTGAAATTGTGGAAGGGCTGCTTGTTTTTCAGTTTTTACAAATCAGGTTGGTGTAAAATGCAGTCTCTATATAGCTCGAACAAAAAACTTAATTTATTCTGTCTGACATGTTAAAATTTTTGATTCATTGATAGTTCTGCAATCCAGTCACTTAGCTATTCCTGCAGCTTCCTGGATTTCAGGCATTCCAAGGTAATGTGCTGCAAGTACTGGAAGGAGACGGAGATGGAAAGAAGTGCTGATGCCCGTCTGTTTCAATATTTGCCATGGTTTGAAATAAAATAAAATAAATTATATTAAAAAAAAAAAACACCAAAAAACCAAAACAAACCACCAAACAACAGGCAAGGCATAATTCAAATGTAAGCAGAAGGTCAAAGATGCTTCTGATAAATAGCAGGTGCTCATAACTTTTCTGCACCCTCCAGGAATTGGATTTCTCTGTTAGATTGTCAGAGCTGAGCTATGAATCTTTTTGTAGTTCTGGTTTCCTCATCTTATGACAGTTTTAGTTAGTTTCAGACTGCTTTAAGTTGTGGTGGTGACAACACCACTCTGTGTATCACTGAAGTGGTGTGAACGAGTACTGATAAAATAGGGGTAGTGCTATTTTCTCACAATCGCTTAGATTATTCCATGTAAATAAGTGCAATGCTTCACAACTGGTATAAGTGGTTTGCCTGTAACATGCTCACATTTTGTCCAGAAATTAAATTCCATTTTCTTCAAAAGTGGGATTTGCACTCATGTAAAAACAATTCTGAGACATTATGCTGTGTGTTTTTCCAAGCTTGACTATGTTTTTCAGGGGAAAAAAAAAATCTTCCAGATATAACAACATCTCAAAATAGAATCAAAATGTGATCTATGCTATTTTTCTCTACTGTCAGTCATATTTCCCTAAACATTAAGAATGCAGAACTGAATATGCCTAAAACAAGAGGTTTTGATCACTATGTCATTTAGGTATTTCTGATACACCTGTTCTTGTGCAGGAAAAGGAAGGTTTTTAGCTGTGTACATTTTTGTTTAAATAATCTTTTTTTTTTTTCTTTCTAAGCTTCATGATTGGAAATATATCCTGATAAGAATTCATTACAGAACCCTGATTTACAATGAGACTTTGGCCATTATTTGAATACAAATTGCTCAGCAGAAATCTCTGAAAAAAAGTTTGAGGTTTCAAGTTTGCAACATCACCAAGATTCTAACAACAGAAGTGTCTGAGTGCTTCAGTGCCAAGGCTTGCTGAAGTACAGAACAGGGATGTATAGCATTTATGAAATATATTCAGAACCCTGAAAGCCAGAGCATGAAAACCATCTGGAAATAAAAGAAAGGAAGCAATATTGTGCTGAGGAGCTAACAAGGCACTTTTTTGTTTTGTTTTGTTTTGTTTTGTTATGTTTTCAGTGAGTGACCATGTGTTCAACAATAGGCAGTGCCTAAATAAGTTAGTCAGAACTTCTTAATGCTCACATTCAAAGTCAACATTTTTAAAGGTGTAAGCTATCATGGAAACACGGGACCTAATCCTACAATCTTCATCCCAAGGAAAGTTTGTTTGGCTACACTAATAGTGCTCACCAGAATAAATGTACTGAGAACCGTTTTTGCTCTCACACTGACTGTTTTATCACTGCTGTCTGGCTGACATCAAGTTTTGCTTTAATGGTAGCTGTGGAGGATGCTGGAATTCAATTATACTTGTGTCTGCTTTTGAAGAGAGCAGTGTGAGAAAGGAAGTCCTATTGCCCAGAGAGCAGAAACATCTGCTGGAATTATTAACAGGTTTTTTGGCTGAGCTTGACTACGGGGTACTTTGTTGCATAGGGCACTTTAGGTTGATAGATACTTCCCCCAGCAATTCAAAATAACACAGTTAAAGCAAATGTCTTATTTCCAGAGAAGCAATAAGTTAAAAACTACTTTTAAAAATGGGGTGCCTATGCCATGGCTTACTAGGGTAATAATGCATGGCTAACCAGGATTTTTACCGCTCCAGTTACATTATTTAATATGTTTCCATAAGTCATCCAGTCATAAATGTTGAGAAACTCTTCAAATGGCTCATTTCAACTTCTCCAGCTACAAAAGAGCTGTTTCAACTCAGAAACACAGTTTCTTGAGAAGCTCTAGCAGGAAATTCAAAGCTGACCAGAACTCATGTGTTCCCGTTTTCACTGATTGTTTAAGGTTTCCCTCTTGCAGAGAAATTTAAATTCAGCTGGCAAACTGTGTATATGAAAACAGACAGGCTTTCATGTTACTTCCATTGTTTATGACAGTTTGGATGGTGCTTGAAGGAAAGTTCACGTATAAACAAGCTCTAAGGTAAAATACTGGCAAATCTGCAAGTGCTGAAAATTGGACATGAATCATGCTGAACTGCTTCTTCAACAGAGAAAAATGATTCTTGTAGCTGCCCACCTCAGAGATGTTATGAAAGCTATCTGAAGTTTTTGAAAGGAGAAGCGATACACCTGCCAGACTTGTTATGCTTTCCCTGAAGATTAGCCCACACCTGGTGAAAATGAAATTAAATATTCCGATTTACACTTTGAGGAGGGAAAATATGTGCTTTAGATTGGGTTTTAAAAAGATTGTTAATTACATTTAGCTGAAACCAAACCATTTATTCTCACTTGCAAGTTCTTCAACACTGCTGGGATAATTTTTACACAGTACTCGGATTTACAGGTGGTTCTTTTAGTTGTAATATTGGAAAGTGAGAATTTGCTTTGTGTGTTGTTCAAGTTTTTCTGTTGCAAACTTTCCTTGTGGACTTTTCAGTGTCTCTCTTACATGACAATAGTGTAACTCTATGTGCTACAGTGGGTTTTTTTTTTGCATGCTGAGCAGGTATATAATGAACTTTGAAAAATTACAACCGTAGTATTAATTTTGTTACATAGTAACATTTGATCACAGATTGGGATGAGTATGATATTAGCTAGCATTGTTGTCCTTTACCACTCTTTGTTGTTTTTTTTTTTTTTTTTATAAAATAAGCAGTTATTACACTTGTTTTGTAAGTCGGCAGTCAGGACAAAATAGCTACTTTTCTTAATTTGGAGTAGTTTAGGCACATAAAAACTAAATGAAAGCATGCAGTCAATGAGGGTAACAGAATCGCTGCCACTGAGGCTGGTGGGTTCTTCTATCAGTGTCAGGTGCAGCAGGTTACTCAGAGCTATGTGTGGTTGATTTTGAGTATCTCCAAGGATGGAGAATATGCATTATCTCGGTACAACCTGTACCAATATTTGATAACTGTCATGGTAATTTTTCTTTTGTTTAAATTTTTATTATTTTTTTATGGAATATATTTTCTTTAGGTTTTAGATATTTAGATATATTTCTTTAGATGTTACAGAGAAGAGCATGACTCCATCTTTATGGTCTCTCATTGGTTTTTTAAGCACACCTGAGTCTTCTCCGGGTGGAACAGTCACAGGATCACAGGATGTTAGGGGTTGGAAAGGACCTCTGGAGATCTTCGAGTCCAACGCCCCTGCCTGAGCAGGATCATATAATCTAGTGCAGGTCTCCAGAAAAGGAGACTCCACAACCTCTCTGGGAAGCCTGTTCCAGTGCTCTGTGACCCTTACAGTAAAGAAGTTCTTCCTCATGTTGAGGTGGAACTTCCTGTGCTGTAGTTTACATTCATTGTCTCTTGTCCTGTCACAGGGTGCAAGTGAGAAGAGGCTGTCCCTTCCTTCAGCCCTCATATATTTATATATATTTATTAGATTCCCCTCTCAGTCTTCTCCTCTCCAGACTAAAAGGCCTCAGGTCTCAGCCTTTTCTCATGAGTCATGTGCTCCAGTCCCTTAAACATTCTTGCAGCCTTCCGTTGGACTCTCTCAAGTAGATCCCTGTCCCTCTTGAACTGGGGAGCCCAGAACTGGATGCAATATTCCAGGTGTGGCCTCACCAGGCCAGAGTCAGGGGGAGGAGAACCTCCCTTGATCTGCTGGATACACTGCTCTTAATGCACCCCAGCATTACTGTTGGCCTTCTTGGCCACAAGGGCACATGGCTGTCCCATGGACAAGTTGTCCACCAGGACTCCCAGGTCCTTCTCCAAAGGGCTGCTCTCGAGCAAATCACCTCCTAACCTGTACTGGTGCAATTTATTTTTCCTTCCCAAGTGTATCTGCACTTATCTTTGTTGAACCTCATTAGGTTCCTCTCTGCTCAGCTCTCCAGTCTGTCCAGGTCTCGCTGAATGGCTGCACAGCCCTCTGGTGTATCAACCAAGCCTCCCAGTTTGGTATCATCAGCAAACTTGCTGAGCAGACACTCTGTGTGTCTGTCCCCTTATCAATGTCATTGATAAAGATGTTGAACAGGACTGGACCCAGCACTGATCCCGGGGGTCTTCGCTTGTTACAGCTCTGCAGCTGGACTTGGCACCACTGATCCCCACTCTTTGGACTCTATTGTGTAATCAGTTCCTAATCCATCTCATAGTCTGTTCTATCCAATACTTCCTGATCTTACTCAGAGGGATGGTGTGGGAGGCAGTGTCAAAAGCCTTGATAAGGTCAAGGTAGACTATATCCACTGGCCTCCCTTCATTTACCTATTCTGTTATGACATCATAGAATGCTATCAGATTAGTCAAGCATGATTTCCTCTTGGTAAATCCATGCTGACTACTCCTGATAAACTTCTGTTCCAAGTGCCTAGAGATGACTTTCAGAATGAGTTGCTCTATCATTTTTCTAGGGATGGAGGTCATAGAATCATAGAATCATAGAATCAGTCAGGGTTGGAAGGGACCACAAGGATCATCTAGTTCCAACCCCCTGCCATGGGCAGGGACACCCTACACTAGATCACGCTGGCCAGAGCCTCGTCCAGCCTGGTCTTAAACACCTCCAGGGACTGGGCCTCAACCACCTCCCTGGACAACCCATTCCAGGGCTTCACCACTCTCATGGTAAAGAACTTCTTCCTCACATCCAGCCTGAATCTCCCCATTTCCAGCTTCATTCCATTCCCCCTAGTCCTATCACTACCTGAGATCCTGAGAAGTCCCTCCCCAGCCTTCCTGTAGGCCCCCTTCAGATACTGGAAAGCCACAATGAGGTCACCTCGGAGCCTTCTCTTCTCCAGACTGAACAGCCCCAACTCCTTCAGTCTGTCCTCATAGGAGAGGTGCTCCAGCCCTCTGATCATCCTCGTGGCCCTTCTCTGGACACGCTCCAGCACGTCCACATCTCTCCTGTAATATGGGCTCCAGAACTGGACGCAGTACTCCAGGTGGGGTCTCACCAGAGCTGAGTAGAGGGGGAGAAGCACCTCCCTTGACCTGCTGGTCACACTTCTCCTGATGCAGCCCAGGATCTGATTGGCTTTCCGGGCTGCAAGCGCACATTGAGAGCTCCTGTCGAGCTTCTCGTCCACCAGCACCCCTAAGTCTCTCTCCTCAGGGCTGCTCTCCAGCCAGTCACTGCCCAGCCTGTATTTGTGCCTGGGATTGCCTCGACCCAGATGCAGGACCCTGCACTTGGTCTTGTTGAAGCTCATGAGGTTGGCTTGTGCCCACCTCTCCAGCCTGTCCAGGTCCCTCTGGATGCCATCCCTTCCCTCCAGGGTGTCCACTGCACCACACAGCTTGGTGTCATCAGCAAACTTGCTGAGGGTGCACTCGATGCCACTGTCCATGTCACCCACAAAGATGTTGAACAAGACAGGTCCCAGGACTGATCCCTGAGGGACTCCGCTTGTCACTGGCCTCCACTGGGACATGGACCCGTTGACAGCCACTCTTTGGGTGTGGCCATCAAGCCAATTCTTTATCCATCTAGAGGTCCATCCATCAAACCCATGTGTCGCCAGCTTGGAGACCAGGAGGTGGTGTGGGACAGTGTCGAAGGCTTTGCTCAAGTCCAGGTAAACGACATCAGTTGCTCGCCCCTCATCTATTAATGCTGTCACCTGATCATAGAAGGCCACCAGGTTTGTCAGGCAGGATTTGCCCTTGGCAAAGCCATGCTGACTATTCCCAATCACCTCTTCACTGTTCTTCTGAGTCATTAGTGCCTCCAGGAGGATCTGCTCCATGATCTTTCCGGGCACAGAGGTGAGACTGACTGGCCTGTAGTTCCCGGTTCCTCCTTCTTGCCCTTTTTGAAAATGGGAATAATGTTTCCCCTTTTCCAGTCTGTGGGGACTTCCCCAGTCTGCCATGACTTCTGGAATATAATAGAGAGGGGCTTGGCAACCTCATCTGCCAGTTCTCTCAGCACCCGTGGGTGTATCCCGTCGGGTCCCATGGACTCGAACACTTTCAGGTTTTTCAGGTGATCATGAACCTGAGCTTCACTTACGATGGGCAGTTCTTCCTCCCCGTCCCTGGCATCGTCTGCCAATGACACCAGGAGTGTGGCTGGAGGCCCTTGCAGTGAAGACTGAGGTAAAGAAGTGATTGAGTACCTCAGCCTTTTCCACATCACTTGTGACCAATTCACCACATTCCTTTCTGAGGGGGCCCACACCTTCCCTAGTCTTCTTCTTGCCATTAATATACCTATAGAAATTCTTAGTGTTCCCTTTAACCCCCTGGCTAGATTCAGTTCAAACTCTGCTTTGGCTTTCCTAACCAGGCCTCTTGCTGCTCGGGCAGCTTCCTTATATACCCCCTGTTCTATCTGTCCTTCCCTCCACTTCCTGTAGAGTTTCTTTTTAAGTGATAGTGTGTCCAGCAGCTCCTTGTTCATCCAGGCAGGCCTCCTAGCATTCCTTCCTGCTTTTCTCCTTGTAGGTATACATAGCTCCTGGACACAGAGGAGGTGGTCCTTGAATACTGACCAGCTGTCCTGGGTCCCTCTTCCCTCCAGGGCTTCATCCCACGACACTTTGGCTAGCAGATCCCTGCAGCGATCGAAGTCTGCACGCCTAAAGTCTAGGGTCGTAAGCTTAGAATAGGTCCTCCTGATTGCCCTGAGGAGATTAAATTCAACTGCTTCATGGTCACTGCAGCCAAGGCCGTCTCTGAGCCTCACATTTGTTACCAGCCCTTCCCTGTTGGTGAGAACAAGGTCCAGCGTAGCACCTTTTCTTGTTGGTTCCTCTACCATTTGGAGGAGGAAGTTGTCTTCTATGCAGTCCAGGAACATCCTGGATTGCTGATGCTTTGCTGTGTTGTCCCTCCAACAGATGTCAGGGTGGTTGAAATCCCCCATGAGGACCAGGGCTTGTGACCTGGAAGCCGCTTCTATTTGCCTGTGCAGAGCCTCATCTGCTTGGTTCTGCTGGTCAGGTGGCCTGTAGGAGACCCCCACAGTAATATCTCCTTCCCCTGTCTTGCCTTTAATTCTAACCCATAAACTTTCAACCAACTCATCATGCCTCCCCAGGTGGAGTTCTGCTGATTCCAGCTGGTTGTTGACATAGAGGGCAACACCTCCTCCTCTCCTTCCCTGCCTATCCTTCCTAAAAAGCTTATACCCGTCTATCCCTACATTCCAGTCATGGGAGTCATCCCACCAAGTTTCGGTGATGCCCACTATGTCATGGCGTCCCAGCATCACGGTGGCCCTTAACTCATCCTGTTTGTTGCCCAAGCTGCGTGCATTTGCATAGAAGCACTTCAGCTGGGCTGGCCCTGTCGTCCTCCTGTGCCAACTCCCCTTGGTTTCCACAGGGTGTCCTGGTGTGTCATTTGTGTCTTGCCTCAGGGCAGCAAGCTGAGAGCCCCTACTGGCTCTCCATCCTTCCACCTCAGGTGAGCTGCCCCCTGCTTGTCACAGGCCAGCAGGAGACCACCAACCCCTCCCCCCTTCAAATCTAGTTTAAAGCCCTGTCTATGAGCCCTGCCAATTCCTGCCCCAGGATCCTTTTCCCCCTCTGGGACAAGTGTGTCCCATAAGTTGTTTTTAGCTCTGCTGCCTTGAAAACCAAACCATGATTGTAGAACCCAAATCCCTGCCGATGGCACCAGTCCCTGAGCCATGAATTGACCTGTTGGCTCTTCCACAGTGTTCCCTCATCCATCACTGACGTTAGAGGGACAGCAGAGAACACTACTTGAGATCCTGACCCCTTTAGCAGGTGCCCTAACGTTCTGAAATCTCTTTTAATTGACCGTGAGCCTCGCATTGTTGCATCGTCACTACCCACCTGAAAGACCAGCAGTGGGTAGTAGTCTGAAGGGCTCACGAGTTTGGGAATTTTGCCTACTATGTCCTTTACTTGGGCACCAGGGAGGCAGCAGATCTCCCTATGAAATGGGTCTGGTCTGCATATTGGGCCCTCTGCCCCCTTCAGTAGGGAGTCTCCTACAACGATGACCCTACGAGGTTTCCTTTCTGGACTAGTTTTGATAGCTGGCCTGAGGGAACCTGTCATTGGTGCAGCTTCTGTCTTCCTTGAGTCCTCATCCTCACCTATGACCTGCTCCTCCTGTAGAGCCTCATACCTATTCTGAACCTTCACTGTAGGCAGTGTGCTGCTCAAAGTAGCACGCTTGCTCCGTCTGCCCTTCTTCCGTCGGGCAGAGACCTGCTCCCATTGGCCCTGCTCATGTGGGTTACTGCAGGGAGGCTGAGAGGCTAGCTGATGGGTAGGTATCAAACTTCCTGCTCCACTGAGAGTTACCCCTGTTCTGGTTTGGTAGAAGTTAGATTGTGAGGATAGTCAGTGTTCCTTTCACTGTCTCTTATAGCTCTAAGCCTTTCTACCTCTTCTTTTAGTTCAGCCACCATGCTCATCAGATCGCTGATCTGCTCACAACTCACACAGGAGTTGTTCCTTCCATCCTCCATATTGAGTGCCAGGTCCCAGCACTCACTGCAGCCACCTACCTTTGCCAAAAAAAAAGAGGTGAGGGTCGCTGCTCTGTAGTTTCCTGGAGCCTCTCTCTTGCCTTGTTTGAAGACTGGAGTGACACTGGCTTTCCCCCAGTCCTCAGGCACTTCTCCTGTCTGCCAGAATTTTGCAAAAATGATGGAGAGTGGTAGAGCAACAACACCAGCCAGCTCTCTCAACAGTCTTGGGTGCATCTCACCAGGGCCCATTGACCTGTGTATATTCAATTTATGTAACTGAACCCTAATCCAGTCTTCATTGACTAGTTGAGAGTGTTCTCTCCTGCAGGTTTTTTCTCCTTCATCCAGGGTCTGGAGTTCACAGGGCCTTGTTTTAGGAGTAAAGACTGAAGCAAAGAAGGCATTCAGCATCTCTGCCTTCTCTGCATCCTCAGTTATTAGGGCTGCCTCTTCATTCAGCAGTGAGCCCACACCTTCCCTAATTCTTCCTTTTACCACTGATACATTTGAAGAAGCCCTTCTTGTTCTCTTTTAATTCCTTTGCCATTTTTAGCCTCAACTTGTCTTTCTATGAAGAGCAAGAGGAATCCCTTCATCCCATTTGTGGCTTGTCATTAGACTTATTCCAGGAGACATATGGTGACCTAGACCTGGATCCACCATCTGCATGTGCATATCCAGTGCTGAGCAGAGAGGAAGAATCACACCTCTTGACTTTTTGACTTGTTGGCATGTTGTTCCTAATGTGACTCAAGATACCACTTGACATTTTTTCCACTCTTGATCAACTCATTGTCTGCCAGGACCTCCAGCACATTTTCTGGCAAGGTGTTTAGCCTGCTGTGTGGTGAACTCATGTATGTCCACATTGTACGTAGATCCATCCAAACTCAGTTTTCTGTGGCCTTCAGCCTATGGCCCTGAAGCATGCTGGGGACACAGCAGCGCAGCCAAAGTCTCATAGAAATGAGCCAAGGACATCAGAGGCACTAGTTGCCAACAGGGAAACAGCAGCCTCCCACCTCTCTAGGGTGAAATTGGGGTGCTTACTTTGTTCCCTGAAATGCCTGTGCACCAATGCATGCAGCATGGAGAATATATGGCAGTTAGAAATCTATGTGCAACCAGGGGTTCTGATCTTGTAGCAGTCACAGAGACATGGTAGGACAGCTCACATGACTTCAATGTGGCCCTGGCTGGCTATGCCATTTTTAGGAAAGAAGGTCAACAAAGCAAGGTAGTGGAGTTGCTCTTTATGTGAGGGAGCAACTAGAATGTAGTGAGTTCTTTATCAGTCATGTTAGCTGGCTCCTTCTCTTGTGGGTGTCTACTACAGGCCACCTGATCAGGGTGACAAAGCTGAAGAGGCCTTCTACAGGCAGCGGATGGCAGCCTTGCAATTACAGTCCCTGGTTCTCATGGGGAATTTTAGCTACCCAGATATTTGCTGGAAGGCCTCCTCAGCCAGCCACAGTCCAGGAGGTTTCTCTAGTGCACCGGTGATAACTTGATGCAAATCGTGGATGAGCAACAAACAGAAGAGTGCTGCTGGATTGTATATTCACTAACAAAGAGGGTTTGGTTGAAGTGGTGAAGGTTGAGGACAGCCTTGGCTGCAGCGACCATTAGATGGTGGAGTTCAGGATCTTGTATGGTAGGAACAGAATACCAAGCAGGATCACAAGCAGAGCAAACTCTGACCTCTTCAAGCAATTGCTAGGAGGACAAGGGACAAGGAACTAGAAGGTAAAGGGGCTTAAGACAGCTGGCCAACATTCAAGGACCACTTCTTCCAGGCTCAGGATCAAAGCATACCAACAGGTAGGAAATTGAGAAAGGGAACCAGGAGGCCTGGATGGTTAAGTAGGGAACTTTTTCACTTTGAATGTGATAAAATACTGGAATGGGCTGCCCAGAGAGGTTGTGAAGTCTCTTTCTCTGGTGACATTCAAAACCTGCCTGGATGCATCCCTGTGTGACCTGCTCTAGGTGATCCTGCACTGACAGGGGAGGGCTGGACTAGATGATCTTCAGAGGTTCCTTCCAACCCCTAATTTTCTGTGATTTTGTGATTCTTCATAAATCATCCAAGCCAGCTGTAGTGGTTTGGCAGGTCTGAGTACTTTGCTTTCCAGACTTCTTTAAACTCCCAGACTTCTTAAAAAAGTTCTTGGATAAGTGATGCTGTTACTATAACTGTAATGGGATCCAGTTCTGTAACTGTGTTTATATCATGCACCTGAGTGTATACTGCTGTCAATGACCCATCCCAAATAAAAGAGTCACTGTGATCATTTACATTCTTAATATGGCTGGCTGTCCAGGTAACATCCATCTTCTTGTTGCAACAGGATTTGCTCATAAAGCAAGGAGCCTGGTTTCTTAGTTTTCAGCAACTTCAGGAAATGCAAACACACAGCTTCCAGGCAACCCAAGTTCAAATTAACTCATTTTCTTTTTGGGCCAGTGCATGCATACTGTTGAACAGCCCTGACATGAACAGTACATTTAAGAGCTCAGCTAGGCAGAATGCTGTTTGTAGACCTGCAGCAACAAGCTGCCTTTCCAGTGGTGCTCAGATACCATGGCAACTGTCACTATAAATAGACAGGTAGAAACCCAGGACCCTAACCATCCTGTTGCCCAGAGCTACTGAAGCTTTACATGTCCCTTGATATACTGGGAGTTGCACTAAGCCTCATATGAGCAAATTCAACTTGTGACATTGTCCCACTGTCACTGACATTACTATTTCACTGTCAATTAAGTAATTCCTATCAAGTGCAAATTACTTGCAGAGACACTTTTGGTTAGAATTTAACTGGACAAGTTAAACTTATTTGTCACTGTAAGTGAACTGAATACAGGAAGTTACTGTTTTATTAAGATATGAAAGTTAGAAATGTCTCCACTACAGGTAAATCCCTGTAGAGAGCTTCCATTTTATTCAGGAAAGCTGGACTAGGCCATATTAGAAACTTTATTTTCAAGCAATTTACACCTGTTCATTGCAAAAGCAATTTGTCTTGCAGTCACTACTTGGAGACGAGAGCATTTGTCTTTGTTTTGAAAATGGAATATGGTTAACAGTGGAAAACATGAGAATGCTGAAGGGCACACCAAAAGGATTCATACATTTGCCAGGTAGATCAGAGTTATGATTATCTGCCAGAGGGTAGTTACTGGTTTAAAGTGGTTGTACTGGGTCTGTCTGGGTCAGAGACAATTCTCTCCATAGTGCTCATAACACCGACATTTTAGGTACTGCGGAACAGCATTTACAATGATTTGAAGCCTTCTCTCCTCGCAGTGAATAGATAAGGGTGCACAAGAGGTTGGGGATCTGACCCAAGCTTCGTAAAGAGACTTTCCACACCATGCAGTGTCATGTTAAATGGTAAAAAGGAAGGGAAGAAGGTTTAAATAGGTTAGCTGTCTTTCAAACGGAAACTGCTGGAGCATTGATCCAGCATGGGAGATGGTTAGTGATTTATTTTGCATCACTTGCTTTGTTTTGTTTCTTTTATTTCTTCTTCCACTTTTTGATCTGTTAAACAATATTTGACATATGAGTTTTTCTTGATTTTACTGTCTCTTTTCATCTTTCCCTGTACTATTTGCTGTGGCCAAGTGCTGGGTTCTGCACATTGGCCACAGCAACCCCATGCAGTGCTACAGGCTGGGGTCAGAGTGGCTGGAGAGTGGCCAGGCAGAGAGGGACCTGGGGGTATGGGTCGATGGGAGGCTGAACATGAGCCTGCAGTGTGCCCAGGCAGCCAAGAGGGCCAATGGCATCCTGGCTTGCATCAGGAACAGTGTGGCCAGCAGGAGCAGGGAGGTCATTGTGCCCCTGTACGCTGCACTGGTTAGGCCACACCTTGAGTACTGTTCTGGGCCCCTCAGTTTAGGAAGGAGGTTGACTTGCTGGAACGTGTCCAGAAAAGGGCAACAAAGTTGGTGAGGGGTTTGGAACACAAGCCCTATGAGGAGAGGCTGAGGGAGCTGGGGTTGCTTAGCCTGGAGAAGAGGAGACTCAGGGTAGACCTTATTGCTCTCTACAGCTACCTGAAGGGAGGTTGTAGACAGGCAGAGATTAGTCTCTTCTCCCAGGCAACCAGCACTAGAACAAGAGGACACAGTCTCAAGCTGCACCAGGGGTGGTTTAGGCTGGATGTTAGGAAGAAGTTCTATACAGAGAGAGTGATTGCCCATTGGAATGGACTGCCTGTGGAGGTGGTGGAGTCACCATCACTGGAGGTGTTCAGGGGAGACTTGATAGGGTGCTTGGTTGCATGGTTTAGTTGTTTAGGTGGTGTTGGATGATAGGTTGGACACAATGATCTTGGAGGTCTCTTCCAACCTGGTTTATTCTGTCTGTGCTTCTATCTGTGCTATTCTATTTGGGTTAGTAGTGGTGAAGTGAGTAAGTGGCTGTGTGACACTTACTTGCTTATCAAGGTTAATTCACAGTAGATTTTTAGTGTAACTTATGTAAATACTATTTTTCAGGGCAGTACTGAGATGTGTGTTTAAAACCATTGGAAGTCAAGCTTTTTGTGGATCAGAGTTCTGTGCTATAAAGCCCACAAAAGCAGGGAGCTTTGACTAGGCAGAGAAATTCCCCACATTGTCTGGAAAGCACGGTGAGGTAGCATCACTGAATGCCTCCAGCCTTTGGCTTGTCTTCATTGTCTTTCATTAGTCAACAGTGGTGACTGATGCAGACAGCCTTTGAATTGCAGCCACTTGACAAGACATCTGTCAAGAGGTATAAGAACTGCTAATAGCACTTTGATTTCCCATTTCAAAACCATTGTGTTCTTTCCCACATGAAAAAAGGATATGGTGCCCATTTGGGTTTTGGGTCTTTTTTTGTTTCTTGAAGGAGTTCCATTGCTTTGTAAAAGCAAGCTGCAAATGTAAGAACAACCATAATAACCATCATTTTTAGTATAAAATACTCAAAATAATTGCTTTGTTTAGCTGGGGAAAAATAATTTTCAGAGGGAAATGCTACTGATATGATGCCCACACCCCAAGGATCTGAACCTCCAGTGAGAAGCTGCTCTGATGTTCTTTGCTTGAAGCAGTACAGCTCCCCTCTGCATGATCTGACTGCAGGGTCAAGTGCCATACTTGCTAAGGAATAAGTATAGGAAGCATAGACACCAGGATGTGAAAAAATAGTCTCAATGTGCACCAGGGGAGGTTTATACTAGGTATTAGAAGAAATGCCTTCACTGAAAGGGTTCTCAAACACTGGAGTAGGCTCCTCAGAGAGATGGTTGAATTGCCATCCCTAGAGGTGTTTAAAAGATGTGGAGATGTGGTGCTGAGGGACATGACATCAGACTTGGTAGTGTTAGATAAGGGTTTGACTCAATGATCTTAAAGGTCATTTCCAACTGAACTTTTCCAAGGTAAACATATTATATAAGGTCTGTCTGGAATGGAGTTAATTTTTTTTTCCAGATGGTACTGTATTTTGGATCTGTGACCAAAACAGTGTAAATGACACACCAACACTGTGAGGCAGTGCTTGCACAGCCTCAGGATTTTCTCTTTTCCCAGCTCTACCACCCCAGCAAGCAAGATGGAGGACATCCACAATGGGGTGAGGGACCAACTGGCTGTGTAGGATTGAGCTGCTGATCAGGGTTATTCCACAACATATACCCCACCTAACTAATAATCTGTGGCACCTCCCAGACAGAACTCACAGACAAGCAGATTTTTTCACTCACACACAATGGCAAAATTGTTTGGTGAATAAGATCCCAAACCAGAAAAGAGGCATTAAGCCTTCGGAGTGGGAAGATGGCATGAGGGAGTCTTATACTATTCAGCCAAAATGATTTTGTGATAACTGGCAAATATTAGTTTGGGTATCTACAGAACTCCTTTTATACAATCAGATGCTTTCTGATCCAGTTTTCATGTAGCCATTTCACTCTTTTCTCTCTAGAACAGAGTCCTATTTGAAACCCTGTCTATTGAGTTATATACTCAATTTCATCATTTTTTTCATGTCTGTATGTGTAAAGGAATGATAAATTAAAAGACATCAAGTCATGTACTGTTAAAGGCTTTTAATATTTCCTTCCTCCTGGACAGAAGAACCATGTATCAATAACAACGGACAAAACTACCTTGGCTTTATTTATAAGCCAAGAATATCATTATAATTTACTAGAAAACTTAAATTCTGAGCTTGAGCAAATACTGGAATTTAACTGCATTTTCAAGTTCTGTTGAGAAGCTGGTGATATCTATACTGCAATATTGCCATAGTATACCACTGTATAAGAAGCACTTTTTAGTAACTGCTTGCATTAGTGTTGTGAACAGCCATTAATATCTCACCTTGGGGCTCTATCACAGAAAATATTGAAATGTAGTATTTCATAATTGGGAAGCTGACATATCACCTTACTCTTATTTTGCTTGAATTATCTTGTTCTAGGCAACATTCTGCCAAGCTGGCATTTGAAAGTGGATAACACTGTCATGTGCACATCAGTAAATAAATATTTCAGTATTATGGAGAAGAGACAGGATGTGAACAGTTTTCCAACACTACAGACACTAAGCATGTGAAATGGCTCTTCAGAGTGGCAGAAGCAGATCTGTTAATATCAGTGATTACTTTCATACTGTGAATTTGGGTTACTTGGACATGGCTGCCACTTATCAGACAATATTAGACATAATCTTGGGACGATAAAGCAGTTAAATGACAGGTAAATGAATTATAGCATAAACCAGTGATGCTGCATGAGTTTCATGATTGCATTTAAGACCAGAATATGTGAAAGCAAGCAGGACCAAGCTGGAGGTTGTTCAGCAGATCCCGTGCTGGTTTTAATCAGTTTCAGAACTGAACTCAGTAACAAACTTGTAACGAACTTAGTTTTCTGTCTTGGTTTACTGGGATGAAAATGATACGTGGTCTCTCACCTGAAAGGTACATCTCCTTCTGTGCCTTCTTGTGTCAGATGAACTTGTCTGACAAACTTCCATTCAGCCTGCTCCAGTTCATAGAGGTAGAGTTGCTGACAGAAAGTTTTCAGCTTCAGACTCATTTCCCTATCACGGTGGCCTGTGGATCTATAAAATCCTATCTTCCTGCTTACTTGCTTAATCTTTCCCCTCCCACTCAGTTGTGGCATATGATGCCTTTACCAGTCATTCTTGATAAAACAGCTTGATGTGAAAATCAATGCAGGCATAAAAACTCAGAAGAGCATCTTCAAATCCTCTCTGTTGAAAGCAAATCTATTTTTTCCTAATGAAGACATACCTGCTTACAG
This sequence comes from Picus viridis, assembly GCA_033816785.1. NCBI lineage: Eukaryota > Metazoa > Chordata > Aves > Piciformes > Picidae > Picus > Picus viridis. The sequence goes on from CM066606.1 coordinate 60,505,262, forward strand.
AAGTGATGGATGTGGCACTGTGAAAAGACAAAAGCATGTCTTTAACTGAAAGTATGTGCTTAAATTCTCCCAGTCCTCAGTGAGAAAGTCACAGCACAAGCTCATTTGAGCTGAGGCCTCTTAATGCTAATCCTAACTACTGTGAAGAAAGCTGCTAAATAGATGGTGCAAAAAAAGATGGGATGGCAATAGTTTTAAGAATGTAATCTTAAAAAATAGGTATTTTGGTTCTTGTTGTGCTTGTAAATGCCGCGACACAGGAGAACTTGTCTTTGCAGGCTCCTTATTTATTTGTTTGTTTATTTTTAGGATTCATGAAAGAGATGTGAAGAATTGCAATAGAAATATTTTCCTTTTGTGTGTGTGTGTGTTTTGGTTTGGTTTTTTGGGTTTGTGGTGGTTTTGTGGGTTTTTTTTTGGGGGGAGTTGTGGTTTTTGTTTGTTTGTTTTGCTATTTCAGTAGATGTTTATGGACATGGTTAGCTTGTTGACAGGTCTGGTAAGGGGATAAGGGAGACTAGTAGATGAATTTGAATCACTGGGAAAGGAGATCAGCATCAGATTTCTACAAGGCTTCCAAGCAATGTTGTAACAGATCATTGCATGACCAAGAAGAAAGTGCTTCCTCCACCATGCAAGGTTAGAATTACTGACTAAACAAGATGAAATGCACTTGTTCTAATCCTTGCTTCAGATGTAACTGAGTAACTGTCTTCGAGCACTAAGAGCTGACACTGAGAAGGTTATAGCATCAAGCACATTGAGCTAATGTACCTCCATGTGATGAATTAAGCATAGACTTCACAGAATCACAGAATATATCTGGTTGGAAAAGACCTCAAAGATCATCCAGTCCAACCTTTGATCCAGTACTGAAGGGTCAACACTAAACCATGTCCCCAAATGCCAGTTTGTCACTTGCCCATGTCCCCAAGGCCTACCTGAACACCCCCCAGGATGGTAATTCCACCACTGCCCTGGGAAGATCATTCCCATATTTGATAAACCTTTCAGTGAAGGTGTATTTCTTAATATCCAGCCTAAACCTCCCTTGGAGTAGCTGGTAACCATTTCCTCTAATTCTGTCACTTTCATCAAGGAGAAGAGGCTGGCTTCCTCCCCACTCCAACCTTCCTTCAGGTAATTGTAGAGAGCATTAAGGTCTCCCCTCAGCCTCCTCTTCTACAGACTGAACAACCCCAGCTGCCTCAGTCACTTCTCATAGGTCATGTGCTCCAGGCTCTTCACAAGCTCTTCTCTGGAAAAGGTCCAGCACCTCAATGTGCTTCCTATAGAGAGGGGCCAGAACTGAACACCATACTCAAGGTGTGGCTTCTCCAGTGCTGAGTACAGGGGATGATCACCTCCCTGTTCTGTTGGACACAGTGTTTCTAATACATGCCAGGATACCATTGATTTTCTTGGCCGCCTGGGCACTCTGCTGACTCATATTCAGTTGACTATCAACCAACATCCCCAGGTCCCTCTCCAAGTTGAAACTTTCCAAACACACATCCCCAAGTCTGTCACTTACCATGGGGACATTGTGACGCAAGTGCAGAACCAGGCACTTGGCCTTGTTGAACTGCATGCAAGTAGCCTTGGCCCGTCAGTTTAACCTCCGCAGATCCCACTGTAAAGCTTCCCTACCCTCTAGCAGATCAACAGAGCCACCTGTCATTTGCAGACTCACTGAGGGTGCACTCAATCCTTTCATCCAGATCATAAATAAAGACATTAAAGAGCACAGGCCTCAGTACCGAGCCCTCGGGGACACCACTAGTGACTGGGTGCCAGCTGATTTAATTCCATTCATCACTGGGCCCAGCCATCCACCCAGTTTTTATCCAGTGCAGAGTGCACTTATCTGAGCCTTGTGACAGGAGTTTCTGAAGAAGAATGTTGTGGAAAACAGCATCAAAGGCTTTACTAAAGTCCAGGTAGATAATGTCCATGGTCATTCCTTCATCTGCTAGGTAGGTCACCTTATTGTAGAAGGAGATCAGATTAGTCAGGCAGGACCTGCCTTTCATAAACCCATGCTGACCAGCCCTGATTGCCTGGTTGTCTTGCATGTGCTGCCTGCTGGCACTCAGGATGACCTGCTTGTGATGGGTTACGCCCATCCTGAAAGCAGGCAGGGGGAGGGCTTGTGAGAGCCTTGCCCTCCCCGGAGTGGGGATTTCCTCCTGGGAAACTGAGTTAGTCTGTTCCACTCCCCTCTCCCTGTCCATCATGCCTATAAAAAAGAAGGCACTGCAGCCATTTGCGTTCTTTTGCTTCTGCCTTGCCTGGATGAAAGGACCGAGTTTCTGCTGGCTTCCTGCTTCTCTGCCATGTGGTCAGGCCTGGTCTTTTCTCACTGCTGCATCTTTAAAGGCCTGTTGGGTTTGTGTATATATATATATATATATTCTTCCTGTTTAAAGAAAATTTTTACCTCTCTACTTCCAACCTGACTCCAAATTATTTCTCTTTAGATTTACCTCTTTTTTTTTTTTATCTTATCCCCCTTTCTTTTTATTTTTTTTTTTTTAGAGGAGGGGGAGGGGGAAGCAGGGGAGGGATTCTCAGTCTTGCCTTCCCCCCCACCAATCTGAGCTCTTAAATCCCAGTTAAGGCTCAAACCACCATACTGCTTCATAACCTTTCCTGACACTAAGGTCAGACCGACAGGCCTGTTGTTCCCTGGAACATCCTTCTGGCCCTTGGTGTAGATGGGTGTCACATTTGCTAGGCTCCAGTTGGCTGGAATCTCCCCAGTTAGCCAAGACTGTTGACAAATAATAGTGAGTGGCTTGGTAAGCACATCTGCCAGCTCCTTAAGTACCTCTGGGTGGATCCCATCTGGTCCCATAGGCTTGTACCTATCTAAGTGGCACAATAGGTTGTTGATCATCTCCTCTGGGATTGTGAGGGCGCCTTTCTTCTCCCCATGCCTGTCTTCCACTTCCAGGGGCTGAACCTTCAAGGAGCAAGTGGTCTCACTGACAACTGACACACTTCATTGTGTGTTTTGCCCAGGCACACTCAGCAAATGCAAGATTCCAAGACTGAACTCCACAGTACATGAAGAGAAAAGTGTAAGCCTGCACCATGCATTAGCCTAAGTGATGTTTCTCTTATATGATCTGGAAGAACTCAACATGTTCATACCGCTGGCCAGCCCACATAAAGGTGTACAAGGCTTCAGTCTTTCTGACAACCATGTGAATGTCTTGGAATTTTGATTTTTTTGCCAGTATAACCAACAGCATTTTTCTAGGAGAATAGGGGCTGGCATCCAATGTACTCAAGTTTGCTATCCAGCCTGTACTTCTCCTTCCAGGGTGGGTGAAGTGTGCAGGCTGGCTCATGGACATGCCCCCTCTCATTCTCTTCACAGTATCACAGAATCACCAAGGTTGGAAGAGCCCTCAAAGATCATCAAGTCCAACCTGTCACCCCATGACTAAACCATGGCACCAAGTGCCATGTCCAATCCCCTCTTGAACATCTCCAGGAATAATTTGGGGCTAAAAATGGCTATTTTGGGGCTAAGAACCTCCATGTGTGGCTAAAAATGGCTATTTTGGGTCTAAAATAATCCATTTGGGGCTAAAAATGGTTATTTTAGGGATAAAAGTGGCCAATTTGGGCCAAAAACCTCCATTTGGGGCTAAAAATGGCTAATTTGGGGCAAAACCCAACCATTTTGGGGCTAAAAATGGCTAATTTGGGGCTGAAAACCTCCATTTGGTGCTAAAAATGGCTAATTTGAGACGAAACCCCTCCATTTTGGGCTAAAATTTCCTAATTTGGTGCTAAAATGGCTAATTTGGGGCTAAAAAATCCATTTGGGGCTAAAAATTATTTTGGGTCTAAAAACAGCTAATTTGGGGCTAAAGCCTCCATTTGGGGGCTAGAAAGATCCATTTTGGGGCTAAAAATCGCTATTTTAGGGATAAAAGTGGTCAATTTGAGCTAAAAACCTCCATTTTGGGCTAAAAATGGCTATTTGGGGCTAAAAATGGCTATTTCAGGGTAAAATGGCTCTTTTGGGGCTAAAAACATCACTTGAGGCTAAAAATTACTATTTTGGGTCTAAAACCAGCTAATTTGGGGCTAAATCCCTCCATTTGGTGCTAAAAATGTCTAATTTGGGACTAAAGCACTCCCTTTGGGGCTAAAATGGCAATTTGGGGGCTAAAAATGGTAATTTTGGGGTTATCCTTCTCCCATCCTCTCTATCTGACTATTACCTGGTGACTGCCTTGTGATTTTTGTTTTAATCACTGCTTCTTCCTTCTGAGTCATCAAGGTATCATGCATTGTAAAATGCCAAGATATAATTTAAAGACACAATATGAATAATAAGAGACTTTTTTATTTTAATGGTAATAATATAAATCTCTTCTACCACATAATGCACACAGTAATTCCTTGTTATCGTATATACCTTGAATTTTAAAATGTAGTGTGCTGGATCTGACATGGCTCTGGCAATGTGACAAGTGCCTTTGACACAACTCCTTCTGTACTTACACCATCCACCAGGAGACATATTATGATACATGAAGCCAGCAATGCTAGATTTTCTATCAGCACACTTATTACTAAGAATTTGTTTTGCTTTTGAGTATTTCAGCAGTTCCTGCAGAAAATACTGGATTAACTTTATCATGTATGTGTGCTGAATATCATTACCGGTAGTTACAGCAATACATAGTACATTGTCAGCTGCTTTTTGGGTTATTCCCAAACTATAGTAGAGATAACAAACAAGAGCTCAGTTTGAAGATAACAGCAGTGCTTTCACTGACAAAGACCAGATGAAGCACTAATACTTACATTAAAGAGCAGAATAATCGTTTTTCTCTATTTGCAGAATCTATGATATACTTTCTTGCTGTTTCCATTCCAGATTCATTTTCTGTAGCCTGGATTGGTTCTGGCATCATTATGTTTCAATATCTCTCCATTATTGTGCCCATGGCCTTAGTAATCCATCATTTTATTTAGCCTGACATTTCAGATGCTTGATACAAGCTGTAATATTTGTCTTGGCTATCACAATAAATGAGTTTGGAAGGGTCACTAACAATACTTTGGCAATGCCCTCCTTTTGAAGAGCAACCTGATGGAACCACCGTCTGGTTTAATTATTCCCTTCATTTTCCCCTCCATCAACAGTTGTTACAGAAATACAGGGGGAAAGGCATTTTACATACATACACACAAAACACTCATCGGATGCAGGACAAAGAATACTTTCCTCCTTTCAGATAACATGTAATAAATCTGTTGCATCTCCTTGCACAAAGAAGGTGAGTTACTACCTGAAATTACACAATAGCATGCATCTGGGGAAAAAATAGGGAAAAAACCTCTTAGGATAATGTTGAAAGAAGCATTTTAGAAATGGAAGCATCACAGAACTGATGAAATTAATCTGGATTATTTCCATCAGCCTATAAAGGACTTGTGGCTGGAAATTGCGAGTCTTGTAGCTTATTATTAAGGTGAGGACTTCATGATAAGAAAAAAGCAATTCCTTCATTAGTGCCCCAAGGATCAGTGCTGGGCCCCATGCTCTTCAAACATCTTTACTATTGATCTGGATGAGGGCATTGAGTCCATCATCAGGAAATTTGCGGACGACACCAAGCTGGGGGCAGGAGTTGATCTGCTGGAGGGCAGAGAGGCTTTGCAGAGGGACCTCGACAGGCTGGACAGATGGGCAGAATCCAATGGCATGAGATTGAACACATCCAAGTCCTGGGTTCTGCACATTGGCCACAGCAACCCCATGCAGTGCTACAGGCTGGGGTCAGAGTGGCTGGAGAGCGGCTAGGCAGAGAGAGACCTGGGGGTACTGGTTGATGGTAGGCTTAACATGAGCCTGAAGTGTGCCCAGGCCTCCAGGAGGGCCAATGGCATCCTGGCTTGCATCAGGAACAGTGTGGCCAGCAGGAGCAGGGAGGTCATTCTGCCCCTGTACACTGCACTGATTATGCTGCACCTCGAGTCCTGTATCCAGTTCTGGGTCCCTCAGTTTAGGAAGGATGTTGACTTGCTGGAGCGTGTCCAGAGAAGGGCAACAACGTTGGTGAGGGGTTTGGAACACAAGCCCTATGAGGAAAGGCTGAGGGAGCTGGGGTTGCTTAGCCTGGAGAAGAGGAGACTGAGGGGTGACCTTCTTGCTCTCTCCAACTACCTGAAGGGAGGTTGTAGCCAGGCAGAGGTTGGTCTCTTCTCCCAGGCAGCCAGTACCAGAACAAGAGGACACAGTCTCAGGCTGCACCAGGGGAGGTTTAGGCTGGATGTTAGGAAGAAGTTCTATACAGAGAGAGTGATTGCCCATTGGAATCGGCTGCCTGTGGAGGTGGTGGAGTCACCTTCATTGGAGGTGTTCAGGAAGAGGCTTGATGGGGTGCTTGGTGCCATGGTTCAGTTGTTTGGGTGGGTTGGATGGGTTGATGAGTTGGACGCGATGATCTTGAAGGTCTCTTTCAACCTGGTGTGTTGTATTGAAATGCACAGATATAGCTGTCATTATTTTTCACAAGCTGAAGCAAGAGCTACATTTGTACTGATTGCACTCTTTGATTCAAGAGGAGAAGGCCACTGTAGAATGAGGTTGTAGATCATAGAAGTAGCTTCCCATTAAGGGGAAACTAAAATTCACTGGCCATTAATTGATACAAAAAATAATTATTAAAGCAACTATAGACAGAGATGATAGTGGTTTCATCTTTTTGGAAGGAAAGCTGATTCATACAAATAATTCACACAGAGCTGGACTGAAATCAATTTTACAATGTCATGTCAACAGGCTGTGAAGCCTGTTGCTGCCTGCTCCAGTCAACAGAAACATAGCATAGCTCACTGAAGAAAATTACAGTACATAGAAATAGTGTGAGCAATATGAAGTGATTTTCTAGATTGGCAAAAAGTGCTATTAACAATACTAAATGCATGCTATAAGCTCACCACAGAAACCAAGAGCCATGAACTTGCATATGAAGATAGAAGCAGAAACTACTCCAAATACAACATTAACCATGACAGTGGAGCTGGAGGTCCAGGCCAGCCTGCTGCTCACGTATAAGGTATCCCAAATGTATAATGCAGCCATAAATAAACTGCCAACATTTATGAGATTCAGAGTGGACAGGAACATAAAGTGTACAGTGATGACATTTTCCTGGTCCCACATTTTAGGGGTATCCAACACTACTTCCTTGATTTACATTTTTGTTGTTGTTGTTAACATGAAGTATGAAGTCTGGTGTAAAATAATAAAGACAGTGTTAGAATGCAGATTCTTCTGTATCAGGGAGGAGAAATATTAATCAGAGCTACACAGTAGCTGCAAACACCTGAGAATACCTATAAATACAGTTGAGATGCAGAGTTTTCTGTGCAACATAAGAGGCATATCAAAATGACAAAAAATAATTACCAAACTGGTGATGACCATGGCTATTCACTTTGCTATATAACCTGTTTGCTGATTCACTTGACTATTGTGTATGTGACTTCTCCCAGTGTTTTGTGGCAAAATTAACCCTGTGCCACCTGAACACAGGACATTATCCACTCTTTATTCTATACTGTCTACAACATGGCAACCCTTGGTATTTAACTTTTTAATTCACTGGCTGTTCTTACCCAAAATTGGATCATCTTGTGGTACACACCTGACTTCTCCATTCTCCTTCATCACTCACCAGCTGCACCCAGGACCCTGGACAAAAAGCAATCCTGTGGATGGGTTTGGTTTTGCCTGAAGAAAGACTAAACTCATACCATGTTCCCTAATATATTCCTCATGTGTGCTATAGGGACGTTATCCCCTTCTACAGTATGTGGGAGTTTTGATGGGGCAGTGCCAGGTTGAATGTCAGATCCTCCAGTGTTAACTAATCAAGTGGCTTGTTCTAAGTGCTTTTTGCAGTTTTTAATGGTTCCATCCCGTGTTACTTTCAGCATAATTTTTTGCAGTCCATTGTAGTCTTTGATCTTCTCAGAGGCTGGTGTTTGATGGGGGATGTGGTACACACACTCTAAGCCATACTCCTCAGCCCAGGCTGTTTCAGAAACAAGCCCCTGACTCAGTTCTTTCTTGCCATTTGCTGCAAGACTTGCTTTTCAAGGCAAGTATTTCAGGCAATGACATGGGACACATCGTAAGTTTCCAGCCATCCTATGGTTTCTTCCACTATTGTAAGAACATGGGGCTTGTTTTGGTAAGTTTGTGGGAGAGTGATGTAGTCAATGATGGGCTCTCAGGAATCCCAGTACCTGGAGGTAAGAGAGAAAGTCTGGAGAACAGATGACTCTCCCTTGGTCACTGAGGACTGGGTCAGAGATCATCTGGGCAAACTGAACACCCACAAATCCATGGGCCCCAATGGAATGCAACTGCAAGTACTGAGATTGCTGGCTAGTGTTGTTGCTCTACCACTCTCCATCATTTTGGAAAGGTCATGGAGAATGGGAGAAGAGCCTGAGGACTGGAGAAAAAACATTGTGACTCCAATCTTCAGAAAGTGTAAATGGGAGGACTCAGGTAACTACAGATCAGTGAGCCTCACCTCCATCCCCAGAAAGGTGATGGAGCAACTCATTCTGCATCTCTAAGCACATGCAAGAAAAGAAAGTTACCAAAAGCAGTCAGCATGGATTCACCAAGGGGAAATTATGCTCATCCAATTTGATAGGTGTGATGGTGTGACTAGCTGGGCAGATGAAGGAAGAATACCAAACATAGTGTACACTGACTTCAGCAAGGCTTTTGACACTGTCTCCCATAACATCCTCATAATAAGCTCAGGAATCTGGGTTAGATGAGTGGATAGTGACATGGATGGAGAACTGGCTAAACAATAAAGCTCAGAGTGTTGAGATCAGCAGTGCAGAGTCCAGTTGAAGTCCTGTAGCTACTGGTGCTCTCCAGCGCTCAATACTGGTTCCCAACTTGTTCCACATCTTCATCAATGGCCTGGATGAAGGCATACAGAATACCCTCAGCAAGGTTGCTGACAGTACAGAACTGGGAGGGTTGGCCGACACACCAGAAGGCTGTGCTTCTGTTCAGTGAGATCTGGACAGGCTGGAGAGTTGATCAGTGACAAATGTAATGAAATTCAACAAGGACAAGTGTAGAGTCCTACACCTGGGCAAGAATAACCCCATGCACCAATACAGTTTGGATATTCATCTGATGAAAAGCAGTTCCACAAAGAAGGATTTTTGAGTCCTGGTGGACAGTGAGTTAACCACAAGAGAGCAATGTGCCCTTGTGGCTAAGAGGGAGAATAGTATCCTGGGAAGCATTAAGAAGAGTGTGACCAGTAGGTCAAGGGATGTTCTCTTGCCCCTCTACTTTGCCGTAGTGAAGCAACATGGGGAGTATTGTGCCCAGTTAAAGAGTGACAGGAACTACTAGAAAAAGTACAATGGGGTCTGTGCTAATTAAGGGAATGGAACATCTCTCTTATGGGGAATGTCTGAGAGACCTGGGCCTGCTTAAGTTGTAGAGGAGAAGATTGAGAGGGTATCTGATCAATGTTTACAAATACATTAAGTATGGATGTCAAAAAGATGGAGGCTAGTCTCTTTTCACTGGTGTCCTGTGATAGGATGAGGGACAATGGATAGAAACTGGAACATGGGAAGTTCCAACTCAACATATGTCTTCACTTTGAGGGTGGTAGAGCACTGGAACAGGCTGCCGAGAGATGTTGTGGAGTGTCCTTCTCTGGAGACTTTCAAAGCCTTCCTGGATGTATTCCTGCACAACCTGTTCTGGGTGACCCTGCTTTAACAGGGAAAATGGAATAGATGATCTTCTGGGGTCCCTTCCAACTCTAACCATTATGTGAATCTGTGAAAAAGACTCAGCAGGTGTGGATGAGACCCTAGAATGTTGCAGTGACTTGTGTCTCTTGGGAATTGCCAGGTTGACTACATAGTTTTCCAACATGTTGACACTTATCAGTAGTTGTTCAGCAGTGAAATTCCAAAGCACTGAAGGTGACCGCTGTCCTAGGCAAGTGCCTACACTCTTCCACACACTGCCACTCATAACTACTCAGCCTCAGGGTGGATCTCTTTACAAGAAGTTGTGTAACCCTAAAAAAGACCTGGGATACATTTAGAAGACATAGCAACCAGAAGATACTGTCTTGGATGTCTGGGGAAATTAAGCATTCTCAGAAGTTGAAAGTCTCCTCCCCTGTCTTGCCTAGAGGTCCAGGTGAGATGACAATGACACATACCAGCTTAACCTCATGATCAGTGCTGTAATCATATTGTAAGTAAAATCATATAGAATCATAGAATTGTTAGGGTTGGAAGGGACCTCAAGGATACCCTATTTCCAACCGCCCTGCCATGGGCAGGGACCCCTCACACTAGATCAGGTTGCTCAGAGCCACATGGGAATATTTGTGTATTGAATCATCTGACATTCTTCTCAGTGTGAAGGTGCTCTTCTCTGCTCGTACGGAAGTTGCCTTGTTCATTCATTTATTTCTGACATTAAATTTCAGATAAGAGCTTCCATTCTGCTTACTGGTGTAAGTTGTTCAAGGCAGATACTCCCAAAATGAAACATGAAATTTTTAGCTATTATTTACTTCCCGTTAGTCTACATTGCTTGATACAATGAATAGGGAATACATGAAAATAGATAGTGATATTGCTGTTCTGCTGTTACAGAGACAATAAAGAAGAAGAGACCATTTGTTCTGTCAGTTTCCAGTGTAACTCTAACAAGGGGTCAGAATAAAGTGAATATGACTCTTATTCGTGGACACTCATACTAACTAGCATAAGACATTGCCTTTCTAATTAGGCAGCATCCTATTCAATTTTTATATCAAAGATTTACTGCTTTTGTAACATTTAAGTTTTCAGAAGTAAATTCTCCTCATAAACCAGGCACATGTGTTCTAATACTACCGTAGTGAAGTTGTTTTTCACAGGAATAGAAAGCCAGCCTACACACCTGAAATAAACTGGAAGAAATCCAGGCTGCTTTGCCTAGGTACAGGAGACAAATATTGAGGCAGAATAGAAAAGCTAGATGATTAACTTCTCACCACATTTACTTATAACATACCCTAAGTATTCCTAACCTAGGAAAAGAGGACAAGTGCATTTCTGGAAACCAAAGAAAAAGCATTAGAGTTCACTGATCAAATTGTCATTGAAAGCAAGGAAGTAGGCAGTTGTGCACATTAAAACATTCACATTGCCCGAATTGTAAACTATTTCAAGCCTTTCTGCACCTGTAATGAATTGCAGAGGTCAGTCTAGCAGGAAATGGAGATGCACATTTTAAAAATGGTAAACACACTGAGGTTTGGACTCCCTGAATCATTACGCTACCACCACTCCTCCAGACTGCCTAGACCACAGCCATGCTTGCACTTGGAGAATCTTTCTATTTGTAAAGCTTTGCCAGGCCTTAAAAAGACTTAAAGCTTAGTTTATTGAGCTGGTTCAACTTAAGTAATTATCTTGACATTTGCAATGAAAAATACATTCACATTAGAGTTATATTGACCAAACTGTTTGGTTTGGAACATAATAGTCCTATCTCAAAACCCTCAGAAGCAAAATGTTTATGAACCATGACTGGTATAGTAAGAATTTAGATTTGAAGGGGAAAGGGGCTGAAACCAGTCCCCTCACACAGGAGTCTGGGTGTGGTAAGCTGGAGTCAGGGGTGAAACCAGCAGCCCAGCTGAAGTGCATGGACACTAATGCACAGAGCATGGGTAACAAACAAGATTAGCTGGAAGCCTTGTTACAGCAGGAAAATTATGATGTAGTTGCCATCACAGAAACGTGGTGGGATGACTCACATGACTGGAGCACTGTAAACAATGGCTACAGGGTCTTCAAGAGAGACAGGTGAGGGGTGGAGGGGTGGCCCTGTACATCAGGGAGGCTCTAGATGCTATAGAACTAGAGATTAAGGATGATCAAGTTGAGTGCCTGTGGGTGAAAATTAGAGGGAAGACCAACAGGGCAGACACACTGGTTGGAATCTTTTGTAGACCACCCAACCAGGATGAAGAAGTTGATGATCACCAGTCCATGCTTTCATAGGCGACTTTAACCCACCTGATATCTGCTGGGAACTCTACAGCAGAGAGGAAGCAGTCTAGGAGGTTCTTGGAGTGTATGGAGGATAGCTTCTTATCCCAGATGATGTGTGAGCCTACCAGGGATGAGGCTATGCTTGACCTCCTTTTTACAAACAGAGAAGGCCTGCTGGGAGTTGTGGTGGTTGGAGGCTGCCTGGGGTCCAGTGACCATGAGATAATTGAGTTTTCAATATGCAGTCAAGCTAAGAGGGGCAGCAACAAAACAGCATCCTCCTGGAGGAATGGGCTGCTCATGGCTTGGAGGGTGGACAATTTGCTGAATTAAGAAATGTCTACATGGCTGGGCTTAAAGAGGGGCGGTGAATGGAATCAAATCCAGTTGGTGGCCAGTCAATGGCAGTGTTGTGTATACATGTGTATGGACAGCTGTGGTTCAGTGGGGACCAAGAAATTAAGTTTTGACCAGGGTAGACTGTATTTAAAGCAAAAGTAAGTACTTCATTGGCTATGCCACCAATCGTTTTATTTCTCTTTCTCACCCTTTCTGCTCCTTCAAATTCTCCCCATATGGCATCTCCACCCTTATCCAAGTGCTCAGATATAAACTAAGACACATATTCCCCCACTCCGCCCATCTACAAAAGAATTTCTTCCATTGCAGTGGGAAGCCACAATGTTTATTACATCTCTAAGATGAACCTCAAAGCAAGTATTTCATCCTCTCTCATGTAATCATCATGAAGTAGAAAATGAAATTTACAAAACCTAAAAGCATGCTGTAGAGAGCTTCAGGGCACTGCATGTCGATTTTTACTTTGATGTATGCTGTGTTTTAAAAAGAGCTGGGGGAGGTGAGAGGAAAAAGATGCACTGAGTGTCTTCCTTGAGATTTCCTCTCTATCACTTAACTCTTTAGATGACAGAAGGAAGGGAATCATCTTTCCTTGCTGCCTGGAGTGAGATTGGAAGAATACCAAAGAGACAATGTAAGAACTTTGCATAACACCATGAATGGTTTCACATTCCCTCTTGCATCTTAATGGAGTAAAAGCATCACCTCAAGGATTGCAGTGAGGGTGTAATGGTTTTTAAAGCATTGGTAGGATCAGCTGACAAGTGCCAACTACTTTATTTTCTGACATAGTTTAGAAAATATGAGCTTTATCTCAGACTAGTGAACTTTATCACCTGGCCCAGAAATAAAGGACGTGTCCTGGAGGGAGGTCCTGGAAGGAACTGGGTCTTATCATGTGCATTTAACCAAGCACTCAGTGCTAGTTTCTGAAATGCCTTCTGCTGTTTATCTCCTAGGAGAGCAGAGTGACACTCAAGTGCAGTTGAACGTATTAACGTATTTCTTCCTCTCTCTGTGGCCCTCTGTGCCCCACACTGCACAGAGAAGACCTGCATTTTTTTCTCCAAGTGGTAATTGATTCCTCCCTACCTGTTGTCATCATCTGGTTGTGTCTTCAAAATAAGACCTCCTTTTCATAAGTTTTCCTAAGCCAATTCCATATGCCCGCCCTTCTTCTCTGCCACCTCCTATTTGCGCATACAGCTACTGTCAATGTCAGCTGTGCCTGCCATCTGCTTTCAGAAAATTATGAAGCTATAATCATAGGACATTTTAAAATTTATTCATACAAATCAAAGACATTCAGTTGCTGTCAGGGGTGGATTTAGTGCTGGGGAGGAAACAGGTCTCCTGACAGAGGCTTTCAGAGCCAGCAGCTGGCAGAGAAAGGCGGCATAAGGTTTCCGTGCCAAGTTTAGCTGCCCCACCTTGCTCCCAGCCTCCAGCATTTCTTCATTCTCAGGGCTAGCCTTCACTGAGATGAGCTAATTGTGCCAGATTATGTGCAGTTTAGGGGAGAATTCAAATCCGGGTGAAGATCAGACCAAAGTAATTTTCACACTTGTGATCCCTCCTAATCTAGAGAGTTGTTTAGCTACAGCAGTAAACTCTCTGCCTTGCTCTTTTTACAAATAGAGTATAGTTCAGTATATTTTTTTATTTGTTTGTTCATGTTGTTTGGACTAGGAATTACTTAACTAAGTCTGAGCAGTGTCTGTGGTAGTGGCCTAAATCCTGTCAAAGGCCTCTGGGTGCTACTGTAATACATGGTAGCAGTAATACTGGAATGCCAGTGATGAGCCAGTTGTATATGCCAACAGATACTAAACAGATGCTAAGGGCTACTCCTGAACCGCTCATTTTACACGCTCAGCTTTCCAGTTTAACAGAAGAGGTTGTGATGGGCTATGTTTACATTATAAAGTGGTGTGGACTGCTGCTACTACTCTAGGAGATATTCTACAATGTGAAACATCTGGTGCCAAGGACCTTCCTGCAAGACACATTTCAGAGTGGTAGAATTCTTTTGCTTTGTACTAGCTCAGCTCTTATTCCCTATACTGAATGTACATCTGGGGTGAGAGCGCTTTAGGTGCACTCTTGGTGTGCAGTTTCCAATTTGGCTTCATCCAAGAGAAGTCTAATCCAAGCTCTGTGGTGCAAACTTGTCATCGTTTGAGGCAAGTGCCTTTTAAAAAGAACCATATAGTTGAGTCCTCTAAGAGGACCAGAAAGGTTCAGGAAGTGGACTCTGGAAAACTGTAATTGCATTATTCAGTCCCATAATTCTGCTGTCTCTTTATGAGCTAGCAGCAAGGTCAACTCGCTCTGTCTTTATTCCCTTTCTGCTCCCTGGATGCAGTGAGCTACCTTCTCTGGTGTAGGGGGAGGATGGTTCCAGTTTTATCTGTGCCTTTCAAGGCCTGACTAATCTTTACTGTGCATTCTTGGCCTCTTTAGGTCTAATGGCAGGTCTAAGGGAAGGCAGTTACAGGCCTTCCTTTTGGGTGGAGAAGAAGGACCCCTGGGGCATATGTTAAAACACTAGGTGGGGAGAAAAGGAGCAACTGAGGTTGCTGGTTGGGGATGAAGGTTTTTGGTGAGTTTTCATGTGTCCTGTATGTGTATTAGGTGTATTCTGTATTTTCCTGTATACTTTTGAATACAATTTCTGTATTTCTCTCCAATTCAATGAGAATGTCTTTATTTTACTTCCTTTGGGAGTAAAAGTATTTCTGTCTGCTCTTTAAACCAAGACAAAACTAAAGTGAGGGTGATGGAGAACTGCACACTTGTGATCCAGACTAAAGGG
Source organism: Picus viridis (assembly GCA_033816785.1). Lineage (NCBI taxonomy): Eukaryota > Metazoa > Chordata > Aves > Piciformes > Picidae > Picus > Picus viridis. Next base: position 60,520,533 of record CM066606.1, read on the forward strand.
CTGCTGTGGATTCAGACAAAAAAACACTGGTCTCTGCAACACAAAAAGTCTGTTCTTGCTCTCTCTTTCATATTTCTGTGTGCAGTGTGCTCTACTGACTTGGAAACTATTAAAATTCAATTTTAAAAAATTTACTCTCTCAGTGCTCAAGACATTTGGTGCATTGGTGTGACTTTTAAACTGTCTCTGTTAGGTTTCCTTGTTTTCAAAATTACCTTCAGATATGACAATATTTTCATAAATGTCCCTAAATGAAATCATGATGCAAGAAAGGTAACAGAAATTTTAAAAGGACTAGTATGTATTTCTAAAAAAAAAAAAACAAACCAATCCCCAAATTAATTATTTTTTCTCCCAAGACCCATTCTGATCTGGACATCCAGCCCAAATGTAATATACCTATGGCCTAAGTGAACCAAATGCACATTGCCTGTAGTGCCCAAGGCAGTTAAGCTGTTGTAAGCGCAACTAATATGTGAATGCAATCCAGCTAAGGATCCTGGAGACTGCAGAAAGAAACCGAAGAACTATGGTCAAACACTTGGCTGGTATTAGAGCACAGAAACCAAATGTCTAGAAAAGCTTCATTTGGCTCCATTGTTACTGCTGAGTTGACATGTGGGAATAAAGAAATGTGACCTACGGATTTGCTGTGGTAATACAGCAGCTGGAGGTCTGCAAAACCAGGGTGCTTTAATCCCAGGGGCATAATTTTGTTAATTTAGGAGCACATCTTCAAAACACACACAAAGGAGCTAAACATCACACAGTGCAAAAAAAGTGCGTTTCCAAGAGATCAGAATTAGGGCTAATCGCTTCCCTATAATTGTCTACGTACTCCCTGGCTGGTGCTATTGCACTTGCTAGTACACCCTCAAAGGTGAGAAAGCTGATGAAAGTATACTTAGTTCGAATTTTTAAATCCCTAACAAGTACAAAGAATAAATCAAGAGCGGAAAGGTCAGAGTCAGCTGGTGCACTGGCTTTATGAGATTGGTACCATGTCACTGAAGACTGACAATGACACAGGTGAACAGGCAGAGAGACATGGAAAGGAAAGTGAAGGCAGCAGTATTACCAGAGAAGTACCAGCAACTGGGGAGAGGGAATGGTATACTATTACTCTGGATGAAATGCCTGAATGATGAGATTGTCATCTTTGTTGTCAGATTGCGTGGAGCAACAGCAGAGATCTAGAAGTGTTGGAGGAGAAGCAAATGATGTTTGTGAGTTTGCAACTGGGGCAAGCAGGCAGGAAGGCACTGATCCCTGAGTCATATAGATAGATATACCTACTAGAATCCTGTTCTGATACTAGCAAGTGATTTACACCCCAGGCAAGCACAGGCTTCTTGGTAATTCTGGTTCAAATCACCTCATGAAAAAAACTGTATCAGTTAAATTACCTGATTACTTCAGGTGCAGGTCAAAGAGGTACAAGCAGTTCAGCTACACCCAAAATGCAGCAGAGCAACTGCAAAAACTTCAGTTCCTCTGTGGTGGTTTGGGCTGGGTGGTCTATGCTACGTGGTGCACTTCCTGTGTCCAGAAGTCCAGCCCAGTGGGTGGACACAGGAAGCCAGGTATCTCCTACCACAATCCCCTGCACCGCTATAAAATCCAGCGCAGGGTTCTGGCACTTCCTCTTTCTTCCCTCTCTGGCACCCAGTAACTGGGGGAGACATCTCCCGGCCTTGGGCCTGGCTAGGGGGATGGGCAGTCTCAGGCCTGGCCAGCTGAGACTAGCCTAGCAGTGGGGGGGGGAGAACGAGCCCTGGGGGTCTTGGGCCCACCCTCAGGTGGGGATGGGATGCTTCTGGGTCTGTTTTGGGGTTTCTTTTGTCACTGTTTCTGGTTCTTTGTGCACATTCACCTTTTTTCTATTTAAACTTTCCATCACTTTTGCAATCCGTGTGTCAGAGTCGTCATTTTGCCCATGGTAGTGAGGGGGGCTGCCTCAACCCACTACATCCTCTATCCCACATTTCTTGTGTGAATATGATGATGTGTACATTTCAGGATGTTGAGCCCCTTCACCTCTTATGCTGCTTTCACTGTAAGAAGCATGACAAATATTATTAGCTCAGAGAAGGAGCCTCATCCTGTTCATCATAAAGCTTGCTAAGTCCTTGTTCTGGACCATAACAGGCAGGTGTAACAACAGGGCTTGGAGCTAAAGTAAGCACTTCCATACTATGTGAGCTCAGCATATGTTTGAGCTCTCTGATCACAACTACACTGGATGGTGGGTACTGAGCACATACCTTGAAATGCCTTGGAGGCCTGATCCTTCATTTTTCCAGGTCTGAACAGATTGTTTACTTTGCCCTCTCATCTTACACATTCACAGATTGCATTAGTTTGGAAGGGACTCTCAAAGGTCATCTTGTCCTTTCCCCCTGCGTGATCAGAGATGCCTCCAACTAAATCAGGCTACCCATGGCTCTATCATATCTCATCTTGAATGTCTCCTGGGACAGGACCTCAACCACATCCCTGTGCAAACTGTCCCAGAATTTTACCATTCTCATTATAAGGAACTTCCTCCTTATGTCCAAACTAAATCCTGCTCCAATTCAAAAAGGGTGCCTGAGGCTCACATGGTCTAGAAAGAGAACTCGGGACCGGCACTTGGGACCAACGAGCTCAGGAAGAAAGGCACTTCACTCTACTTTCCTTTTCAGGCTTTCAGGAGTGGGAGGACCCCGGTGGTCTCCAAGGCAGAGAACAAGGTCCAGCATAACAGTCTTCTCGTGTGCCTGCCCGAGATCATGACATCAGCCGTGGGAAATTCAAAACGTGCCCGAGGCTGGGGCAGTCGAGCGTTTCGCTAGAGAGCTGCTGGCTGCTCACTCACCTGCAGCCAGCCCCAGCACTGGTTTTGGTTTTTTTTTCCAGTAGGTCAGTGGCCAGGGATAGCGATGGTTGCGACTCGCAGCAAAGCTGCCTTCAAAAGATTGGTGTTGACCCAGACTGAGGTTGAACTTAAGCAGGCAGGTGTCCAGGCAACAGGCTGCAGAAAGTGCTGGAGCCTGGCACCTGAAATGGAAGGCAGTGGATATAACACCTGCATTAGGTGTGAGCAGCTCGATTATCTGCTTAGTCTAGTGGCTGAACTGAAGGAAGTTACTAGACTTTGGACTGTAAGGGCATGTACAAGGGAGTTGAATTTGAGTAACCAGGCTCTGCAGGCTCCCTAGCAGAGGCAGGTGGCCCAAAAAGCAGCAGGGAATGGATTCAGATCCTTCTTAGGAGATGTAAAGCAAAACCCCCACGCCTCTCCTCACTTTCCCCGCTGCCCTTGCAAAACAAACATGGGGTGCTGGAAGTTGAAGGCAAGGTGATTATGATGGCAGAAGACACACCATCTGAGGTGTTGTTTAAGGCAAAACAGCCTGCCCCCAGCAGCAAGACTTGTTTCCCTCAAAAAAAAGGAGGATGGTTATTTTTATTGGTGATTCCCTCCTGAGGGGAGCAGAGGGCCCTATATGTCAGCCAGATCCTTCCCACAGGGAAGTCTGCTGCCTCCCTGGAGCCTGGGTCAAGGATGTTACCAGAAGGCTGCCGAGTCTGGTACAGTCCTCTCATTACTATCCCTTGATAGTTACACAGGTGGGGAACGATGATGCTGCAACCAGCACTCCCAAGGCAATCAAAAAGGACTTCAAGGCTCTGGGAGAACTGGTTGAGGGCCCAGGGGCCCAGGTAATTTTTTCATCAATACCCTTAGTTGCAGGAAGGAATACTGAAAGGAACAGGAAAGCAGCTGTAATTAACAAGTGGCTCAGAGGCTGGTGCCACCAACAGAATCTTGGGTTTTTCAATCTTGGGGAACTTTCTATGGCACCAGGTCAGCTAGCAACAGATGGAGTACATCTGTCCCAGAGGGGGAGAAAGATCCTAGCACAGGAGAACAGCCTATCCCACAGAGGGAAAAGGGTTCTAGGAAGGGAGTTGGCAGGTCTCATTGACAGGGCTTTAAACTAGATTTGAAGGGGGAAGCGGCTGAAAACAGTCCCCCCACACAGGAGTCTGAGGGTGGTAAGCTGGAGTCAGAAGTGAAACCAGCAGCCCAGCTGAAGCGCATGGATACTAATGGACACAGCGTGGGTAACAAACAAGGGGAGCTGGAAGCCATGTTACAGCAGGAAAGTTATGATGTAGTTGCCATCACAGAAATGTGGTGGGATGACTTACATGACTGGAGCACTGTGAAAAAAAAAGCAGGCAAGGGAGAAGGGGTGAAGGGGTGGCCCTGTACATCAGGGAGGCTCTAGAGGCCATGGAACTAGAGATCAAGGATGATCAGGTTGAGTGCCTGTGGGTGAGAATTAGAGGGAAGACCAATAAGGCTGACATCCTGGTTGGAGTCTGTTATACACCACCCAACCAGGATGAAGAAGTTGATGAATTATTTTATAGGCAGCTAGATGCTCTCTCAAGATCACCAGACCTTGTTATTACGGGTGACTTTAACCTTCGTGATATTTGCTGGGAGCTCAACACAGCAGAGAGGAGGCAGTCTAGAAGGTTCTTAGAGTGTATGGAGGATAGCTTCTTATCCCAGATGATGTGTGAGCCTACCAGGAGTGAGGCTATGCTTGACCTCCTTTTTACACACAGAGAAGGTCTGTTGGGAGATGTGGTGGTTGGAGGCTGTCTGGGGTCCAGTGACCATGAGATAATTGAGTCTTCAATTTGCCGTCAAGCTAAGAGGGGCAGCAACAAAACCTCCACTCTGGACTTCCAGAGGGCGGACTTCAGGTTACTCAAGGAACTAACTCAGAAGGTACCTTGGGAAACAGCCCTTAAAAACAAAGGGGTCCAGGAGGGCTGGACCTGCTTCAAGAAAGACTTCTTGAAGGCACAGGAACAGGCTGCGCCAGTGTGCTGGAAGATGAGCCGCCGGGGCAGATGGCCAGGCTGGATGGGCAATGAGCTTCTGAGTGAATGAAGGGGAAAAAGAGGGTGTATCATCTTTGGGAAAAAGGTGAGGTAACCCATGAAATGTTTAAGGATGTTGCTAGGTCATGCAGGAAAAAACATTAGAGAGGCAAATGCCCATTTAGAGCTTAGACTGGCCTCTGCTGTGAGGAACAACAAAAAATCCTTCTATAAATATATTAATGGCAAGAGGAGGGGCAAGGACAACCTCCACTCCTTGGTGGACATGGAGGGGAACATAGTAACTAAAGATGAGGAAAAGGCAGAGGCGCTTAACACCTTCTTTGCCTCAAATTTTAATAGCAAGATAGGTTGACTTCTGGACAACTGGCCTCCAGAGCTGGCAGATGGATTCAGGGAGCAGTATAGTTCCCCTGTGATCCAGGATGAAGTACTCAGAGATCTCCTCAGCTGCTTGGATCCCCACAAGTCCATGGGACCAGATGGGATCCATCCTATGTGCTGAGAGAGCTGGCAGATGAGCTGGCCAAGTGGCTCTCCATCATTTTTCAAGAGTCCTGGCTCACTGGAGAGGTCCCAGATGACTGGAAGCTGGCCAACGTGGTGCCCATCCACAAGAAGGGTCAGAAGGAGGAAGCAGGGAATTACAGACCTGTCAGCCTGACCTCAGTGCCAGGCAAAATTGTGAAACAGGTCATCTTAAGTGCAATCACACAGCACTTACAGGATGGCCAAGGGATCAGGCCCAGCCAGCATGGATTTAGGAAGGGCAGGTCCTGCCTGACCTTCTCTGACCAGGTGACGCATCTGGTGGATGTGGGGAAGGCTGTGGATGTAGTCTACCTGGACTTCAGCAAGGCCTTTGACACCGTCCCCCACAGCAAACTCCTGGCCAAGCTGTCAGCTTGTGGCTTGGACAGCAGCACTCTGTGCTGGGTTAGGAACTGTCTGGAGGGCTGAGCCCAGAGAGTGGTGGTGAATGGTGCCACATCCAGCTGGCAGCCAGTGACTAGTGGTGTGCCCCAGGGATCAGTGAACAGAGATCATCCTGTTCAATATCTTTATTGATGATCTGGATGAGGCAATTGAGTCCATCAACAGTAAATTTGCAGATGACACCAAGCTGGGGACAGGTGTTGATCTGTTAGAGGGTAGGAGAGCTCTGCAGAGGGACCTCGACAGGCTGGACAGATGAGCAGAGTCCAAGGGCATGAGATTTAACACATCCAAGTGCTGGGTTCTGCACATTGGCCACAGCAACCCCATGCAGTGCTATAGGCTGGGGTCAGAGTGGCTGGAGAGCTGCCAAACAGAGAGGGACCTGGGGGTACTGGTTGATAGGAGGCTGAACATGAGCCAGCAGTGTGCCCAGGTGGCCAAGAAGGCCAATGGAATCCTGGCCTGTATCAGGAATAGTGTGGCCAGCAGGAGCAGGTAAATCATTGTGCCCTTGTACTTAGCACTGGTTAGACCACACCTTGAGTCCTGTGTCCAGTTCTGGTCTCCACCTTTGGGAAAGATGTTGAGATGCTGCAACTTGTCCAGAGAAGGGGAAGAAAGCTGGTGAGGGGTTTGGAGCACAAGCCCTATGAGGAGAGGCTGAGGGAGCTGACATTGCTTAGCCTGGAGGAGAGGAGGCTCAGGGGAGACCTTATTGCTGTCTACAACTACCTGAAGGGAGGTTGTAGCCAGGTGGGGGTTGGTCTCTTCTCCCGGGCAACCAGCACCAGAACAAGAGGACACAGTCTCAAGCTGCACCAGGGGAGGTTTAGGCTGGATGATAGAAAGAAGTTCTTCACAGAAAGAGTTACTGACCATTGAAATGTGCTGCCCAGGGAGGTGATGGAGTCACCATCACTGGAGGTGTTGATGGAGTGCTTGGTGCCATGGTTTAGTTGATTAGAGGGTGTTGGGTGATAGGTTGGACTCGATGATCTCAAAAGTCTCTCCCAATCTGGTTAATTCTGTTCTATCTACTACAAAAGTAGACTGTTGTCCCTTGTCCTATCACTACAAGCTCTTCTGAGCAGTCCTTCCCCAGCCTTCCTGTACATCCCCTTCAGATATTGAAATGTAACGACAAGGTCTCCCTGGAGCCGTCTCATCTCCAGGCTTCACAGCCCCAGTTCTTTCAGTCTGTCTTCACAGGAGAGGTACTCCAGCCATCTGATCCTCTATGTGGCCACCCTCTGGACCAGCTCCAGCAGGTCCACGTCCTTCATGTGTTGGCAGTCCCATAGCTGGACACAGTACTCACCAGATCAGAATAGAGGGGCAAAATCATCTCTTTCATCTGGTGGCCATGCTTCTTTTGGTGCAGCCAAGGATGTGATTTGCCTTCTGGGATGCAAGTGTACATTGTTTTCTCATGCCGCGCTTCTCATCACCAGTACCCCCAGTCCTTTTCTGCAGGGTTTCTCCCAATCTCATCATCTCCCACCCTGTACTGATATCAAGGATTGCCCCGACCCAGGTGCAGGACCTTGCACTTACCCTTATTGAAAATCCTGCAGTTCTCCTCAGCCCACCTCTCCCGCCCGTCCAGGTCCCTCTAGATGGCATCCTGTCCTTCAGTCTTATCAACTGCACCACTCAGCTTGGTATCATCTGCAAACCCACTGAGGGTGCACTCAGTCTTGTGGTCTATATATTTGACTGCTATGGTTTTCGTTCAAGCTAAAAAAATCTCCCCAACTTGCCCTCTTCCCTCTCCTGCTTTCTCCCTCCCCTCTTACCAAGAGAGAAGAAAGGGAGGGAGAGAAGTGGCAGAGAGAGTTTTCTCAGTTGATTTACATAGACTATTTTACTCTTCCACTACAACCATGTCAGATTACAGCTATATATATATATATATATGTATTTATAACAGAAAGAAAAGGAAAGGAAAAGTACCATCCAGATCCTGAAACAAGCAAGAACGCAACTGCACACTCAAGACTCAGAAAAGCAAGACAGCAATTGAGAATCTCCTGTCCAAGATGGTAATCATAGAATCATAGAATCAGTCAGGGTTGGAAGGGACCACAAGGATCATCTAGTTCCAACCCCTGCCACGGGCAGGGACACCCCACACTAGATCAGGCTGGCCAGAGCCTCGTCCAGCCTGGTCTTAAACACCTCCAGGGACGCGGCCTCAACCACCTCCCTGGATAACCCATTCCAGGGCTTCACCACTCTCATGGTGAAGAACTTCTTCCTCACATCTAGCCTGAATCTCCCCATCTCCAGCTTCATACCGTTCCCCCTAGTCCTATCACTACCTTATATCCTGAGAAGTCCCTCCCCAGCCTTCCTGTAGGCCCCCTTCAGATACTGGAAGGCCACAATGAGGTCACCTCAGAGCCTTCTCTTCTCCAGACTGAACAGCCCCAACTCCTTCAGTCTGTCCTCACAGGAGAGGTGCTCCAGCCCTCTGATCATCCTCGTGGCCCTTCTCTGGACACGCTCCAGCACGTCCACATCCCTCCTGTAGTAGGGGCTCCAGAACTGGAGGCAGTACTCCAGGTGGGGTCTCAGCAGAGCTGAGTAGAGGGGGAGAAGCACCTCCCTTGACCTGCTGGTCACACTTCTCCTGGTGCAGCCCAGGATCTGATTGGCTTTCCGGGCTGCAAGTGCACATTGAGAGCTCCTGTTGAGCTTCTCGTCCACCAGCACCCCCAAGTCTCTCTCCTCAGGGCTGCTCTCCAGCCAGTCTCTGCCCAGCCTGTATTTGTGCCTGGGATTGCCTCGACCCAGATGCAGGACCTTGCACTTGGTCTTGTTGAAGCTCATGAGGTTGGCTTGTGCCCACCTCTCCAGCCTGTCCAGGTCCCTCTGGATGGCATCCCTTCCCTCCAGCGTGTCCACTGCACCACACAGCTTGGTGTCATCAGCAAACTTGCTGAGGGTGCACTCGATGCCACTGTCCATGTCACCCACAAAGATGTTGAACAAGACAGGTCCCAGGACTGATCCCTGAGGGACTCCGCTTGTCACTGGCCTCCACTGGGACATGGACCCGTTGACAGCCACTCTTTGGGTGCAGCCATCAAGCCAGTTCCTTATCTGTCTAGTGGTCCATCCATCAAACCCATGTGTCGCCAGCTTGGAGACCAGGAGGTGGTGCGGGACAGTGTCGAAGGCTTTGCTCAAGTCCAGGTAAATGACATCAGTTGCTCGCCCCTCATCTATTAATGCTGTCACCTGCTCATAGAAGGCCACCAGGTTTGTCAGGCAGGATTTGCCCTTGGCAAAGCCATGCTGACTGTTCCCAATCACCTCTTCACTATTCTTCTGAGTCATTAGTGCCTCCAGGAGGATCTGCTCCATGATCTTCCCAGGCACAGAGGTGAGGTTTCTGGGCACAGAGGTGAGGTAATGCCCTACAGTCACAAAATGTCATAAATTCATGATTCTGATTGTGGGGAATATAAAGTGTTTTCAAACCACTACTGATGAGGATACTGAACAGCACTAGTCCCAATACAGGGACTAGTGAGGGACACCACTTGTCACCTGTCTTCATCTAGACATCTCAGTTTCTTCTCTGTGTAAACCAAGGTGGTATGGAATGAGAATATTCCCCAAGAAACAGACATCCCTTCAGGACACACATCTAACGTCCAGGGCTGTCCCAACCCTGCAGCTGCACTGTTGTGCCTGATTTCCCAGGGTTTCAATGGGGAAACCTGCCTGATAGAGCATGGAGCTCATGAGTGAGGACAGGCTTCAATCTCTGGGATGAAGAGGGTAGGTATGATTGCAGTCAAGGACACTAAGAAGATTCTAATTTGGGGGAAACAGAAATTCAAGGTGGGACAAAAACTTTTTCTTCTTCTCTAAATTAGCTGTACATAGATTTGTCTAGCATGTCCTTGGTTATCTTACCTCATACATGCCTTTGAACTAAAAAAGTTTGCTGAAGTAATTGCTACTGTGTAGTGGGAAATACAATTTTTCATTAAGATACAATTGAAACTGTTTTATGTGCAACCTGCAATGAAACATAGATATAGATCCATAGGTCACATGTGTGTTACACTAAAATCTGGCTTTAGTAGTAAACTATGCAGCTCTTACATGCTGTTTTTTTAAATCTATGTCAGTATTCATAGTAGGATTGCAAAGAGCATTGACTGCTCACTGTTCAGAGTAAATGATTCAGGGTTCGTAGGACAGTCTGTAAGGTGCATGTATTCAGAGCTACTCATTATCTATCTTCCTAAGTTGCTACCTCTGATTGGAAGAGCATATGAAGTCATAAAATATCAAATGGAAACATTAATTTGGAGACAAATAAAAGTGAGAAAGATTTTTTTGGGCTTTATTTGTTTTAAAGTCACGTAATGATAAGTAAAATGATTATAACAAGCAATGGGATTTTTGAAGGTGATTCTTATTAGGAGATTCAGATCATGGCTTACTGTTTTCTTTCTATGTGCAAATAATGAATACTTTGCCTTTTACAAAATAATGATTTTTCTAACCCAAGTGCCGATACCTGCAGTTAAACCTGTGCTTCAACACACTCTTCTGACATGAAAAGTACTCATAATTGCAATCTAAACTGCAATTTCACATCCTCTTAGAAACCACCCTAATGCAGACATGGCAAGTCATTGAGCTAGTTGGCAGGGCAAAGCCTGTCAGTACACTAACACTGCAGGCATGTAACCTGTTTTCCCTTCCTCCATCTGCCACATCATTTTGAGGCTGCAAAGCAGTAGCTGCTGCCATTTCAGAAACGTGTCTAACTCCTTCTTCAGTTCACAGCCATTTCTATCCCATTGTATTGCGTCAAGATTTTGACATCACACTTGGACTGCTTTAATGACTCTGAGGCAATGGGAGATAAAAACATAGTGGGAGCCACTGTTTCACCAGAAATACAGAGATCATGGAAAGACCATAGACAGATGGTCCATTAAATGCTTGTCCTTTTTAAGTATGGGGAATATCACTCACATAGTAAAAAACACAGCCTCAGGCCACCCCCACAGCTAGGAAACTGTCAGAAGAGAATATTGCTGCACAATTTCCAATGTCAGAGTAAGAGAGCTTACAGTGACAGAGGCTGGGGACGTGCCGCCTAGAGGACCCTACAGGACCAAACTCCCTTTGTCTTTTATAGGTTTAGCAGAATTGTGAAGCAGGGTGCTGAACCATCACCAGTGGCAAGCGTGGTGCTATGAGGCCACAGAAAACAGTAAAGCTTCAGAGGTGCTATGCTACACTGCGTTACTAAAACATTGCTAAATTTACCAAAGTTTGCTGCCTCTATGCCCTGGCACATCCATGAAACATTTCAGTGCAACTGAAATCAGCAACTCTTCTTTGTTCTTTGGGGATCTCTGTGTGAGTGTGTGATGCCAGCACGCATTTTTTGTGGAAACAGTCCTCTGAGACCACTGTGGGGTTTGGGTGTCACTTTCACCCATTTCTTACCAGTACCCTCCTCCAATCCCACAGTCCCCTGGTGATGCACTCTGGATGTAGCTGCTTATTGATAGAGAAAATGCTAATAGGAAAAGTGAAAAACGTCCAATGATAACAGTGGGAACTGAGAAGGTAAGTGGTGGCAACAGGGAAAGGGTGAGACTTTTTCCCAGCCAAAGAGCTTCCTTTTTCAGAAGTAAAATCAGGACATGTAATAAACAAGGACAAATTAAAAGAAAATATATCCCCTTGTTTCTTGTTTTGCACTTTCTGTAGGCTGAGTCTTGTACTGTATCAGCAACATAGACTCCTATTAGAAATATGTCTTTTGAGTTTGGAGGGTAGTTTATTTTGTGATTTTGATTAATTTTTTTTCTTTTCATTTTTCTCCCTTTTACTTTAGATTTTTTCCCCACCCTCTAAGTTTTCTATAGTAATATTTTTTTCAGCTTTTGTCTTTTTGCCTGTCTCTTCGGGCATCTTTATCTGCATCTCTCTGCTCAGTGTGCTGTCTTGCAAAGTAGACCCTTCAGATGACCAACACTGAAGCTTTAGAAGTTTCCCTTCCCTTCCCTTCCCTTCCCTTCCCTTCCCTTCTTCCTTCCCTTCCCTTCCCTTCCCTTCCCTTCCCTTCCCTTCCTTCCTTCCCTTCCCTTCCCTTCCCTTCCCTTCCCTTCCTTCCTTCCCTTCCCTTCCCTTCCTTCCCTTCCTTCCCTTCCCTTCCCTTCCTTCCCTTCCCTTCCCTCCCCTCCCCTCCCCTTCCCTTCCTTTCCCTTCCCCTCCCTTCATTTTTTTTTTTTCTACCACCTTTTACTGTCTACAAAACCAGCTGTGGAATTGGGAGAGTCTTTCCCCTTCTTTCAAGTACACAGTGACATCTTACTGGTAGGTGGTTTTCCCTGGCTTCTCGAGCTAATGGAGTAATTTCCCTTCCTAGTTACTTTGATGTCTTTCTTCTGTCTCCCAGTGAGTGAGGCATCTGTGTGGGGGTTATTTGCAGCCAGGCACTTTATCATAGCCTCTCTCAAGTAATGGATTTGATTTCCATGTTCATTAAGGTTATTCAACATCTGGTAAAGTGCTGGTTTTAGGACTCTCTAGTCTCCCAAGCTGGTGTAAAAGAGATTCTGGCACAAGTGAGAATAAAGGCCTATACTCTCCTCACCTGCTGTTTGAAATGAACTCACTACTTACTTTTCTTTGTGAAACTGGTGCTATCAGTAATGTGAGAGAGGGAGAATGTTCTTGCCACTAAAACCAATGTACAGTGAATTGGGGGATTTCAGACTTATTTATGTCTGTTAGGTAGTGCATAATGCCCATTAGGCAATAATAAAGTTTGTCACCCATTTTAGACTCCAAAATAAGAAAAAAATCCATCCCTTTTAACAGTGCTGGGTGATTGATTTGCTTTGGGATATTTTTGTTATTGTTGTTTTGGGTTTTTTGTATAGCACAGATAGCCCCACCACTCTTGTCTTCACATGGAATTAATCCAAATGCCACATCTGGTTGAAGTGCTCACCAGGCTGCTTTACATCATTCATCAGCAGTCCTAGGGTAGTACTAGTTGACAAAGGCTAGCAAATGTGATGCCCATCTACAAGAAGGGCCAGAAGGAGGATTCAGGGAATTATAGGTCTGTCAGCCTGACCTTAGTGCTGGGGAGGGTTATCAATGAGATTAGCTTGGATGCTGTCACATGCTACATACAGAACAGTGAAGTGAACAGGCTCAGACAGCATGGGTTTAGGAAAGGCAAGTCCAGCTTGACTAACCTGGTCTCATTCTATGACAAGATGACCATCTTAATGGATCAGGGAAAGCCTGTGAATGTTGTTTACCTGGACTTCAGTAAAGCTTTTGACACTGTCTCCCTCAGCACTCTCCATGCCCTTTAATATCTTTATAATGAGGGGATCCAGTATACCCTCAGTAAGTTTGCAGACTATACCAAACTAGGTGGGCATGTTGATTTGCTCAAGGGTAGGAAAACTCTACAGAGCAACCTGGAGAGACTAGATCAGTGGGCTGAGGACAATGGTATGAAATTCAACAAGCCCAAGTGCTAGGTTGTATACATGAGGGTTAGAGGAGAATGGCTGGAAAGTTGCCCAGCAGAAGATGAACCTTGGGATACTGATCAACAGAAGGCTGAATGTCACCCAGCAGTGTGCCCCAGTGATGAAAAAGGCCAACAACATCCTGACTGGTCACACACATATTGTGGCCAGTGAGACTAAGAAAGTGATTGTCTCCCTGTACTCAGCATTAGTGAGGCTGCACCTTGAATACTGTGTTCAGTTTGGGGGCCCTAACTACCAGAAAGACATTGGAGTGCTGGAGCATGTCCAAAAAAGGGCAATGAAGCTGGTGGAGAGTCTAGAGCACAAATCTTACGAGGAACGGCTGAGAGAACTGGGGTTGTTTAGTCTAGAGAAGAGGAGGCTGAGGGGAGACCTTCTTGCTCTCTACAACTACATGAAAGTAGGTTGTAAAAAGGTGAGGAGACATCCCTTCTCCCAAATAACAAGTGATAGGACAAGACAAAATGGCTTCAAGCTGCACCAGACATGGATTAGATTGGATATTAGGGAAAACGTATTCACCAGAAGGGTTGGAATTGGCTTCCCAGGGAAGTGATTGAATCACCATCCCTGAAGGCAGCTAAAGGATGTGTAGACAGTGTGTTTGTGCAAGGTTTACAGCTTCACTCGATGATCATAAAGGTGTTTTCCAACTTAAATTATTTTATGAATCTGTATCTTGTAAAGGATGCAGTTTTCAGTAACTACACCAAGGCACTGAAATTCAACCTGTGCTAAACAGCCATGCATCAGAGTACTCTACTTGTAACCAGTTCTGTCTTCATAGAGGGTCTTCTGAAGTTTGCACAATGCTGTGGAAGGCACAGAAATGCTTCAGTAGAGCAATTTTGCATTCATCAAGTCTCATAACAGTGGGTACTATATTTCATTTTATATTATCTTTGGTTTTAATAAGTTGCAGACTATTAACTTCAGAATTCGGAATGTTTGCAACTTTTCAGTGTTCCTTCAAGCTGTCAGTAAACTTTGCAAGATGTTGGGAGTCACATACTGTTTACCTGTTCATTTTTGTCTCAGAAATCATGAGTGCTAGAGACATCACTGTTAGTTAAGAGAATGTGGTGGTTTGGGCCTAGCTGAGGGTCAGATGCCCACCAAAGCTGCTTCAATCACTCCCTTTCCTTGGGCAAGGGAGAAGGAGAATATGACAAGAGGCCCGTGGGTCAGAGGTCAAGCACAGAAGTAAGAGCAAAGAAAAATACTATTCTTGACTTCCTATCAGCAGATGATGTCTGTGCCACTCCCCGTGAAGCAGGGCTTTAATATGTGTAGTGGTTGCTCTGGAGGACAAACATCATCAGTGGATGACCCCCACTTCTTTCATTCTCTTAGCTTTTACATCTGGGCTCTGATGTCATATGGTGTGGAATATCCTTTTGGTCAGTTTGGGTTAGCTGGCCCAGCCATGTTCCCTCCCAAGATCTTGCCCACACCTCAGCCTACTGAATGTTGGAAAAGCACAGCCTTGGTGCTGTGTGAACAGTGCCCAGCAGTAGCTAAAGCATTGGTGTGTTATCAACACCCTTTCCAGCTATGGCTACAGAACACAGCACTATGAAAGATGCTATGGGAAGAGCTAACTCCATCTCATCCAAACCAAATACAGACAGACTTTGAAACAATTCTTCAGAACTGGGTAAATCTGACAGGAATGTGTGCACTGGAAATGGATTTGCACATCCGTGTTACATATGTGCCCACACACAAAATATATTAATTTGCCTCAAGAGCTCCTTGATTCATTTCAGTATATGGTGTGGTGCAAGGCTTCTATCCTTTGTCCCTTTATTGAAACATTAACACATGTTTTGCACTAGGAGAAGAAATTATTTTTATACCTCTTATTTCTGTCTTTTACTTTTTTTCTACACTGTCATTCAATTGGTTTCCGTTCCCAAGTTCAGTGTTTTAATTTGGGCAATGAAGTTGGTGAGGTGTTTGGAACACAAGACCTATGAGGAGAGGCTGAGGGAGCTGAGGTTGCTTGAAGGTCTCTTCCAGCCTGGTCTATTCTATTCTATTCTATTCTATTCTATTCTATTCTATTCTATTCTATTCTATTCTATTCTTCCTTCCTTACTTTCACATGTGCAAATAAATGATAAATATGCAGGTGGGGCCCAGTGGAAGTGTTCCAGTCTGCTGGCATTAGGCATAAAATTCTGATTTAATTTTCTGCCCTTCAGTTGTTTTCCGAGGACACTGTCTACTTATTAACATTAATAATCATCTCTATTTCTGTTTGAGAAGTATCTCTGTGAGCTTTTTGTTGTTGTTGGTTTGGATTTTGCTTTAGGTTTGTTTTTCTGTTTGTTTTTGTTTCGGGGTTTTTGTTTGGTTTTGATTTGTTGTTTGGTTTGGTTGTTTTAGGTTTTTTGAGCAGAAAGAAAGAAATGAGAAGCAAGAGAATTGTCTTTCTGTTTCCTTTGTACATTATATTTGACCATTTCTGCTTTGCTTTGCTGATGACCATCTCTGGGGACACAATTCCATGTAAGCCTGCAGGAGCCTGGATATTTTTGAAGGGTGATGTCCTTCTGGCAGCTACAGCTGGAAAACACTGGCAGCCCTAGCCAGGGGCAACTCCTCCAGCACTCTCTTCAAGTAACATCTGGACATGCCAGGCTTGATGACTTCCATTAACTTTTCTGTCAGCTGTGCAATTTCCTGTTAACTGTCAACAAGCTATAAAGGTGGCATGAATTGCTCTTCCTCCAGTATCTGGTCCACAATGCATGGGGTTTGAGGGATGAGTAGATTCTTAATTCAACAAGAACTGTCCACACAGATTTAAAGTTGCCAAAGAGGCTGTCATGATCAGCTGTCTATGCTTCTGCATAGCCTGGGCTTAAAAGTTGCACCACATGGTGCATACACTTAATCTACAGCCCCATTTAAAAACAGCTTCTTCCTCTGCTTCTTCCCTTTTCCTCTTCCTTTTCTCCTTTGGAGAGGGAAAGAGAGGATACAGGATGACAACCTTCCTGTCCTTCCTTATTACAAATTCTTATTTACATGCAAATCAAATGTTTTTTTTTTTATAGCTTGCATATGTGAGCAAAGATTAGGCACATGCTAAAATTTGAAAACAGATTCCTCTTGACATGTATGAAGTTTGGGGATCTTGGAAGATGCTATCACTACAAATGTTGTGCCCACAAGAATGTGGTTCAGGCAAATGTGAAAACTTCTACGACTTTTGTAATTGTAATGGTTTTTGACTAGAACTTCATACAGAATCACAGAAGGTTAGGGGTTGGAAGACACCTCCAAAGATTGAGTCCAACCACCCTGCTGAAGTAGGATCACCTAGGGCAGGCTGCACAGGAACACATCCAGGTGGGTTTTGAAAGTCTCCAGAGAAGGAGACTCCAAAACATGTCTGGGCAGCCTGCTCCAGCTCTACATCACCCTCACTATAAACAGGTGTCTCATATTGAGGTGGAACCTCTTGTGTTCTAGCTTGTACCCATTCTTCCTTATCCTATCACTGGGCACCACTGAAAAGAGACTATCACATGTATTTCTTGTCAGCATTGTGCACTGGCTGTGGGAAAGGGGTTTGCTGGTTTACATCTTCTCTCACCCTGATAAGGAATATAATTTATCCATAGTTTCATAAAAGTGGAATTAATGTATGTGTTGAAGTGGGATCCCACTTCTATTGGTTCCCCAGAGCAAGCATGACTTGTAAAGGAGATGTAGTGCTTTCTATCTAAATGATCATACTGGTTATCCCTTTCAAAATTCTGCTTTTGGCACACTTCATACAAACTGGATCTTGACCCTGAAAGAATGAGAGTTTGGCAGTGTGTCCACTGCAATTCTCCAGTTATTAGGCTGCTCCTGATTTCACTTAGAAGGGGCATTAATATCATAAAGCTGATTACATATGAAACACAATTTTTCTGCTGGTTTCATAATGACCAATATAAAGGCTGTTTTTCCCCTCATATTTTTTCATCTCCCAGGGGAAGATGATAAAAACATTGGAAGCTTATGGGTAAGAGTGAAGGAACATGCAAACACAAATGATAGTTGCGGGCATTTACTACAGACCACTGAACTAGGAAGAAGCCGTTGATGAGGCCTTCTGCAGGCAGCTGGAAGTAGCCTCAAGTTCAAATGCCCTGGTGTTCCTGGGTGACTTCAACCACTCTGATATTACTTGGAAAGATCATACAGCCAAGCACAAACAGTTCAAAAGGTTTCTGCAGTGCACTGATGACAACTTTCTCCTGCAGGTAGTGGAAGAACCAACAAGGAAAAGTGCAATACTAGACCTGGTATTAACAAACAAAGAAGGACTGGTTGTAGATGTTAAGGTTGGGAGTAGTCTTGGTTGCAATGACCATGACATATTAGAGTTTAATATCAACAGATAAAGAAGTAGGGTGATAAGACAAACATCAATCCTGGACTTTAAGAGCGCTAACTTTGCCCTCTTCAAAACTCTACTTATAAGCATTCAGTGGGCCAGGGCTCTAGAAGGAAGGGGGGCCAAAAGAGCTGGTTAATATTCAAACATTACCTCCTCCAAACTCAAGAGAAATGTATTCCTTTGAAAAAAAAATCAAGTAAGGTAAGCAGAAGACCTCCATGGATAAGTAAGGGACTCTTAGAAAAACTGAAAAATAAAAATGAGGTTTACAGTATGTGGAAAAAAGGATTATAGAAATATTGCCAGAGAATGTAGAGATGCAACAACGAAGGACAAGGCCCTCCTGGAACTGAGTCTTGAGAGAGGGGTTGAAAGAAAGCCAGAAGAACTTTTTCAAATACAACAATGATAAAAGGAGAAGCAGTCAAAATCTAGGCCCACTACTGAATAATACAGGAAATATGGTAACTGATTATGCATAGTTGGTGGTGGTGTTGAATGCCTTCTTTGTCTCAGTTTTTACTCCTAAGACCAGCCCTCAGGAATCTCAGTCAATAGAAGCAAGGGAGCAGAAATGGAGGGAGGAGGACATTCCACTAGTCAGTCAGGACCAGGTTGGAGATCTTTTGTACCAGCTGAAGAGATACAAATCCATGGGCCCTGATGGGATGCATCCACGAGTGCTGAGGGAGCTGCTGATACTGCTGCTGAACCTGTCTCCATCATCTTTGGAAAGTTGTGGAAAGCACGAGAGGTGTTTGATGACTGCAGGAAAGAAAATGTCACTCCAGTCTTCAAAAAGGCAGGAAGGAGGACCCAGGCAACTACAAACCTGTCAGGTCACTTCCATCCCTGGAATGATGGAGCAGCTCATATTTTCATAGAGAGTGTGATTGCCTGGGGAGGTGGTGGAGTTGCTATCATTGGAGGTGTTTAGAAGGAGCCTTGATAGGGTGCTTGATGCCATGGTTTAGTTGATTAGATGGTATTGGATGATGGGTTGGACTCAATGGTCTTGAAGGTCTCTTCCAACCTGGCCTATTCTATTCTATTCTATTCTATTCTATTCTATTCTATTCTATTCTATCCTGGAGGTCATGTTTAACCACATGGAAGACAAGAAAGTTATCAGGAGTAGCCAACAATGATTTATGAAGGGGAGGTCCTGCCTGACTAATCTGATAGCCTTCTATGAAACCATGACCAAATGGGTAGATGAGGGAAGAGCAGTAGATGTCATATATCTTGACTTCAGTAAGGCTTTTGATACTGTCTGCCATAACATTCTGATAGAAAAGCTCAGGAGATGTGGCATAGACAGCTGGTCAGTGAGGTGGATTGGAAGCTGGCTCAACCAGAGAGTTCTGAGGGGCATCATCAGTGGCACAGAGTCAACTTGGAGGCCTGTGGCTAGTGGTGTTCCCCAGGGATCAGTACTGTTCAATATCTTTATCAATGACCTGGATGAGGGGATTGAGAGTACCCTCAGTAAGTCCAATGATGATACAAAACTGGGGGAGTTGGATGACACCCCATCAGGTTGTGCTGCCATCCAACATGACAGGCTGGAGAGCTGGGTGCAGGCAAACCTCATGAAATTTAATAAGGACAAGTACAGGGTCCTGCATCTGGGGAGGAATAACAACAGGCACCAGCACAGGTTGGGGGTTGCCCTGCTGGAAAGCAGCATCAAAGAGAAAGACGTTGGAGTGCTTCTGGACAGCAAGTTGTCCATGAAACAACAATGTGCCCTTGTGGCCCAGAGAGCCAACAGTATGCTATGGTGCATCAAGAAGGATGTGTCCTGCAGGCCCAGGAAGGTTCTTCTTCCCCTCTACTCCTCCCTGGTGAGACCACTCCTGGAATACTGTGTCCAGTTTTGGGCTCCACAGTTCAAGAGTGAGAGGCCCTGCTGGAAAGAATCCAACAGAGAGCCACAAGGATGATTAGGGGACTTGAGCATCTCCCCTGTGAAGAGAGATTGAGACCTGGGGCTGTTTAGTCTTGAGAAGAGAAGGCCAAGAGGAGATCTCTCATCAATGTCTACAAATATCTGACAGGTGGATGTCAAGTAGAGAAGGCCAAGCTCTTTTCATTGGTGCACACTAATAAGACGAGGGACAATGGGTACAAGCTTGAATATCAAAGATTTCACCTCAACATGAGGAGAAATTCCTTTACAGTGAGGGTGATGGAGCACTGGTACAGGCTGTCCAGGGAGGTTGTAGAGTATCCTTCTATGGAGACATTCAAACCCACCTGGATGCATTCCTGTGCAGGCTACCCTAAGTGATCCTGCTTTGGCAGGGGGGTTGGACCTGATGACCTCTGGAGGTCCCTTCCAGCCTCTAATGTACTGTGATACTGTGATACTGTAATCATTTAATGAGTTACTACAGGAGCTGACAGGTTTTAGCACATAGGGCCATTAGTTGCCAAGAAATAGCTGACCCCAAGCTTATTATTTATTGACTGTAATTGTCAACCAGACAGTTATTACATCAAGTATGCAATAATGTAATTCCCTTTTTATGCATTGAAAAATTAGCTGTTGAACTGGTTGTTGTCATGGATACAGCATTGTGCTGGCAGGTGGTGCAGGGCACATCCCGAGGCATTGGCCACAAGAAGGATGGATCCAGCCCTGCTGTCAGTCCTGTCCTGCTTGCTTGGGAATCAGTGAGCACTGGAAAGTTACTTCTAGCTGCTTTCAAAGGTTTTGCTCATTCAGATTTTAATGGTCCTTTTCAAGAAGCGTGCCAATACTTTGCAGTTGTAGATTCAGACCATGAAAGTGGAAACAAAAAGGGAAGTCCTCATGCTTTTCCTGACCCAGTGTGAAATTATTCTGATTCAAACCAGGGTAAATATAGAACAAAGTCCAAAACACCTTCCACAACAAGAAATTTTGGTAGATTCTGGATCTCGTGGGGAGCAATATGGGACCTGTAGTATCGACTGTTGTCTTCATAGTTTTTGGCTTATATATTTCCAGCTTTTTAAAACAGTTAGCTTCCAGGTAAGAGTGAAGAGCTTTTTTTAAGTGGTTTGAGCACCCTGCAGCTGAAGCTTGTAGTAAAATTAAACATTATCATATGACATAAAGGTGTGCCCATTACACAGCATTAGGTTTCTCGTTAACGAACCTGTCAACAAACCCTCAGTGATATACATTTGAAAAAGTAACCATGTTCCAGCATAGAGAATGTTGACTATACAGACTTCTGATTAAATAAATAATATTTTTAATGAACTTTTTCTAACACAGATCCAAACAAAAATCCCCAAACAACAAAACCTCTTGTATTTTCCCTTAAAGCTTATGAAATTTATGACATTTCCTCCGGGTCAGAGACAGTGCATGCAAATACCCATTCTGCCTTTCAGCCAGTAAGGTAAAATCTAAAATCAATTCCTTCCTTGAAATAATTCCTCATCAAACAGGATGCAAGTAAACCATTTTCATTATTAATATTTCAGTTAAGATTCAGATGCCACATTTTACTTCTTATAATGAGCACAGTAGTACAATGGATGTGTGGAGTCTGCAGGACTTAACATTACTGACAGCTGCAGAATTCCTATCGTGTGCACTAGAGATGGATTAATTATAAGTACATTTTTCTGGGCAGTAACAGAGTGTAGAGAGATAAATTTGCCATGTATGCCTACTTTACCGCATATGCACAAACCTCATTTTCCCATTCATTACATGGACAAATCTGTTACCTTTTTATCTGCCCATTAATCTATGTTCTTGCTGTTGTATTGCATCTCAGTTAGGTATAGAAAGGTTATTAATTTGTGAGATCTATTGTATTGACTACACACGTGTGTCTCCAGATCCCAGTGATTTGGCAATATAGTTTCTACTACCCTCACACAAGTCAGGATGAAGACCCTAGAGTATACACTGCACTCCCTAATTTGTTTACACTATAGGGACAGGAGATTTTAGTTTCTGCAATAGCAGTGACTTGGCTGATTCATAGATTCATGATTTTCTTTGGTGCTAGTTATATCCTGAGAAAAGCAAACAGGAGCAGAGAGGTCATTGAAATAAATCTCTCCATCTAGTCCCTAGTTTACGTTCAGGCTTTGATGTGTTGGTAAAAATTATTTTCCTGTTTCAAACAAAGATTAACTCCTGGTTGCTACCTTCCTCATGGGGGTGCTTTTGCAGCTGGCCAAGAACTGTCCTAACAACTATTTTAAATGAAGCTTTTAAATTGCAGACTTCTTGTTATCCATGAGTTATCCTCCCCACTGACTGTTGGATACTACTGGGTCCATTTTGAGCATGGCTTTATAGCACCAGTGTTGCTTTAACTCAGATAAAACAGCAGCAGTATGTTCTTGAATGAGGAAAGAAGCATGAAAGAATCTTCCAGAGCATCTGTGAGACAGGCCTTCACCTCACATTTTCTGCTCATGTGGTGTTTAACAGCATGTTCTGTCAGCATGGAATGCAGGTTCTTCCACCTTTCTTGTCTCAGAAGCAGTCATTTGAGAGTAGAAGGCACATTATTTAGTGTATTGGTGGGAAGACCTCCACACTGGAGGTGCTGAATGTGAATTAGCAGAACCAGCTCTGCCTCTAGGGTTTTCAGACAGACATTTTCTTTCACGTGCATAAAACTGTAGGTGGAAAAGAATGATGAGGGAAAAAACCCCAAAATTTCATTGTCAGCCACCACAAAGGTGGGAGTGGTAAATGCTCTCAGGATGAAGGGATTAATTGTTTTAGTCCTTAGTTTCATGGCTTTTCTATAACTTCTGGGAGGTTTGCTATCTCTCAGTCCCCCAAGGCTCATTCTTGCATCTGTCCTAATGAAATGCATAGGGTGGAGTCTGAGGTCCCATGTGTAAGTATCTAATGGCTACCACCTAAGAACAGGAAGGAAATGTGATACCACTGTGTGTGTCTGTGAGGAAAACATCCTCCCCTAGCCTAGATGCTGGTTTTCATGTCACATTGTCATGTTTCTCCACAATATGTGCAGCAAGTCTCTATATTTTCATCCTTACCAGTGGGCCTCTTGCTATAACAGAAAGTTGCACAAAACCAGAAATAATTTTGAACTTCATGGATCTCCATTTGCTTAAGATACATGTAACTCCATCATTTATCACTGGTCCTGGCTAACTAGGGAGGTCCCAGATGACTGGAGTTTGGACAATGTGACGCCCATCCACAAGAAATGCCAAAAGGAGGATCCAGGGAGCTCAAGGCCTGTCAGCCTGACCTCAGTGCCTAGCAAGGTTATAGAGCAGCTCATCCTAAGCGCCATCAAGGAGCATGTACAAGACAACCAGGGGATCAGGCCCAGCCAACGTGGGCTTAGGAAAGAAAGGTCCTGCCTAACCAGTCTGATCTCATTCTATGACTGGGTGTCCCACCTGGTAGAACCCATCAGGGAAAGCTGTGGATGTAGTCTACCTAGACTTCAGCAAAGCCTTTGACACAGTCTCCCACAGCATCCTCCTGGAACAGCTGGCAGCCCATGGCTTGTACAGATGCACCCTTCACTGGGTTAAAAACTGTCTGGATGATAGGGCACAGAGAGTGGTTGTGAATAGTGCAGCATCCCTCTGGTGTCCAGTGG